>JAJCXA010000032.1:0-253924 GCA_026770245.1 Clarireedia aff. paspali H2
CATCCATCTATCCATCCATCCATCCATCCATCCATCCATCCATCCATCCATCCATCCATCACATCCAATCCCAAACTGTTGGAAGTGGAGCACCCGTTGCCGATCGGTGTTTAACCCTAACTCGGCTCACTTCGGGTGAATACTTTTCCGCGGGACACACACATAAATAATTTCCATAGAACCATAGTGTAGTTGATCAATCAAGACCAGAAGTACACCAGCTAAACGTCCCAAAACGTGACGTTCGTAGCTACGTACCGGGTCTTCCCACACAAACCAAACAAACCAAACAAAACCAAACCAAACAAAACAAAATAAAATAAAATAAAATAAAACCCCTTATTTATCTATCTATCTACTCCCCGTCCGATAGAAAGACAGACAGACAACATTTATTTAGAGCACTGGAGGGCGAGCGCGAGGGCGTGACTCTGGGTTTGGGTTTGGGTTTTGGGTGTGGTGTGCCGTATATGGATATGGGTTCCTAGGGTGTATACGGTACGGTACGATACGATACGATGCGGTGTGATGGATGGGGGGAGGGGGTTATGTATGTTATGGGAAGGGTATGGTATGGTATGATGAAGGTGCGTTTGGTTTGTTTACGTTGGATGGATGGATGGATTGGGTTTGAGATATTCTGCTCGGGTTTAGTTTAGTCTATCTAGTGCTGGGTTGGGTATGGTGGTGTGGTGTGGTGTGGTGTGGTGTGGTGTGGTGATGATGATGGTTTTCTCTAGAATTGAATTGGGAGGGTATATATATATCTAAGCTTGGGCTTGTGGAGTGCTTTATTCTACTACTGGGGGTTTGGAGGGGAGGGGAGGGGAGGGGAAGTTTAGAGGGAGGTTAGGAGGGATGGATGGATGGATTTCGAGTAGATGAGTTAGGGAAGGGGGGAAAGTTAGTTGAATGAAATGTGGAATTATTGAGTTATGGATTGGAATGGCATTTTATACTTCCTCTCCTCTTTAATCCATCTAGGTCTTATTCATCCATCCATCACCACTTCTCTCCCCGCTATTCCCTTTGCCCTTTCCCCTTTCCCAACTCTCCCCCCTCCCCTCCCCCCAATATCACAACGTGGGATCCCCACACGCCAAATCAAACCACACATTCGGCACCTGCGGAATAATGCTATCGAGGCTCTGCGCGACGCTGCCGCCGTAGAGATCGCATCGGGGGGCGCCCGTGCCGGGTTCTGGGTAGAAGGAATAAGATTCGCAGCCGGCATCGATGCCGTAGACGCCCTGTTTTTTTGGTGGAGGTTAGGGGTTAGCGAGGGTTTATGGGTTTGTGGGTAGAGTGGGGAAAGGGGAGAGGGGGAATGGGAAGTGACAAGGGAGGAGAAGAAAAGAGAAGGAGAATAGGAAAGAATGAAGGGTGAATGAGAGATTGAGAATGAATAGAGGAGGAAAAAAGAGGGATGAGTTGGGTAGAGGGAAGTGAAATAGCTGAGAAGAATTACTCTGAGGAAGAGACAAATAACATAGACTGTAAAAAGAGACAGGATGGGGAGAAGGAAGAGAGGACGCGAGGTAGATGGGAACGACGCAGCTAAATGCATCCCAAATCACGAACATCTAACCCCCCCAAACGACTAGAAAAACACAGCATATAGAGAGACAGAGAAGAAAAGAACAGGGTGGAAAAAGCATACCCGACAAAACTCCCAACAACCTTTCAAAGTAACGTCCACACCAGCTTTATTCTCGACGAATTCAGCGAGGAAGAAATCGCCAACGGGGAGACCGTGTAGACCACAGTGTACAGCAGCCGGGTTAGGTGTACCAGAGCTGATGGCAGTCGTTATAGTAGTTGTGAAGAGAATGGTGGTTGTAGGGTGTACTGGCAGAGGAGGGAGAGAGGAGATGTTAGTTGGTGGTGTTGGAACTGGGAGATGAGGATAAGAAGGGGTAACAAGGAAACATGAGGGGGAAGTATGAGAAAGAAGAGCTAGAAGAAATAGGAAAGTGATTGAATAAGAATTAGAGAAATAGTTAGTAAAGCAAACTTACAATCCGTAACCCCCGTTGAAACCGGCAAGGCCGAAACTACCAACGTGCTCGAACCCAGAAGACTCGTAGGATAAGGAATTGTAGTGGTAAAAAGCATCATCATGGTTGATTTCTCCTTTTGCAAAGGCGAAGAAGAACCTGAGCTCTCACTCGCCATCAATCCCGAACTTGAACTCAAAACTTGCGAAGAAGTCGAAACAGCCGATGAAGAAGTACTAGAAGAATCCAATACCATCGGAGTTGAAATTGACACCGGAATCTGAATCGGTGAAGTTGAAATAATCCCAGAAGTAAAGGAGGAGGAAGAAGAAGAAGAAGAGTTATAAATCCCCTTTGTACTCTTCCCATGGTCCGAACATGGCGTACTCATACTAACACCGGGCATACTCCTCGCAGTAGTAGTAATAGTAGAATTAACAAACGCACTTGTAATAGTGCTAGATGCAGCCGAAGAAGGCATACTACTAGATGTATATGTCCAGATACCCGTTGAATTAGAGTGACCCGAAGACGAATAACCGCTGGAAACATCGCCCGTGGAGAGGGATATTAGTAGTGATGGAGGACTCTGTGGTGTTGTTTGTGTAGCGGAACTCGAACCAGGAACGGTAATCCAAAGAGTGCTTGTGCAGCTTTCTGTGATAGTGATCAAGGAGATGGAGTTACTGGAACAAAGAGCCGCTGATGGGAATACCGATGGCGATGATACGAAAGAAGTATTCATATATCCCGAACGGGCTGCAGTAAGAAGAGGTGTAGGAGTAGGATCCACGACCAGAGTGACGAACGTATCGAAGTGAGATTTAGTCCTAGTTTCCGAGACAGACGAGTATAAAATACCGGTTTGGATAATATGGTAGGAGTGTGAATGGGGTTTCGATGGACCGGGGAACCAATCATCATCATTACCTTCTTCCTCGTCGTCGTTGTTATGATGGTGATGATGGTGGCGTCCAGAGTCGGAGCCAGAACTACCAGAACTCCATGGCCAGGTGAAGCGTTTGCGTTGGATTTTGGTGTCAGGCTGTGGGATGAGGAGCAATCAGAATGTTGGTTCGGGATTGAAATAGAATGGGGATGTGGAAGGGAGTGGGAAGAGAGAGAAGATAAGTGATGGTGAACTTACTACACCAGGGTGGGGAATAGCTTGGACGAGGCTCGAGAGAACTACAATGGCACTGGCCACTGTGAGTAGCTTCATAGCGAGGAAACGAGAGAAATCTCTTCGTTAATAGTAGAGTGAGCGAGAGCTTGAAAGAGAGATAAGGGCAGGCGAAGATACAACCAAATGCAAATAGGAAGCACTTGAAAAGAATGACTGAAGAAAAGACGGCAATGCCAGAAACAGAACCACTCCCAAGTTCCGAACGTTCTTCTCGTCATCTTATAAGGATAGATGGGGCATTTTTCAATATAGTAATCCTACTCCTTGGTAGTCTTAACGAGGTGAGGGGGAATGGAAAAGAGGGATGGAAAGAATTGTAAGGGAGAACATCAACACATGAAGCAAGGCAATCATTAACGTTCACACTCCATCAATGTATCTCCCCCACCCTGCCCAAAATCTCAGAAGTATCATAATCAATTTATCTTCCATACTCGTTTCTTTCATTCCTATGTACAATTTGGGACAAAAAAAACGTTCAAAAGAATACCATCCTTTGCAATAAAAAAAAAGAGAGCCTCCATAACCTTCCCCTTTCTCAATCAACCTTGATACTCCAAATATGCTCCCTTGGTAAACCCAATTTTACCATTTAAAAAAAAAATTGCTGAAGGGGTATCGTACAATAATAGTATGAGTAAGGGAATATAACTGAGAGTAAGAGTATTCCAATCTTCTCTCGACACGCAGATCGAGACATCTGACTGTTGTTGAGCATAACAGCGAATCGGAGTTTTTCTTTCTTACCAGGTCGTGTAATCGACCAGCGCATCCCATCAACGTCCAGTGTTCATCCAGATATAGACTTATCATGGGTTCGTGACTCTTTATAGGTCGTCCATAACTCTGCACGTTAGAGCTTGCTAGTCCTCCCAAATAGTGTCCAGATTCAAATCCCCTCTTCTCTCTGCACCACAAACACTCCATCGTTTTCTCTTGTCGCGTGAACCAAACCCTCCTAGAACTCTCCCACGACCTCCAGAAGCATCAAGTGTGCCCCTTGTCTTAGCATCATCCCCTCCATCTGCCGCGTCTGCCGCCGCCTTAAGTTGTGCGATGCGTTCTGCTTCGAGCGCAGCTTCTTCTGCATCCGGTGTGTCAGGTATCGTTTCTAAGCTCGAAATACTGGGGCTTCTAGATCTGGCGGATGTAGGTGTGGATGGGACGGAAGAGGATGTGTATGAGCCGGAATAGTTGAGCGATGCAGCCGAGCTACTTGTATTAAGATAAGAATCGGTAAATCTTGTTGTATGATATGAAGGCGAGGAGGTGGACGATGAGGGCGTGGTAGGAGTTGTTCCGCTGATTATTGGACTGGCAGGAGCCAAATGTCGTAATGGAGAGGCTGGTCTGCGAATTCGAGCGAGGTTGCCGCTTAGTGGCATACCGGCTAGAATTGGAGAGGCACTTCGTTCTCCATGATTCGAAAGATCCTCGTCCGACTGGATTTGATGGGTTTCGCTGATATCTATCAGAGCACGATTCGGCATGCCGGGGAAGACTTCGTCGGCCGGTTTTCGTGGTATGCGAACGCGAGCAGGAGACCCCAGAGGGCTAGACGATCTCGGAGGAGACATGAGTAAATGGCCAGCACCATTTACGCCGGGAAGGGATTGCGCTCGAGACATTGGAGGAGCTAAAGCGCTTGCAGTGGATTTGGATCTGAAATGGCCACGAGCGAAAGGCGAGGTGTTACGAGGTCGAAATGGTATTGAGGGGGTGGCAGGGGAGGATGGTAACCATGCTGGAGCGAGGGGTGATTGGAGAGTTGGTTCCGTAGAGCGTCGGATATTTGGAGGTTTAACCGGTACTTCACGGTCCTTGATTTGAGGATCGTACAGGGCGGATTCTTGTAGGCGTAGTCGTGGTACTGGTGAAGCTCGAAACTCCTCAAGGGAGTGGAGTTCAGGAACTGGTTCCATTGATGACGGGCAGCCGTGTCAATGGCCCAATAACGACATGGAACGGTTGCGGTTGGCGAGTAATGCGAGTCTTGTTAAGCAACAAGGTAACCTTACAGTACGAGCAAAGGTAAAATAAAGTCGGGGTGGCTTGATGATTTGCTGCAGTTTCGCGGACCACGAGAAATGGAGAAATGGAGAAATGGAGAAATGGAGAAATGGAGAAATGGAGAAATGAATGGGAATGGGAATGGGAATGGGAATGGGAATGGGATTGGGATTGGGATTGGGATTGGGATTTTGGTGTCGAGTCTTCTATGCTCCTTCTCCTTTTTGCTTTGTTCTTGTCTTGTACTTGTTCTTGTACTTGTTCTTGTACTCGTTCTTGTACTTGTTCTTCTTTCCGAGGATTGATCGGAGATTTTGTAATTTTTGTAGTCTGGTAGTTTCGTAGTTTTTCGTAGTTTCGTTTTGGAGAATGGGGGATTTTCCTCTTTTGGCGTCTACACCATAGACAGAGATGGGTTGCTCATGTAGCTAGCAAGGCAAGGTAGCAAGGGAGCAAGGGAGCAAGGGAGCAAGGGAGCAAGATAGCAGAGAGGAATCTGGAAAGTTCGCGACGCCAGCGCAAAGAAAGAAACAGAACATGGAAGAGCGGGACGGTACAGGACGGTACAGTACAGTACAGTATACAAGATCAATGAAAAGAATGATAATGTATGTATGTATGTATGTATGTGTGTGTGTACGTCTGTATGTGTGTGTGTACGTCTGTCTGTATGTGTGTGTGTATATGTCTGTTTGTGTGTGTGTACGTCTGTATGTATATCTGTACGTCTGTATGTCTGTACGTCTGATGTCTGATGTCTGATGTCTGATGTCTGGATGTGTACGGTCAAATGATTGGATTAAAGGCGGCGCAGAGTGTAGGAATCATATCATATCATCTGGTGGTGGTTCATGCTCATGTTCTTCATATATGACAATGAGGTTCATGCTATGCTCATGCTCGATGTTCATGCGGGTGTAATCATCAAGATTACTTCGTATGTTGGCGGTGTTGGGGGGTTGTTGGGGGGAGTTGGTGGAGATTTCTCACGGTGAGAGGGAATTAAAGGAATCGACTAAGGTAATAACGTCAAGGGAAACAAGGTGACAAGGTGACAAGGCGACAAGGAGAAGAGACAAGGAGACAAGGGAGCAAGGGAGCAAGGGAGCAAGGGAGCAAAGGGACAAGAACAAGCGCAAGCACAAGAAAAGAATCATGCAACTTAACCAACCAACTTATTACTCAACTCGTTGCTTAACTCATTCCTTACTGCTGTGTCATTTTGTTGTTATCCAGATCCAGATTCACGAAAGAGGCCCGCGCCCACTCTACCCATACAAAGTCCTCTCTCTTACTACGACGCTACGAAACCTCCGTCCAGAGCACAAAGCGACTTACCGAGCACTTGCACGCTCTATTACGTCTACGTAAAGGGTCCAAAGCTCAACCCGCAACGGCCGTCGGTGAGAGGGAAAAGCTGCAAAGTTATCCAACCTTCTCCTCCACCAACCCACCGGCCAGGTCGTCTTCTCTGTTGAACTTTGTATGATGTCCTATAACCAGACAACCGACCGCATCGAGGTTTACCCATGAATACGCCAGCCCAGCCATGCGACGCCCCTCCCCAGGGGATCCCAAGTTCACGACTGCGGCGTCTATCCAATCCATCAAATCAGACGTCGCCGATTTGTTTCCATCAAATCAGACGTCTCGGATTTAATCAGCTTACCACTATCGCTCCCGCCATCTTCTTTTTCTTCCTTTCGCTCTGTTACTGTAGTTCGTGGGGAAATCGAATCCAAGTGTGCTGTGTTCCTTGCCAAAAGCTGTGTTCCTTGCCAAAAGCTGCAGTAGACGCAGGGAAGGGGCACGAGGGAGTACTGTATACTGTACCTTACTCGTACTGTACTTCTTACTCAGGTCTCATAATCATGCCATTTTCCAACAGATACTTCGTAGTTCTACTTCCTCATCCTCCTCATCTGCAGTCCCGTCCCTTCCAGTGGTAATAGCCACAGTAATATGTAACCACCAGCTATATCATCCTTTTCAGCTTGACACGGCGGTCCTAGCACCACAAACAAAAAGCACAGTCTCGATTCTCTTCCATGTATCACCCAGACATGATTCGTCCGTTCCAACACAACGGTTGGCCCATTGCATTTGCTTTTTTGCCTTTGCATTTGCATTACACCACTGCCCTGCTGCATTGTTAAAACAACCAGCACCAGCAGGACTTACAAAGCACAAAGACAAGACAAGTCTCAATGCTCGTCATGTTTCAACCCACCATCATCTATCTCTCTTATCGAAAACTCGGTTTTGCGCCTCTTGCGGTACGCTACGGAAAAGTTGTCACCACAGCAAGAGTATGCTAAGTCATGTCCTGGTGCTGCACGCGGCATCGTGCAGCGTGATCTACTCGTACATACAGTACCATGAACATGACACCCGGATTAAAACATGTTCAGCTGGAGAGCATAGCCAAGACGAACCTGAGGGAGTCCCGAAGCGTTCAGTACTATTTATTGCTAAATAATCATGTTTGGATCCATTGTTGTTTTGGTCCTCTTGAGACAGGACCGACCGGACGCTTTGTTCATGTGATAGATAGATAATATATTGGTGCTACAACCCTCCTCATTGAGCTGCTTTTCGTTATCAGGGATAATACATCAAATCGCATCTGAATTGTCATCTGAAACATCAACTTCCCCACCACTGCTTTGGTCAGATCCTGTGAAAACTCCAAATGTGACGCCACTTCTAGAGAGAAGTGTCAATTTAGGCTTATACATATTGGGTTTCACAGATCCCCAACGCTTCTCGGGCACTTTGATGAAAAGCCTCCCTCCCTTCGCCTCTCTTGCTGCTCTCCGGTATTCTATATAATTATCAATACACTTCTTCTTCTTCTTTTGACATACCCGACACTCACTCCCCGTGAGCCCCAGTTTCCTGCACCCCGTTTTACACATCGTCTACTACTGTACTGTACTGTATTGTACTGTATCCCATACAACCTCGCGGTGGATGGAGTAGTCATAATTTTTTGGTAATAGAGATCGGAGTTCATGGGGAGGGAGTTATGCTATATGAGGTTTGTGGTTGGAAGGCCAAGTTACTACTACCTAGAAGTTTAACGTTGTAGCCCTTCCCTTCCCTTACCTTGCGCTCAGAGCCAGCCGTTGTCTTTCTATTTCTAGGGTTTGGTTCTAGTGTCCTATATATATATATCCTGCCACTGCTGCTGGGGTTCGTTATTCGTGATGAATGAATGAATGAATTGCAATCTACCTACGTTAACTTATCCCACGCGTAATGTATGTCTCTGCTGCACTTTTTGCACCTATAGTAAGATTACAACTGATGTCAAACCAACCCGCCCGCCCCTCTTTACCTGTGGGTTGGCTTTACCAAAACCCTTAATACCGGCATCACAATGATGATGCAGTATTCGGTGGGTTTGTTGGTAATGCTTGATTGTCATTGTGCTATGGACTCGAGGCCTTACTATATAGACCAATTGATATGACTCCTGTATTCTCTCCCGTAGCCCTATTGATTAAGTCCTCCCGTAGTCCATGCATCCCGACATTACCACTCCAGGTCTCTGAATAATGAAAATCTTTCGATCCGTGATACTTTACGCCGCCCTGCTTATTGAAGCAACTCAACCATTGAATCGAGCCCATCACGTGAAGCCATCTCCAAGATCAGTTTCCTATTTTCCGTCACATCGACTCCCGACTGCAGGAGGATATTCACCAGAGGGGTATGCTCCAAACGAACCGCCGCGCACAGTGCATTGTAGCCTACGGTGAAACGTTCGTTCCGAAGACGGAGATCTGCACCGCGAGCGAGAAGCTGGAGAACAATGCGCAGACTTCCTGCTTTGGTTGCCGCAATGACGGGACTGTTGTATCCGCTCGAAGCGGGTTTGTCGGGATTGGGATTGGCGCCTAGTTCTAACAATAGAGTGACCATGTCTTCTTTGCCGTTTCGGCAGGCTTCAACTAAGGGTGTCGAATAGCGGTCGCTTGGCATCTGAATATCCGCGCCTAGACTAATGAGATATTTTACCATTTCCAGATTGCCTCGAGCAGCGTGCATGGGAAGAATGCTCGATATGTTGTCCGGCTCTGTGAAGAATTTCTCGAGATATTTGTAAACTTCGACGTTGCTGGTCGACCGTTGAGCTTGCTTGAGTCGTTGTCCCACATTCGAGAACTGGTCTATGCTTCCGTACTGCTGACCCATAAATTCTGTGTTTTCGGATGTTGCGCGTGATGGAGGGCAGGCTGCAAGTCGGACCATGTTGATGTCTCCTGAAATCGCTGCCCATTCCACCACATCTGTTCCCGTTTTTTCTTTCAAGTCCGCAGGCTCATTGTGCCGCTCGCCACCGAGCGTAGGATCCTCTACTTCGGGCAAGTATTCTTGGAAGAGTTGGAGGACATTTGCGTTTCGTGCCCATGCGGCGAGTTGGATAGGCGATGCATATGAAAAGTGATAACAACTGGTGATGGGAGAATGGCCTTCTTGAAGCAACCGTTGTACTAGAGGAACGTGATCGAGATAGGCTGCAGCGCACAGGAGATGTGCTCCTAAATCTAGCGGCGCCTTTCCCCATGTATTGTGCTTATAGACAAGCTTGCTTGTTCCTTGCAGAAGTGCTGGCCAACACAGTTTTTCGATTGTCTCACCAATCTCTGCGTTAGTTTCTTTGCATACATATTCAGCGATTTCCCGAATATTAAGATGGCGACGCTCAGAGGAACTGCAATTTCCCGCGGTCTGAGCCTTGCGGACAAGATAGGCATGCCAGAAATTGCTGGGCCCGTGATTGTTGTTTAAATACCAACCAGCGAGAAAAGAATGCGTGTAGGAGTAGTCTAGTAGATCCGATTCAAAAAGGATCTGTAGAGTCACTTGCGAGAAATGCTCTGCGATGATAGATTAATTGAAGTCTTTGGGGAGGAGGGCGGGTAGACCTACTGCATACCAATCTCAATCTTAGAGCCCTCCTAATCTCGCGGTCTCGTACGGCGTAGAATAGGATCTTAAGTAAGAGCTCAGTAGGTAAATCTGGGCGTGCCATTTCCGATAAGTGCCAGGACCAAGCAGGACCGGACGTCGAGATAGGCCAGCAAAGTTTTGGAGGCTATGTAGCAAGATTCGTAGCTCTCTATCGCCGCTTTCAGGATACAGGTCGTCGCTTGAAGATCAAGTGAATCGCTCAAAGTCTTGGTTCGTAGTTGCTCGTGCAATTAAGAGATTTGTAAGATTTATAAGCCAAAATTGCCACTTTTGGAGTTTTACAAGATGAGGGGGAGATCGGCTCGGACGAATCGGCTCTGTGACTTAGCTTACCCTATATACCCCCGGATTGCAATGGAATGCATTACGTTCTACGCGATGATATGTTTCCCGGGTACTGGGAGAAATATATCAATGTGTGCTATCCGCAATCTACACCAGCCTTTGCAACACCGGTTAGTGATGGCAACTGCATAGATTATCCTCGAACGGAATTTTGAGTCCCTCTTACCTCCGCATGGGTAGTGTAGACGTCTTAGTCTGAAAAACAGTTCGATTTTAGAAACTCCCTCCTGATATAATCAGAGGCCACCGTCTCCACCGTCTTCACCAACCTACGTGTTTGACTTAGAAGTCATATAAATAAATGTACACCAAAGGGGATGACATGCGACGATGGCTGAGACTCAGGACCTATAAGCTGCTATTGGCTCATGAGCGTCCGAACGTCGACTTCTGAAGCAATTTTACAGATATAGTCACACCAACAGTTGGGGGGCGTGGGGGCGTGGGGGCGCAGGCGGCTGCGGGGGTGCCAAGGCGGCGGCCGGGGTGCCGGGTGCCGGGGGTAGGGGGGCCGCGGTATACGTTTGTGCCAAGATCCAATTCTTCATGCCGCAGAGCTCCTATTTGCTTCCTATTCCTTGTTTTCATTATTCCATGCTCATTTACAGACCGTTCGACACCCACATCCATATACGTTCTCCACATTCAGCAAGCAATGGCAGCATCCGCTTCAAATACACGAGCCCGCCTCGCCTTTCGTACCTGCACCATACTTCTCTTCCTTCTTTTACAAATTCGCGTTGCGTTGTACGGCTCCATTTTAGCCTCTATCTCCAGCCCGGCCTAGATGTTCAACCCGGATGTCTTCACCAATTCAAAGCATATGTCTAATCTTCCACAGAATCTCAACGTTGCAAGTTCCAGATTGGCGCTCGCGGCCAATGTGATCTCGCTATTCCTATCCATGTATTGTAGCATCTTCGCAGTTTTCTATTGGCCTAATGGTAAAAGAGTGAGTGGCTTACCTATCAAATGAAATTCCTTCTCGTGTGAGACGAACAAGAACTGACGAGTCGTATAATCTTGTAGACATACCTGATACACCCTATTCCCAGTCTCAGTTATGCTCTGTTGTTCAATGCGTTATTTTTGTTCATCGCTATGATTTACCTTCAAGTTTCATATGTCCGGTCATCAATATATGATAGTAACTACGGTGCTCTGTCTGGGACCTACGATATTGGAGTTTTCGACTTCGAGTCTTGGGCGTGTCAAATAAGCAAATACACGGAAGACTTTCCGCGCACGAAATGTAATCAAGCAAGAGCAGGAAACATTGTGGATACAGTATGGTTTTTTGTTGCGCTTGCTGCCGCAATTTCTGGAATTTTGGCCCTGCGAGGGGAAAGAGATACAATTTCTCGGGCACGAAAAGGCAGGGAAACCCAACACGCGTATTGGCTTGGAGAAGATGAAGAGGGAAACCCGGTGTGAAATTATCAATGACGGACGAACAATGGTTGACTAACAACCCAGGTTAAAGAGATTGTAATACCAGAACATTCAAGGCCAGCTTTAAGCTGGCAGGGAAGCATAAGGTCCTAGAGTCATGGTTTCTGTAAGCCCATTCTGCGCCTAGCGCATGCATTTTTGCTGGCAAACTTATTTGTTGGTGCACCAGTGTATGCTCCAGATATGAGAAAGCTTCCATCACATTAGGACTAACTGTTTTTACACTTGTTGTGCTCATATTTAGATCATAAGTCTAGTATAGAAGAAAGCCATGATGTCAACTTGCAATGACGTGCACCCGAGAGAGCTTTAGGACTCCTCTCCATTGATATGAGTTTTCCCAGCATAGAGTAAGCGGCGAAGTGCGTACCAGAACATCTGAATGTGACATTGCGGTTAAGAAAATTTTGCGTTACGCTCAAGAAGGCAAGAATCTAAGCTCTTCGGTGCTAAGATAGTTCATAGCATTGTTTCTTCGGCGCCGCTGAGATGTTGACAGTTATATTACTCCCAGTTGCGCGGTAGTAATGTTCAACACTAAACAATTGAATTAAAGAGTGCTTGATTCATCCACTGACTCCTCCGAAGCATGACAACTACTCTGCAGAGAATCTAAATCGAGCTCATACTATCCTGTCTGTGCAAGTCGATGATAGGGCTTCCATGAATAGAACTGGATAATACCGGGCTAACACAGCCTGAACAGTCCGGAATAATGCAGTGTTCAGACTCGTCATGCAACTTAAAACTTTGGTGAGCGTTCTCGGAACGAGGCCGAGAACTTTTTGGGGCTGTTCAACGATCCACGACATAAGATCTATATCAATAACATCCTTCCCAAGTATACGAGCACCAAACCGCTGGATTTGGCGACACCGTCTTGATTACCGCAACAATCGAGCTCGGATATCGGATACTGTTAGATCACGGCGGGACGACGGCTGATACATACAGCAGTGCGGTCATCCCGCCGACGATCCCAGTAACCGTCTCGGTAGCAAACAAAGCAGAGCAACGGATTGCGCATTCTCTGGCAAAAATTGAAGGCCGTATACGCGAGCAGCTTCGTCTTCCATGATGACCGATGGCCCGGCCTCCATTATCCCGCATTTTAACCTTCCCACGATATTCGTATAGGGGAAATAGACGTGCTCTTTCTGCTTATGTGGCACGCCAATGATTGCTGAAGCCGTCTGATTGTCAGACGTCCATGTATTCTGTCAGCAACGGCATCGATCTAAGTATTTGGAAAGACTTGTGTTGAGATAAGAATAGAACCCACTCTTCGTAGAATAAGTTAAGCCGAATTTGGCTGGTTTCATGTTTAATTAGTCAGCTCGAGCCACATCTTAACGTTAATTCTTCAACCGGCAGTGGCCAGATCATTGTGTGTACCCTCGTAAAGCGCAACCAGGTGTGAGAGTAGTGCTCTAACTTCATTTGGCAGTCCAACCTTTAGATCGCCGGTGGATAGAGTACTTTGCTTGAAATGAAATCAAATCACACCAACACGAAGAGAGAAAGCTGCAAGTGAACTCAATCCGTGCTTCACTCTCATTTTCCCCTTTACCAGCGTTGACAACAGAGAAATCTCTTCACCAATCAACCTCAAGATTACCTCTTTTGGGATAGAATTGATTCTCGGGCGTTAAGGTTATCCAAAAGAGACACCTTTAAATCTGCGACACGAACCTCGACAAAACATTGACCCTCTTTTCGAACTTCCCCCCTCCCCGTAACTCAAAATCGACAAATGCGCTGTTTCGATATCCAAAACTATTGATTGAGGACAATCTCAACAGTACAGCAACGGCGCCATGGGCTCGGTCCGGTCGTTACGGCGTACAAACCCACTCACTGTGATTGTGGGTGTGGTGTTATGTATCATAATATTCGTCTTCTTACTATCACCGTCGAATAGCGATTCTGCAGCCGCACAATTACGACGAGCAAGCGCAGCATCCAACCCTCTGTCACCACCCACGTCTCCATTCCGAAAACAAAATGAAAAGTCCAGCGGTGGAAAACGGATACCACCCCCAGTGGTGCACTATCACATGAATAATGTTACCAGCTCTGCTGATCCGGAAGGCAACAGAGAGATGATCCTCATCTTAACGCCTTTGGCACGATTTTATCCAGAATACTGGGAAAATCTGTTGAAGCTTACGTATCCGCATGAACTTATCACTCTTGCCTTCATCATCCCCAAGAACAAGGAGGGCAATGCTGCTACAGCGGCATTGCAGGAGCAAGTTACCAAAACGCAGAAGAATGGACCAGAGAAAAATCGATTCGCAAGTATCATCATTGAACGACAAGATTTCGATCCTCCTCTGCAGTCTCAGAATGAAGCCGAAAGACACAAGATGGAGAACCAGAAGGCACGAAGAGCAGCAATGTCAAGAGCAAGAAACTCGCTCCTGTTTACCACTCTTGGACCTTCCGTCTCCTGGGTTCTATGGTTAGATTCGGATGTTATCGAGACGCCTGCCACATTGATTCAAGACCTCGCATCTCACGACAAGCCGATTATCGTACCCAATTGTTTCCAAAGATATTACGATGCAAAAGACAAGCGAATGGCAGAACGACCTTACGACTTCAACAGTTGGCAAGACAGCGACTCTGCACGCAAACTGGGCGAAACCATGGGACCCGATGATATTCTCCTCGAAGGATATGCGGAAATGGCCACCTATCGAACATTAATGGCGTACCTCGCCAAGGACCATGGTGATGTAAAGGAGGAGGTTCCCCTGGATGGTGTTGGAGGAACCGCATTGATGGTTAAGGCAGAGGTGCATCGCGATGGAGCCATGTTCCCACCATTCCCTTTCTATCATTTGATTGAGACGGAAGGATTTGCCAAAATGGCAAAGAGACTAGGATGGAGTGCTACTGGTCTACCTAACTATAAAGTGAGTTACTATCCCCATCCCCTTCTATAGAATGTAGCAAACAAACTAACTTATTTCCCTTTTCAGGTCTACCATTACAATGAGTGAACGAAATTTGAAAAATGTCCGGAACATTTCTCGATTTTTCACTCAAGCATATACATACCTTTCTTTCTACCATCCCTTCCCACCTACCTACCTTCAACATAGATATTTTTGATCACACACCAGAATCAACCACATAATACTTCTTGGATGGATATGTCTTTTAGTCAGTCAGCGAGCGGACAACGGGAGGCAGGAGACGGATAAACAAAAATGGGGAAATACAGGTGGTGTGGGTTTCAAAGTAGAAAGAGAATGGACAGGACGGACGCACGGATGGCATGGGATGGTTCGATGGATGGGGGATCATTCATTCGTGTAAAGAAAACCAAAATACAAATTCTTTATGATACGGGAAGGAAGATGATATGAAGAGCAAATAGCATGAGATAGGATGGAACAGGATGGGGATGATTCACCCATTTATTCTACTTATGTTTTGTTCTGGCTCTGGATCTGATCTGATCTGACCTGATCCGTTCATATGGGTCCTGGTTGTGGTCATGGTTCTCGTGTATGTGTTTCTTTTTGTATCTATACCATAGAAAGGAGTTCTCTTTTTTTTCTTCTTCGTATTTTTCATTCTTCCTTTTTCTTCTTTGAAGTATTACCATGAGATTCTATGGCTTTCTAATATTTCCCTTGTTGAACGACATTCAGAGATTTTTCTTACTTTTCTTTTCTTTTCGTCTGTATTGTGCAGAGAGACACATCCCATCCCATCCCATCCCATCCCATCCCATCCCATCCCCAATCTTTACCGCACCTGAGGTGAGCAAAGAAAAGGGAGGGACGGGGAGGGGATGTGTATCGACCGGATGGATGGATATTCGCATTAGATTAGATGGGAAGAGTAGAAAGAAACTACATGAAGTTAAGTTAGTTCATCTCATAACTTAGCAAAAACCTACCAAGTAAGTAATCAGATACGTAGGTAGGTAGGTAGGTCCAATCTTACTCGTACACTGTATACACATCACATCACATCGCAAAGAACATTCATGTATGTCTATTTATCATTAACCATAACTATATAAACTATGCTTACTATATATATATATATGTATACTCGTCGAGTTATGCATTGGCTAGCCTATATCCAAAAAAGCAGAACACATGAGCAAAAAAGCACAACCCACTATCCTCCTAACTCCAACAACAATCCAATCTAATCCAGATCTCGGATAATGATGTCCCGCTTGCTGCTCCTGTATTTGGCTCTCTCTCTCGCTTTATCTAGTTCTGGGCTGCAGCCCTACCTACATCTGTCCAATGCGATCTGATGTGATGTTTAAAAGACAAACTCCAGATTCCAAAGTATGGGACGAATCATAGATGGTTATGGTATACAATCCATTGACTCCGAGGTGGTTATAATTTATGGCTCATAGGGCGGGTTCAGGAGACCACCGTGGGAGGTATCCTGTTTCTGGGGTACATTGCGAGTCCATCCTTCTCATCTATCTACCTATCCTTTTGCTGTCCAGTTTCTGTAATCGTGCATTCATTAAATCCAGCTCGTCGTCTGCTCATTAGTCGATCCCGCGGTGTTTCGCTATTTGTTCAGGCCGCTCAATCTTCCAGATCTAAAGTCCTTCTTCCATCTACCCTTTCTTCCCCCCCTCCCCTCTTCCCTCCCTTCCCGAATACATCCAACTCAACCGAACTCAACTCAACTCCTCCAACCCCCCATCCCACCTTTCCTCCCCACACCACCACCCCACCAACGCTCTCGCCCCCACCTCATCCCCCAACCCCTTCAACCGCGCAATCTCCACATTCAACGGACTGGTCTCATCCCCCCCCTCACCCACCAATCTCCCCACACACTCCAACGCGCCCACGACTCCCAACACCGGCGTCCATTTATTCCCTAGAACATCGAGACAGATCTCGCCAGTCTCCCACTTAACATTCGGATGGCAGATCTTGGTCACGAACTTGATAACCGGCGCCGCAAGGGGATAGTTGGACGGCAGCGTGATGGAGAGGAGCCAGCGGCCATGGGTGTAGCCGAGGGAGTGCGGGGACGAGGCCGGGCAGCAGAGGATGGCGTGGAGAGAGAGGAGGGAGGAGGGAGAGGCGGCGAGCGCGACGAGGCCCGAGTCGGTGGGAGAGGGGGGGTTGTTGTTGTAGGCGGTGAGTTCGGTGAGGATACGCTTTGTTGGAGAGGGGGGCATGATTGTGGTGATGTTTGCGCTGGGCTGGTTTGTGTTGTGCCTATTTGCATATGCGGAAATGAAAGAGTGAGCGGGTGCTGTTCTTTTCTTCTCGTAACAATTGTAGATCCAATGAGCGCGCGAACTCGGAATCGCAAGTCGTGGGAATTGACTATTGCTGCTTAGCTGATCGTCAGAGCGATTAGTTATTTTCGTAAGTTGTGCGAGCTATCGGAGGACCGACAAAACTGTTTATGTTGTGTATTGTATTGCGTGTTGACAATCTGAGTTGTCAAAAATAAAACAAAGGCTGGAGGTGGAGGTTGAGCTTGTAGCTTTGGGGAAAAGTATCTGGGCTCGCTGGGCAATTTTACCGAGGTCGAGACCGCACTAATCACCTATCTCATGAAGTTGATGTAAAACAACTTGATGCTGCGCAAAAGGGATATAGGTCGCGGGAGGCTCTCCTGACTCAATTGATGTATATTCGGACCAGTCTAGGTTTTCCGGAAATAGGATCCGCAAATCTGCGGTCAATAGACCGAGAGACATTCATCGTTGAATTGATCTACAAGGCATTGCCGAAACACTTCTAGACCAGACAGAGGCGATGGGAACAATAAGTCCTAAATACTTGGTGTGTCGTCTTTTTCTGACATCGCGTGAGAGGGAAGGACTTAAGGCGGTTCTAGAATCATTGACAGTCATGTCAGATCACTGCTAAATTGATGCTTGAGTATATATCTGCACAAAGGAATGTATTTCTTCTAGTTTCGGTATATTCATTATGATAATCGCTTCAACCTTCATAATAGATATGAGTGCTCTTGCAGTCCACTCGCTACAGACAGACATGCCACCACCCACTTCCCATCCTGTTCATCCTCTCTAGCACCCCAATGAAGATGAGAGATCTGTTTTCTTTATCTGAGATAGATAGATATTGCGCCGCCAGTAAGCAGTTTGTAACCACTCCTCCCTTAAAACCCCCTTGATTGTAAAATCCCCATGAATCGAAAAAGAGATTTTGCTCTTCCTTCCCGTGCTCCTAGGGGTTGGAGCAAAAATGCAAGCAAAATCCAAACCAACACAAAATTGTCTTCATGCCACCCCATGCCAGCTTTATCATTAATATATTGTAGAACCGTTTGGAGACCTAACCACCAGTACGTCTTGCCCTAAATGCAACTGTTTTTCTGAGCTCGGAAGAATATCGGATAGTTGCATCTCCAGAGAATGAAGTGAAAGATACTGTTCTGAGTCGCACAACCTTGAAAAAAATTCGCAACGCCATAATCTCGCTCAAAGTGCTCTGCCAGAGATAAACCAATGAAGCTCGAAAAAAAAAGGATACTAATCTGAAATCGATTGAGATCCTAAAATAGGAAAAGATGCACATGAATTTCGTTCCTCTCTAACCATAGCTTTGGTAAAAGAAACACGATCCTATCATTCCAGTCATATGTACCAAGTTCACGTCGTAGTATAGAATCCAATATTATCATGCATTTTGTGAGAACGAGGAAAATCCGCGGGTGCTCGAGGGCTAAGAGAGTATTAAAATGCATACATAATGCACTGTTCAAGTAGATTCCTTCAAGTCCTTCGGCTTCCAAAATTGAATCAGGCGACTGAGTCGTTTGGATTTGCTTTCCCGGTCTTTTCTTTGGCTTTCCGGATTGCTGGGTACACGGGATTCGATTGACAGTTTGCTTCTCTCGCCATGAGAACTGCTAATCAATCTTGACAAGCTGACCATACTTGAGCGTTTGCGACTGAGGCCGATCGCCGACGAGACTGATGCTGAGCGTTGACCGTCGCGAAAGATATAGCCTGCGTTTGGACCGCTTTCTCGGGTCATGGTGGAGTTGCTGCTTGTCAAAGATGGGACATCATCGACAGACATTCTGAGTTCTGGCCCCGGTTCACCAAGCAACAAGGATTGAAATGCGTTCTCATCGGCGATCGACGATTGAGCAGTAGATACTCGTTGAGTGTCGTAAGAGAAAGGAGAACGAGGAGATGGGAACGAAGACTGGACGGTTGAGTGTGGGCTGCTAGGAGTGAACTGGTAAGGTGGCTGTAATGCGAATGGATTGATTTCGACGGGCGCTAATTCCTTGGCAGGTCGAGGGCGGAAGGGTGGTGTGGCGGTAGATTCGGAAGATTGTGCGCCTGAATCAGGTCTGGGAGGGATAGAATCATCCGCAATCTCGATCGTGTTGCTGGATTCTTCTTCCACGATCGGCTCATCCTTCAATGAGATATTAGAATGCTCAGATTTGGCACTCGAACTTGCATTCTTTGGTTCACTGCCGCTCAATCCACTGCTTTTTCGGCTCAAGCCATGTGGATCCGTCTCGTCAGGTGCCAAGTCTGGTGTCTGCTCGGTAGTGGTTGATTCTGCATCAACAACTGTGATATCAATACCGAGAGCATTCTGGTCCTCGTCATCTGTTCTACATAGAGATTCCTTATCAGATGAAGCTTTGGTGTCTTCCCATTCGTCATCTTCTTCATCCTCTTCAAAAACATCAGCCATCGTCGAACTACTTCCAAGGCGGTGAATTCCGAAGCGATTCTCAAATGGAACCATCTCTGGTGCGCTCTCAGCTCGACGATGGTAATGCATGCCAGGTCCAATGAACCCACCCATACCGGCTGCACTGTGCATTCGCCTCTTGGACGATGTTTTTTGTGATGCGTCCCAGGCAGCATCGTAGGCTGATGGTGTATTAAATGGCCCGAGAGCTGCGTCCAAATCAATGATTGGGCTCATGGCCTCATCGTCTTGAGGTGGTATTTGTCGTGGCTTCCATGATGCGAAGTTATTATTTTGATCTTGAGGAGGAGAGGGGTGTTCTTCATGAGTGGGCAACGAGGGAAGATCGAGTGCAGCGGAATCGCTCATTGCTGTATAGGGACGCATGGGCGGGGTGGCCGAGCGGCGACCAGTCTTCTTCTTCTGACTTCGAGTGCGAGATTTCCTTGACAAGATTGAGCCTGCCCACGACTTAACCTTCTTCTGCTTCTTGCCCGACTTCCTGGAAATAGATGAGCGGCGAGAGCTCGAGGGTTCAATAGATGGCATTTGAACATCTATGATGTTGATCTTGGGGCTGGGAGGCACCGATACATGTGGAGCTATTTCAGGAGATCTCTCTACCGAAGTCGAACTAACAGGGCGAGAACGGCTAGGAGAAGAGTTACCTGATGCTGTCTCGTGGCCGAAGAAACTCCATTTTTTCCTTGGACTGGAAGACGTAGCATAGGCTATATCATCTAACAATGGCATGGAGCCACGTCTTCTTTGCGACGGGCAAGTTTCTATGGGTTGTGGTGTATTCTTGATTGGCTCTGGAAGCGCACCTGCAGTCTTAGGTCTCAAATCAGCTGCACGAAGGTTAGGTGACGGGAGTGCAAGAAGATCCTTGTTTGGAGGAGTAGAGTTCCCTCCAGATACAACTGAGCTCAAAGATCCGGATAATGAATGAGACGGTCGCATTGTTGCTGTGCTGGAAGTATCGCTAGAAACAACACTGACGGGCCGAGGAATGAACTCTACATTATCTGAGAAACCAACACGAGTACGATTCAGAGGCTTTATCGAAGAAGTGTCATCAGAGCTGGTCGGTTTGTCAAGTCCAAGAAGATCCTGTTGGTGGTCGTGTCCTGAAGGGGAATTTGGTGCGGATCCTCCTCGCGGTAGTGACGGTGTGCTTGGGGCGGTAGGATTCAAGATCATGCGAATATCATGTGCTGAGACAGCTGCCGAACGCCGATGAGCATGTCCACGTCTCCCAGGGGTTGGCGGAGGTAGAACATTGTCTCCTTGGGTGGGGCTTGTGCTCATCAGGCCTGAGCCTTTCTTTCCATCTCCCCCGATAAATTCACTTGTACCTCTGCGATGACCAGCACCTCTAGAAGAATTAGTGAGGTCGAAATTCGCAAGAGATGGCGACGCCGGAGGACTGGCGGGAGATGGAGTAGCAGGCGTAGTTGAAGGATTAAACGTAAAGCTCGGTAGCTCGGAAGGTGTCGACAGTGGACGTCGACCGGTCGCTTTCGGGAAGGTCGCAGGAGGAGAGGATGGAGAGCCTCTTGCGGGAAAGACGAAGGTTGGGAGTTGAGAAGGACTGCTGAGTTCGCTTTGTGCGGTTGTCGACATGGTTGCCATGTTTACCTAAAAATCCGCCTCGACAACCAACTATCAGACGAAACCCCCTTTGAGAAATAGTACCATATGTATCGAATGGAAAAGAGCAAAAGATGGAAAAAAAGAGTCGCTCGCGAGTACCGTCCAAGGTAGGGTGCACGAACGATGGGAAAGAGGATTTCGAGTCGTGAAGGTGAGATGGGCGTACCGGCGGCACAGCAACGACGACAATCCAATCTGCGATTAATTAGCACGTACAACCCTCCAATGGCGACAATCAGCATGCGAAAGCAGATCTGACGAAAGACTTCGCATTGTCCCTTAACACATACGTTTTCAAAAGCCTCGAGAGGTTAGTGTCTTGCGAAGGCCGAGGAGGACAGTTAGAAGCGACCAAATTTAAATGATGAATAACAGTCGTGATTTTGCAGAGAAAGGAGTGATAAAGGTGTTTGAAGGTTAGTAATTAAAGGAATGGACGGTAGAGATCAGAAGCAACAGTCCTTTGAGCAAGAACATGCAACTGAATCTACTACCAAAAAAGAGAAGAAGTCGAAGAGGGTTGTTGGAGTTGTTGGGGTCGTTCAAGATCGAAGGACCGAGAGATTCTATTCGAGAAGGAAGTTGAGAGTTGAAAATCGTCCAGTGTACTACTAGGCTCGCTAGGTCCTACTCTGCCTGGGGCTGCAAGGAAGCTAGACGGAAAAGGGCAGAAGGCGGCTAGGCTATGTGTGGACTAGCGCGACAGGGACCATCCAGTTCTCCCCTCTCCAGTCCAACTGAGCCGACCTTGGGTCCCAAGCCAAGGACGCGCGAGGATAAGGATGACAAAGTTTCCAAGGTTTCTCCAGCAAAGTGTTTGATTGTGCTTAATATTGCCGTATTCTACTTTCCCTATTCTGCCCAAGTATTTCCGTACGAAGCCGATCATCCATTGGCCAATGGAACAATCAAACAATCGAAATGAGCTGAAATCCGTTTCTTGGTTTTTGGTCTCCGCAGTGATGTGGTGATGTGATGATGTTATTCACTGTCCCCATATGCAATTTCATGCTCGATTTCGATTTCCCGCCCGCGGCGATGGCGCCCACGAGTCTTGCCATTCTGATATCGTGCAAGAGGACTCCCTCGTCCAAGTTTGCCCAAAAGAAATCTACTAGTGCAGGAACCTACATACATAACATGTAGCTAGTGAAAAGGAGCGGGCAAGATGTCCATTTTCGCTCAGAGCCAGTCCAAAAAGAAACAGTCCGGAGCAGGAGCCTTTCTGCGCCGGGAACAGAGCTACTTTGGACGCTGCTTTGGACGCAGCAGTGAGGAACTACGGCCTCTGGACGATACGAGTACCCAGACAGGACCTACATCGATGCTGGTAGTGTGTGCCGAAACGGAAAAAGAGCCAAGCTGGGTCTGGATCGTAGATTAAAGCCATACTCCATACTCTACCGGGTTACAGCGTTGCATCCACCCTCTCGCAGCAGCCCAAAGGGAAATTGTGGTAACGGAGTAGGGATTGCTGGTAGGGTTAGCGAGCTGCCAGTCGATCAACTGATCAAGGAACAAGTGCGAAAGTGCCGTCGTATACTCTATCTGCGAAGTATCTTACCAGCCGGGCCCCCTACTATCGCCCTCAAGCGATCCTACGTGCAGAAGGACTCGTTCGTCTGATGAAAAGAGCCTGCATGGCCGGGCCAGCGATAAGATGCCTTCTGCCTCCCTCTGCCCCTGCGTTGCCTGCGTTGCCTGCGTTCCCTGCTTTCGCCGCCCAGGAACAAGTGGTTGGTTGCTTTGACATTTATTTGCGGGGAGGCTTGCGTTCAACTGTCTCTGAAATCTTCTCCTTCCGTACTGTATGGCTTGACCCGGATGTGCGACTTGGTTGGCTGCTATTTTTATCTCCCAGGTATCTACCCGGTTCTTCTGTGAAAGGTGCTCCGTCAGGTCTCCCCTCCAATCGTCCTGTCAATCTGCCCAAGTACTGTAGGTGTCGCTTCATACTATGTAACTTATGCAGCTAATAACAAAGGTCCAGCAATTTATGATGAAATGTCGAGAAATTCCCTTTTTCCATGCCTTATCTAGAGATGCGTCCATTTTCGCCATTTCTCGCCATCCCAAACCATCCCAAACCATCCCAAACCACCCCAATTGTTTCTATTGTATTGGTTTCCGTCAGTGAAATTCGGAATGGCCGAGGATGCGCCGCAAACTCCAATGCATATCAGATATGCGCATGTAAGGGAGGGAAAAAGGCAAGAAAAGTCTTCAGCGGCCGAGTAACTTGGCCAGAAGCATATCGTGCATATCGCACATGTCGTGAATATCGTGCATATCGTACATATCGTACATATCGTACAGTACATATCGCGCATATCTCTCGCATATCTCTCGCATATCTTACCTACATTACTGTGTGGAAAATACGAAAATGCGGGCACGCGCAGATCCAATGTGCTCAGCAATCCACTCTTGTCAAGGAAGCCAGGAAGCCACGAAGCGTAGGTCAAGTCATGATGCTGAAATTGGAATTCTACATCTTGGCATCCTATCATTACCATATTTCCAACCCACCGCTCTCACCAGCCGGACCTTGCAAGAAGCGTGAAAAAGAGAGAGAGCGATGTTTCAAGGGTCCAAAAGTCCATGACAGATTCAATTTCAGAAACAACCGGCTTAATTCCTTCAGCCGCGTATTAGCTGGGAGAACACATCCTTCATTCGATTGCGAAGGAATTATGCCCCAAGGGTCGCTGCACGCCTGCTAAGCTTCCAAGTACTTTGTTAAGTTTTACTCTCTCAGGGTTAAGCTTCCAGTCGACGTACCGACCATCATGTTCTTTGGGGATTCGGGGGAAGCGATTCACGCGAGACGAGAGACGAGACGAGACCAGACAAGAGACGCGACCAGGCGAGGAAGCAATGTGAAGCTGCAAAAAGTCGCTCGCTCATTTCGCTGCAGGTCCTCTGACTAAAACATACCCAGAAATCCTTCTCTCCTCGTGCTTAATTTACCGGTTACCGTCAACCAACCACCTGCTGCTCAAAACTCACGATCGTTGGATCTCGCTCGGATACCGGTACGCGATTGATGTGATTGACTGATTGATTGATTGCGGTTCTTTGCCTTCATCTGCTTTTTGATTGACATGATGCTGTGCTGCCCCTCTTTCCTCCCTCTTGGTAAAGATTATCCTAGATTATCCCACCTGTCTGTACGCCTACTGGTCCTCCCACTGCTAACTAGATACTCCGTAGATGAGGGAGAAAAAACAGTTGAACTCTATACAAGTACTGCAAGGGAGTTCGGGAAGCGAGGCACTCATACCCCGTATCCCTTCCTTTTTGGATGATTGAGCCGACTCCCCTGACCAACGAACCTGCCACGACCAGTGAGATTCGACGGTCAGGGTCCGCTGCTCTATGCAATGCACGAATGCTTGCAGCGACCTGCGTCGTGATCTTGTTAGCGCAGCCTTCTGCAGCTCTTCGTATCAGCGACTAGACTGCTTCGGCGAAAGGACGTTTTAGATCGCCAGGTGGGAAATCGTGACGTTGCTAATCATTGGTTGAGCACATCTTGCGGTCGAGCCTTTTTTGTTCGTTATTTATCTCCTCCACATCAGCAAGCCCCATGAGTAGCCGTAACGCCTCTTTTCGTCCTGACTGAACGCCTCTGTTTGGCTGCTATGGTTGGTGGTGGATAAAGCGGTCTGGTACGAAGCACTGCATTCTGAGAGGAAGCGTGCTTGCGTGGGAGCAATTTGCGCTGATTTTGCTTCTGGATGATGACTCCAGATGATTGTCTAAGATTCAAAGTTTTGATATCGCTGAGCATTATTCTGAAAGGATATTCGCTATTAATGCAACCCATCCGGACATTATCTCCAGCCAACCGAAGTTATTCCTCTTCATTATTAATTTTATTCAGGAGACATACCAGTCAGTAGTTATCGCATCGAGCCATGACAACCATGAATCTTAACGTTTGTCCTGCAAATCCAATTTCCTTCGGCCAAGTTGTCATGTCACTGTTACGATGAAACGGATTTGGAGATGAACTCCTAGCCCTGCCATTAATGGTATTGAAATATAACAGCTTACATGCTCCTCTCTTTTCATGCGGCTGATCTCCCGAGCCTAGCCGTTTGTTCCTGACTAATCACGTGGCTATGGTCCTGACTAATCACGAACTTCAAACCAAGAACAGCTGTGGGATATCACCTCAATTTTAGGTCTGTAGGCTTTTCGGTCATCCAAACCAGGAAGCGGGGCATTCATGCTATTCCTAGCATGATGAATCCGATACTGTGTCTTCCTTACCGGAGAGTCACAACATTACGCAACGCTCGTGCCGCGTCGAGATACTTGCAGTCGCGCCATAGAATAATTAGAGGAGTGTCGTCTCACAGTTCTAACGGTGGTAATGAACAAAGCGGGAAAGACATCAATACTCGAATAGACCAATCGGGGTCGCTAAATGCAATTCAATCCGAAAGCACGGAAAATGTTGCCAGTAATAGTGGTCCAGACGTGCAATACAGCCCTGAGGCTTCAACTTCAGCTTCCCAGGGGGAGAGTAGCAAGTCCCGTGCAACTAGAATCCGTCGCAGAGTGGCAAAGCGCTTGAAGGCTTTGGATAACGGGGTTGAACCGGACTCGACGTCCACACGTCTATGGCCAAGCGATCCAAAAAGAAATGCTGTGCTGCGTTTCCCAAGCCCTCGGCAATTTACTATCATATTTCCTAACCCCAAGTTCACTGTGAGTATCTTAGATAGCTTCTAATGCAGCATAGTAGCTTACATCTTGTAGCAGAAGGGAGATGTCATTGCCGCAGTCAGGGCCAATCGCATGCCAGAACATCTTTGGCATTCGGACTGGCGAGGCCCTGAACAAGCACTAATAGTCTTGGCTACGCCTTCATTTGCCAGGTGGTTGGAAGATGATACCTTTTTCATGCCCAGCTTGCTGGAGTCATTAACATATCGTGATTCCGCGAAACAAAACAGCATCATAGTCATTACTGCTGTGGTTGACGGACTCGCACCAACGCCTGATGGAATTCCGGTGGCCGAACGCCTCGGTGGCCTTGAGGGCATATCTGTCCTACATGGCCAACGGGCAGATCTACTTCGTCCTAATGATGTGTGGGATCCTCAATCACTTAAGACACAGCCAGCAACCTCAGGGAAACTCTCGCACCTCATAATATCTGGAACAGATCCACTTGAGCGTGCTGCTATAACCTTACCGTTAGCTAATACCCTTTTTGTGAATGGAAAACATTCTACGCTTGTTGCAACAAAGTGGATACGGGGGCAAACAAGTTCTTTCTTTCGGAAGATAAGAGCAGAGAACAAGCAATATCAAGAGATAAGAGCCTTTAGGCGAGGAGATACGATTGTTCCTCCGATTTTCATACCTGCAGTACCTCTCACTCGAGCTCGACGCATCACAAGTGGTCTCGGTAATATTGTTCGACAAATAAACTTCGGGCCCGGTGATGGGAGCTCAGGGCCAGCCTCTCAAGAGCTGGAGACTCAGGTTACGAATTATATGAATTACAGCAAACCGGACACGAATATTGGAGTATGGGCTCTTATTTTCAGGAAAGAATTGGTGGGTCGACCATTTCGTGGAGGCAGCTGGTCTCTGTCACCACCAATGTCAACATTATGGGAGAAAGAAAGAGAAAATGCTAGACTCATTGGGATGCAGATAGCTGCAGGTGCTATCCTTTGCCGAGTTCGTAAGTAGCCTCCCATTTCTCAACATGCGGCAGCTAACAAATTTTTAGTGAGTGGAGGTGGTGGGTGGGGTCTCAAGCAGGGACTTCTATCCTTGGACCCTCAGGTGAACTACGAGAATATTGAAGAGGCAAGATTTGATATGTCACCTGGAGCTTCAAAGCAAGAAATGCAAGATACCGCACTGGGCGACCTTGCTCGGGCGGGAGACTGGATACAGTTCTTCACCGTCAGTCCGAGCAAAGTCAAACATTCAAATGAAGGCCCTGAACCACTAGATTTGCACTACTGGCAGGACTCCATAACCAAGGAGCGTCTTTCTACACCCGAAACGGCAGAGGCTGCCGGCTGGGTGGAGTCCACCGTGTTCGGAGCAGTTCCAAGCACGATTGATAAGATGCCGGGCAACGATGATGGCATACGTTCCGAGGGCGGAGTGGTTTTTCAGCAAGGACATTTCGGAGCAGTGACAGAGTCTGGTCTATTCCTTCGGTCGGAGCAGAGATTGAGAAAGGAGTATTGGAAGCACATATCCATAACTTCTGAGTTCCATTCTTACAATACCAAGATTGACATCCCTCACTCATATGTGTACCGAAAACTATTCTTTCAGGAAGCAAGCTCCCTAAACTCCACGGCTTTCAGATATCAAAGAGTAGAGCAACGACCTCGCTTCCGTCAATCGAAAATCTTAGGCCCACCTGAAGATGTAGATTAGTCCATCCTATATGCAAGATACAATGTTTGAAAAGTTGATCTTGTGCAAGAATGCAAACTTCGTATCATCTGGATAATGTGATCAATGCTGAATTCTGATTGGCCAATTTTGAAGTACTCTAGCACGGACCATGCCAGCAAGACTATCGGTCGCGGATGCCAGGAGTCCTGGCTAGGGACTTGCTTTGACGTACCGACAGGTAAATCTCGAATCCAAAATATTATTACACTCGTACTTGTCGGTTTAACTTGTGCGAAAGCAACAACACATCATTAGATAAATCAACTTTTACGCTTATTCTTATCATCAAAACCCACAGCAATGGACCGTATGGATCGCAGTCTTGATGATATCGCATCCGATCGTCAGGTAAATCATGTCGAAACACTGAAAACTCCTTGCCTCAGCCTTGCAACACAACAGGAAACTGACGCTTCTTGTAGAGAACCGGTGGACCTCGAGGTCGTGGTGGACGCAGATATAACGGAAACCGCAATGAATTTCCCCGTGACGGCATAAGAAAGGTAAAGAATCTTTCTCTACACCTGCTACATGCAATCTTTTTTCTGACGGGCGATTTCACCGCTCTAGGTGCAGACACCTCCTCAATCCTCATGCACCTGAAATCCTTCCTCTCTCCGAATGTTCTCAGATCGCATCGCTGCCTATACCAGCGCATGGCGCTTTCGATGGTTTATGGGAAGTACGTCAATTGAAAATATAGCTAACACAGGCCTCCTTCTCGTTTTGTGCAGCCAAATCGAGATGATTCTAGAAACATAGACTCGTAAGTTTTCCTGCTATCTGGGTTGTATTTGGAAGACTTTTAACACCTTTAGGGAATGGGTTCATGACAAGTTCAATGATCGAAGTATGCGACGACGACCTTCTACCCGCTTGCCACCTTGGCTCACACATTTGCAGATGATAGCTCATCGAACCGTTACAATAACTACGAGAGACGTGAAACTCGGGATGCCCCCGAGAGAGTTTTGTATGCTATACATATACACCACCTTGTCTACGATGGCTGCTGACTGGCTGCCTACAGCAATAGTGCGAAGATTTTGGTGGAGAATATACATTACGACTTGACCGAGGATGACTTATGGGTATGGCACAGCATTCATGCATCATTGCATGTCACAGTCGCTAAAAGTATATTAGGATCTTTTTGAACGAATGGGTCGCGTTGTTACCTTGAAGCTCGTGTATGATCGTGCAGGACGGTCGGAAGGACTGGCATATGTCACCTATGAGAACCCGAGAGACGCCCAAAAAGCGGTTGATGAATTCCATGGCGCTAACGCGAATGGTATGAAATACAATTATTCTGAGGAATGTCACAACCATGCTGATATTTTGAAGGACAACCAATTCGTTTGAAGATTGTTCCTGAGGGTCCAAGGGGACGTGGAGGTCGATTTGAAGGCGGAGGAGCAGGAGCGGGTCGTTCTCTTGCTGATCGCATAAGCCGAGCCCCTCGATCTCGTTCACTTTCACCAGATCGATCGCGGTCGTTATCACCAGTTCGACACTCCGATGTTAGCAAACCACCCCCCGACAACGTTGATCGCTACGTTCCAGGAAACAGAGGCAGACGTTCTCGTAGCCCATTGCCCCGCAGAAGAGATGGCCGCAGGCCAGGTCCGAGAAGGGAGAGAGGAGATCGCGCACCTACTGCTGGCCGTGGGGAGAAAGTTGCCCGAGATGGTAGACCGAAGAAGACACAAGAGGAACTCGATGCTGAAATGGAGGATTACTTTGGAAATGGAACCAAGGGGAATGATAATGGTGCTAGCAACGAAGCTCCGGCTCAGGCCGCTGAACCCGCTCAACCTGAGGGTGATGTTGAGATGGTCGAGTAGATGTGTGATGTACACTAGTGCCGGAAGGTTCGGATGAGGTGGATGTTTGATATGGTAAACGGGCAGAGAGACAAATTGTAGTTCCTCATAGACTAGTAGCGCTCGAAGTGTAATCGCAGGATTGCTGCTCGAATATCAGCTTTTCAGGGTTTAAGTCAAATCAATTAGCTTGCAATGGTCAGTGTCTGTATCATATTCTAGCTATACAGTGGCGTAAATGGCTATACTAAAAGCTTTGCTTACTCTCTTTGTGAAATGAGTTTATGGTTCTCCAAACGTCAAACTTCTTCTGGTGCAAAGCTTGTCAAGTTTCGCAGGGGACTTGCGTTTAGAAGACGCGCGGCCCGGGGCTGTTGGACGGCTGCATATCCATCTTATCTGCATCAGTTTTGTTTCAACAGAGCCATACTTCTCCCATCCTGTCATTCAGAAATACAACGACGCCCAAACATGGCACCGCGTGCTACAGTAGGTATCTTATCCATTGGGGACATGGGCATGGGTGTTGCAAAGTTGCTTATCGCCTATGAGTACCGGGTCGTGACGAATATTGAGGGACGAAGGTCAGTTTTGCTTTCTTTTTTTGATGTGGGGCGTGAGGAGATAGACAGCGATGGTTACTACCTTCGAACGCTTGGAGAAGATGGGGAGATTGGGGTACGAATGCTGCTGATGTTGTCCCGCTGGTGCATCGAAGTCGATGCAAATAAGGATGAACATTTCATTCAGGCACACAAACTTCCTCTTCTCACAGCACCATCAACATCAGAACCAAACTCCAACTTACCGCCGTGCTTTTAGCGAAGATACCCATCAACGAGCACTCAAATCCTCCATCGAATGTCTCTCCACAGACGAATCCCTCGTTTCTGAATCAGACTACATTTTCTCCATCGTTCCACCCCGTGATGCCCTCGCAATCGCTACACGTGTCACCCGCGCTCTGAAGAATCTCTCCCCAAAGAAATCGACCGATCTTTACTATCTAGATCTAAACGCTATCGCGCCCCGCACCGCTCGCTCTGTCTATGCGCATTTCCAAGCCGAGGCTCCGGATGTGAAATTCATCGACGGAGGCATCATCGGCGGCGCACCTGCACTGAAATCGTCTTCCGAACCAAGCACAACCGTATCCATTCCATCTTCATCTACCTCTGCCTCCCCATGGAATCTCCCCTCCATCCCCCTCTCCGGTCCACACCCACTCTCTCTCTCTCCCCATTCCGGCGCCCATCTCTCCGCCCTCCTCAATACAACCTATCTCGGTTCCACTGTAGGACAAGCATCAGGACTTAAATGCTGTTTTGCAAGTATGAATAAAGGGTACGCGGCGCTGTGTATACAGGCATTTACGACGGCGGAGAAGATGGGTGTGAGAGGGGAATTGGAGCGGGAGATGAGGGAGAGGATGCCGGGATTGTGGCGTGCGGCGGAGAAGGGAGTGAGTGGGATGCCGCCGAAGGCTTATAGATGGGCGGGGGAGATGAGGGAGATTGGGGGGTGTTTTGGGGAGGAGGGTGGGTGGGATGTGAGAGGTGGGGAGGAGGAGGAGGAAGGTGGTGAAGGGGGTTTGGGACAGGGAAAAGAGAACGGGGAGGGAATACAGGGGGTTTTTGCGGAGGTGGCGGAGGTTTATAGAATCGTGGCGGATGAAACCGTTCTAGGGGAGGAGAAAACAGAAAAGAGAAAGAGAGGCTTGACAATTGAGGATGTGGCTGTTTGTGTAGGTGAGGGGCTAGATGGAATGAAAGAGAGGAAGATGAAGCGAGCAAAGAAGGAATAGGTCAATCGAGATCAATTTTTTTCGGTTCATCCCGTCTCATCCTATTCTGTCCCGATGAGAGCAGTAACTAATATCCCAAATAGAATGTGGAAATGATGTGCGAAAGCGGAAGTGCGAGGGAAAGGTTACAATGGAAGGATTAAACGAATACGATCCTGCTATGTAAGATCTTATATCAATCCTAAGTACAAGTAAAGACAATCAATGTAACCCAATCTCCTATTTCATCCTGTCTCACACTCATCCTCGCCACACAAAGACTTTCTTCCACATTCGCATCCTATCCCGTCCCATGTATCAGAGTACTCAAAAGAACCTGCTGCAGTTAGTCGTTCGTTGCACCACAGCGTTGAAGTTTCATGGACGAAGCCTGCAGGAGAAGGGGGAGGGAAAAGTGTTGCGATTCTCCTACAGTAGATCGATCATCTATTCACTCCTTCACTCCCTCCCCTCCTGCCATACATTGGGCCAGAACACATAAGTTACACCCACGAAAAATAACTTGAAACATGAATACAGTAGCAAGCATCTCGACATACAACACAAGACCATATATGGAAGGAATCTGCCTCGTAGATATTCTAAAACAGTTCGTTCGATTCGTGCGAGATCTGCCAGTTCGAGACTTCCTTGGTAGAACGTCGTACGGTGCGGATGAGATCCTACTCATCTCCTATCTAGTGACCCGAACGAATGAAGAGATGTTCTGTTCTTGACACAAGTTAAGTTAACAGAACGTAACGTTCTAGATTCAAGTAAGATACTGTATGGAAAGGATGCTTTCATTCTGTTGAAACAAGACGGATCGCGAGATTCACATGAGATGCAATACAATAGATTTTTTTCATGTCAATTAAATATCCTGGGTAGGATTTTTCCCGTGTTCATCTATCTTGCTCTCTCTCTCTCTCTACAGTAAACTCCCTCGCACTCGTCATTTTCCTGATTCCTCAATGGTACGGTTACTGCCATCTCATTCCATCCCATCCTGTTCTCTGTACCCTTCCTTCCTGGGTTTCTCGGCGTTGGATACTAGAAAGTTGTTTATAATCTTTATAATTAACGTGGGCATGCAAGACGCCATCTGAACGAAGGAACGAACGAATGAATGAATGAATGAATGTGGACAACTGCAATTAAAAATTATGCTCTCCTATCCTTCTCTGCGTTGAAACTATGATACAAAAAGAGAAATTTTTGAGTTGACTTGACTGTCTTTCTTTCTTTTGTGCGGTCCTTTCTGCATTATGTTGCTTCAAGACTAGATACTCCAAAGCCATCCTTCTTTCCCATCAAACCTGCCTGTCTTTTCTGCCCATAATTGATACTTACAAGGGCTCATGTGTAGACGTAGATAGTATGTGTAAAAATACAGAACAAAAGAAACATGAAAAAATGTGAAAAGGCCGCTCTAATTCTATTCCTCTTTCGCCGCTTCCCGCCACCCGAACATCAATCAATCCGTAGACTAGACACTAAACAAGAAAATCTACAGCCATACAGCGGCCAAAACAAAAGAAATATGCAACCAAACAACCATCCACACCCCCATGCCCAACTCCCCCCTCCTCCCGACCCCCGCACTCTTCTTCTTCGCACTCGCCGTCGCCGCCGCGCCCGCCACCGTCCTCGTCCCAATAACCACAATCCCCGTGCCACCGGCCGCCAAACTCAAAATGTCACCTCCCTCAGTAACCGTACCGCCCAAAGTCAATGTCTGCCCTCCAATAAGCACCGAGCTAAGAGATGACACCGACGCAAAGGCCGCCGTGGACGTCACGAACCCGGAGGCGCCGACACCGTTGACAATCACCGCGTTGCCCGTAGGCGATAACGAGACGGTTGAGCCTCCCGCAGTAATGGCCCCGCCGGGCGTGAGTGTCTGCCCGTCTATGACGATGCCGCTGGCGGAGTTGCGAGTGTAAGTTGACTGGCCGACGACGAGGACGCCCGAGGGGAGAGTCGGTTGCGGGCCGGACGGAAGCGTGATGACGGTTCTTCCAGTTGTGACGGCGCCGCCGGGCGTGAGTGTGGCGGAGCCGATGGTGAAAACGGAGTTGCTGAAATCGGCGGTTGCGCTGGATGTGCCGACGACGATGATGCTGGGAAGGGGCTCAGTTGTGGTGAGCAGTACTTTTACACCGGTGGGCCGCGAAGCGCTGCTTGAGATGGAGGTAGTGGTGGGGGTGGATGTCGTGCTTGTTTCGGCGCCGTTGATTATTACGGCGGCGCCGGAGGGGGCGACGGAGATGCGGTCACCGGAAATGGTGGTTTCGGAGCCGGGTTGGATGGTGTGGGAGCCGATGACGAAGTCGGATGTGGCTTGGCTGAGAGTCATGGAGTTTACTACCACGGGGGCAATAGTCGTTTGGCCGGGAGAGGGTTTGATAGTCGTGGGAGTTGCTATTGGGGTGGCTTGAGAACTGGAGCTGGCTGGTCTGGTGTCGGAAGTGTTCGGACCGCTAACCGCCAGGCCGGAATTGCTGGCGGTCGCGGGTAGTATGCCCAGGCTAGAAATCTTGTCGGCCGAGGTTGAGGATACGCCGACTGGTATGTTTACAGTTGACGTAGTTTGTTTGCTTCCTTGGCCACTGCTTCCCGTGGATACTTGGGATGCCGAAAGAGTGTTGCCGCTTCCGGAACTGGGTACACTACTCCCTTGGCCTACGGACACTTGGGAGCTTTGAGGAGGTGTTACGGTTTGACCAGAGGTAATAAGTGTATTAGTGTTTCCTTGGCGGTCGGTCGCTGTTGTTTGAGCGGTATTCTGAGTACTTTGAGTGGTTGTGGCTGGTGGAGTCATATTACCTTGAGTGCCTTGGGTGCTCGTTGATGTTGTCCCTTGTGCTGGCGGATTTGTGTTGCCTTGACTTCCTTGAGAACTAGTTGTTGTTGTCCCTTGTGCTGGCGTATTGGTATTCACTTGACTTCCTTGAACACTAGTAGGAGTGCTTTCTTTTGCCGGTGAGTTCGTGGTTCCCTGCCCCCCTGTTGCTGTCGAGCTTTGGGTTGGTTGGCCATTCTGGCTAGTTGTAGACGGTTGATTTGAAGTGACCTGTGTATTTTGACCTCCACTTACTGTGCTCGTTGGTGGCGGCGAGAACCTCTCTGTTGCAGTTGTTTTGGTCTCAACTGAAGTCGAAGTACTTTGGTTTGTGGTGGCCGTGTTTTGATTGCCTCCTGTCTGGGTTGTAACCTCCGTCGGTTTATTACTTTCTTTTGAGGCGGTTGAGGTACCTTGTACATTAGATGTTGGAGGTATTGCAACTTGTCCAGTACTAGTGCCTCCGTTTCCACTACCAGGCGGCGTTGCGGAAGTGTGAGGTTGATCGGTGCTTGTGCCTCCATTTCCGCTGGTGATGGGTATGCTAGTGCCACCAACGGTTGAAGTTTTCGATACAGGCTGTGCAGTGCTACTTTGGCTCACGTTTGTGGTCGCTGTACTTGTCGGAACCACACTGGTTGGAGGCGAGCTAGTCGGCAGTGATGTTGGAACTATGTTGGTTGGAGATTTAGACGATTGAGTCTCTACTGAAGACTCCGGTAATGTTGAAGTTGGCCCAATGTTACTAGTGGTCTGTTGAGATGATGGATTATTGCTTCCAATCGTTGTTGGATTATTTTGTGATGTACTACCTCTATTTGATGTCGTAGAAACCGTAACAAGTGTAGTTGGTGTTGAAATTATGATAGGGTTTGACGTCGACACCGAACTTACTGTGACAGTATGTGGGCATGCTGGTAAAACCTGGCCTGCAACAGAAAGGGCTGCCGTACAACCAGGAATTACACTAGGATTCATAGTTTCACTTGATGATGTTTTGGAAGCTGAAGTGGTCGTGGGTGGGCTTTTGCTCGTAGATGACTTCTCAATCTCTGTAGAAGTCTCTGGCACGATAACGGTGTCACTTGGATGACTAGAGGATCTAGGATCTGTCGTAGATACGCCACCGGCAGAAGTTGAGACTCTCGTCGTCTTCTGCCCAGAAGGGAGTACGCCGGTGCTGGCGGACGTAATTTCAGTTGTTCTAGCAGAGGTAAGAGGCTCCCCACTAGCGCCCGAAGACGTGGATGGTCCAGGTAAGCGTCCAGAAGCAGTACTGGCTTCTGAATTGGAGATTGTTGGTGAGGCAGGATGTGTAGGTATTATATCGGTCGTCCTAGAGGATCTAGAAGACTCATGCGTAGTACTTGAGGACTTGGGTGGTGTAGGCACGTTTTCTGAAGAGCTACTTGATTGCGACGTGGAAGCTGTTGATGCAACAGAGCCACTAAACACGGGTTTCGATTGAGTCGATTCTGGCCCAGTAAAAGTCGTGGGTGAGCTGTGATCTGAATGGGAAAGACTTGGGGATGTTGATGAATGTGCCCCAGTAGGTGAAGCAAGGTGAGTATCACTATTGGAAGTCCCTAGTAAGGCTGATGAAGCTTCAGATGCAACCGAAGATACTCTACTTGTATCTTGAGTAAGTGTCGTTGGGCTCGAATGATGTGGCTGGGACGAGGTTGATGACACCAGAGTAGTACTGTGAGAAGTGCTCAGAACAGTGGATGAGGCAGACTCAGCGATCCCCGATGACCCCTTGCTGGTTGAGGATGCCTCTGTCCTTGTAGTTTGAGATGGAACCGAAGTAGCAGAACTTGTGAGGGGCGGTTGTGTTGTAGTGGTGCCGCCGGGTAAGGTTGTCGATGGCAATAACTGAGACGGTTGCTCAGATTTCGTCAATGAAGATTGCGATGAGACGGCGCTGCTTTGTGATGTAGCACTCGTGATTATAGTGGTTGAGCTTGAAGAACTCGTAAGTTCGGAGGATTTTGAAGTGGCCGAGATGGCAGGTTCCGTCGACCTCCCAGAGGCACTTCCCACGGGGGGGCTTCGGGTGCTAGTTGAAACTTCAGTTGAAGCCCTAGAACTTATGGGTGTGGCTGACTCCGACTCTTTGACAGGTGAATTATTAGACGCAGCTGGTGCGGATGTATGAACGATAGTGACAGTGGTAGCACACGCCTCTCTAGCAGCTATGGCAAGTTGACCTACTATTGAGATAACAGTAGCTGTACAAGAGGGGTGTAATGTGCTGGATGAAATGAGTGTGGTGGTCGGAGGCTCTTTGGATAATGTGCTTGATGTTGCATGGGACGATGAAGTTCCATTAGAGAACCTAGGACTTAGTAATTGATCTAAAGAGAAGAGACGTATCAGTATGTGTAACGCTGAACGCCACAGGATCCGTCGCAGAGCAACAGTTAAGTCTCACCTTGATCTAGATCCGGACTGGCAGTTACTGAATGTAGAAGAGACAGGGTGCCTAAAAGGAGAAGAAGCAAGACATTCATGATGAAAATGAACTGATATCCTGGGCATCAGGCCCTCGAAGCAAAAAAAGTCTTACAGAAGCATAAGATCAAAGGCGCAAACGACGAGAAAAGAGAAAAAGTATTGGAAAAGTAGAAAGGTAAGAGGGTACTATTATTCCTCTGCGAGCGAAATGAGACCCTAGGGTGCAGTGAGATTTGCTCATCCGCAAATCTGCATCACGAAACAAACTGATGCTGGAGCATATTAAATGGTTGGATTTGTATGTTGTCACCTGAGCTAACAAAGCGAAATCCCACTCCATCCAGCAGAGGTGTGTGTACAAGGGCCGTTAAACTCATCAATATGGAGAAGGAAGGCTGAGAGGGGAAATTCCCAGTAGATTATTGCTGATGGATGCATGGTGCTGTGCTTGACACTAATCTTTCCAGAACGGAAATAGAGAGCGACTTGCTCAATCTGGCAGCTCAATCCGTAGTAAGCCTCGCTTTTAGCAGCCAAATATAGAGGCTCAAAGCTCGTAAACAAATGACGAGAGGGTTGAAGGATCAAAGAAAAAAAATGTAAGGGAGGGGAAGCTGTGCGTGGCGGCTGTGCCTGTCTGCGACGGATGAATAATAATCGGATGAAAGACGATGAAGTGATGATCCTGGTGGGTGTTCATCCCCCAAAAGCAAAAGCCAGCAGCGTGCCCCCCCTGCATGCAAGGTGTGAGTACTGAAGTGCAGTGTATGCAGAAGGCACAGGCGAAGCACCTGCGAATCATTTTTCTCGACATTTTTCTTGCTGTGCTTCCGGATGCTGCGCAATTTCCAGGGATTTATTTTGGGGATTCGAGAGGAAGTTGGGGTAACATCGCTTGGTCGTTAGACTGACAGAGTCTCCATTTGGATATGTGAGAAGAAGTACGACGTACGGGGGTACTGTATGTAGATGTTCCGTGGAAGAGTTCGATTGCAGAACTTGTAACTTGTAACTTGTAACTTGTAACTTGTAACTTGTATCACGAGAACATACAGCATGCAGTCGTGGGATACAACTTCGAATTGTAGGCTGTGTGCTGCGATGCGTGTGAAAGAGGCGCAGAGGATACAGAGAGGCCGCGTTACTCGAGGGATTTTGATGCTTCGGATTGTGGAAGATGTGGTGCGGCGGTGGTTGTGTCGTCTGATGGATGTGAAGCCGTAGAACATTGATATTGATGATGTTGAGGCAGTCGAATGATAACCTTGGTAGGCGCATACACAGCCTGATACAGGTCATCGGCGTTACGATTGCCGGGAAATGGCAGCTCCTGGCAGCTCCTGGCAGCTACTCCCCAAAGACTAGCATCTCAAAGCCTTTTCCAGCCATCTACGGCCGTTCTCAAGTCGTTATCAAGCCGTTCTCATGCCAATGCTCAAGCTGTTCTCAAGCCAATGCTCTAGTCGTTCTCAAGCCATGCTCAAGCCATGCTTTCGCTACTACGAACCTCCAAGTCCCAAAAAGGAATCCATAATTACTGTAATTGTAATCACTCCCCTTCTTCTGTAAAGTATTACGCGGGCGGTTTACCGAATTGGGCAGAATGGGACGAACTTATAAACGAACTAACTTATAAATTCTTAATCAGCCAACTCCATGCCGGGCTTTGTCTAAGCGGGATTATGGTCTTCATCTCATCTTTTTCCCCTTCATTCTATCAATCGTCTTACTTCACAGTCATCCTCATGTCGCGCTCATAGCCCATTCCACGTTTTGGTAAGGATCCCACCTCCGTCAGCGCGATCCTTTGATCCAGTAAGGTACAGTACAGTGCCGGTGTGTGCACATTTCAATGTGGAAATCAATTGCCAAGTTCGCAGGATGAGAACCTCTGTCCATAAGAACGCTATCGTTACATCGTCGCGGATCCAGAGCTGCCCCTGATTTCAGTCTCATATTCAAGCTTCAGAGGAAGAATTAAGAAAGCTCTGCGCAGTACGTTCACCGTCGGAGCAGGTCAATGCGACATTGCGATTGATGTTTATCGTATTCGTAGATCGAAGACGGAGGCGGCGTTCTGGAGAAAGCCTTGCTCCATCACTACCCACCCCAGGTTTGCGTTTCAATTATTGTCATGTATCGAGTTCATTTTTTCCAACGCGGGGTGTTCTTCGGTGAAGCTCTCTGCAGAATCAGAAACGTGCCGAAGTTCATGAAGGCGCCACAAAGCTATCACTGCGGCCTCGGGGCCCCTGGCTCATCTTGTCATCTTCTCATCACTAAGAGTAACCACCTGCCAAGCAAGTAGCATTTTGGCCCCAAGTTAACTTATGAGTTATGCGAACCCAATATCTAAACGTCCCGCTGCAAGAAAATTGCAGTTGTGGATTGGCTGCCACGGATCCACATATAGGGCATGACAAAGTCAGATGAATCCTTCTCACCCAGTATGATGAAGAGCAAATCTCGCCTCTCCGTGTTATACATACTAAGCTTCAGGCGAATTTGAAGAAGAAACTAGTATTTTTGCTACAAGCCATCCGCGGATCCTTATTATTAAGCCTGTCACACGAGTTAATGAGTATCATATGGGATATCAATCCACGCTTCACGTCTCTTGATCCTTCTCTGCATTGTTTTCCTACGTACATCTCCTCTCGCTCCGTCCCAGATGCAGATCTTGCCTGTCTGGCACTCAAATCTCCCGTTTCGTGCCATCTAGACCTTTGTTTCCACCTTTTGAGTTTTGTTTGTTTCTGTTCGTCGACTTCCATCGCCAGCATGTACAGTTCTTACTTCGATTTATAATTCATGAAAATCTCCTTAATTGTAGTTTGCAATGTCTTCTTGGAGGCGTCTGGTCTCTGTCCTATTGCCTATCCTCGGCCTTCTTGACCAGACACTGGCATCAGCGTCTTCAACCACCCCTGTTCCTCCTCTCAATATTCTCCCAAGTGAAACCTGGTGAGTGACTGCCGATCTTCAACGTTTGTGTTAGTTCCATGCTCACAGTGCTTCAAGGAATGGTAACGATGGGAACTGGTCAAGCTTCTTCATTACCGTCGGCACACCTCCCCAACTTCTTCAAGTCTTCGTTTCCACAGCGAGCAACCAGCCATGGGTAGTTTCGCCAGAGGGATGTCCCTCGATGAACGGGGGTTGTATGGCACGCGGATTCACTTTTGCGTCGAACGCGTCAAGCACTTGGTATGTTGGAACGTCGAACTTCTGCCATATATGCTTGGCACTAACATAGTTGTAGGGTTGAAAACACCATTAGTGCAGGAGGTGTCTTTGCACTTGAGCTTGAATCTAATCTTGGCTTCACGGGTAACGGCAACTATGGTACTGACACCATCGTCATGGGACTATCCAGCAGCGGGACACCCGCACTATCATCACAAGTTCTCGCCGCTATCAGTACCGATAGTTTTTGGCTCGGGATGATCGGTCTGAACCCGGCACCGACAAATTTCTCGAGCAAGAGCACACCTGCACCAAGCTATATGTCCAATCTCAAATCACAAGGCCATATTCCATCACTTTCATATGGCTACACTGCAGGAGCTCCATATCGCTTTGATGGTGTTTTCGGAAACTTGACCTTGGGAGGCTATGATGAGTCCCTCTTCGTGTCGAACAACCTTACAATTAATTTTCCTGCCGGTTCCGACCTGATAGTTGACGTTAATGCGATTACAGTCACATCCGGGGGTGGAAAGTCTCAAGTCCTCTCCTCAGCATCTTCTTCATTTCCAGCTTTCATTGATTCTTCTATACCGTATCTATATCTACCAACTAGTATCTGCCAGAAATTCGAAGAAGCTTTTGGTCTAATTTTCGACTCTGCGTCCGAGCTCTATCTTGTTAATGATGCCCTCCACACACAGCTCGTCGCCAAAAACGCCTCAGTGGTTTTTACTCTCACCAACTCCACGTCGCAAGCTCTGGTAAACATCACCTTCCCATACGCCGCCTTTGACTTGACGGCTAGCCCTCCTCTCGTCGAAAACAGCACACGATATTTCCCGCTCAAGCGAGCGAAAGATAATACACAGGTCGTACTTGGACGAACCTTTCTCCAAGAAGCATACTTAATCGCCGACTATGAACGCTCTCAATTCTCGATCCATCAACGGAATTGGAGTGCAGCTTACCCTACCTCATCACCCATCACTATCCTCCCTGTTTCTACTCCGAAAACCTCCACTACTGTCGCCAAGAAGCAATCCCAAACCTCTCCAGGCGTGATCGCCGGCATCGTCCTTGCAGTTCTACTATCTATTGTCTTAACACTCGGCCTTAGCATCTTCTTCCTTCGTCGACGTCACATCAAAGTCTCTTCATCCTCCTCCGCAAATCCGCCCCGCTCTCTCTCCCATAAACAATCCTTCCAATCGAGTACCTCATCCTCAGTTCTACCTCTGCACAAGAACAGCCACAACAAATCCCTCAAAGTTTTCAAAGACAAAGAAAAGCACGTATCCTCCGCTCCCTCTGAATTATCATTTTTTGACACCGGGACCAACTCCGTACTCCTGACTCCTTCCAACCAGTCACTCGTCTCTCTTGGGATCGGCAAAGCTATCAGTTCTCCCAACCCAGCCTTTATTTCTAACGCGAACACTACCCACGCTCCAAATATATCATCCAATCTCCGCAGCCAAACGAATCTAATACCCACTGAACCCAAACCTACCTTCCACCTTGCAAGTCTCAGCACCCGCCGCAAAGAGCGCAAAAAGAAGAAGGAAAAAGAAAAAGAGATATACGAGCTCTGCGGCAGCGAAGTCGTCTGGGCCGATCCAGAACACTATACCGATCACGACAGCGATCGCGATCGCTACAGTTTCGGCTCAACCGCAAGCCGGTATACCTTCGAAACGGGAAGTTCCAGTGGCCTTATCGCTCCGCTCACGCCTGCCGCGTTCCGCGAACGGGAGATGCGCGGAAGCGAAAGTATTTTGCATATGGGGATGGAGCGGGACAGCACGGCAACGGGGAATGGAGAATGGAGAGGGATGCGCCAGGGTGGAATGGAGATGGATAGAGAAAGGGCAAGTACGAGATACACGATGACGACGGTGGGTGGGGTGGATAGCCCTGCAGATGGGACAGGCACAGCAGGGACGTGGGAGTTGGAACGATATATGGATATTTTGGCGAAGGAGAGGAAGAGTGTGGTTGCGGAAGGAGGGACAGGAATCGGGGTAGAGAAGAAGGTAGAGGTGAAGCTCATAGCGGATGAGGAACTGGGGAAGAGAGGCAGTGAGAGGGGTATTATAGGTGGCTGGGGTCGATTTGTTTAGGTTAAATATAAACCTGACTTATTCCTTTAATTTATCAAATGGGGGAATGAGGCCAGAGATTATTTTCATTATGCACGGGATCGGATTTGGGATAGACTGATGGATGGATGATACCCGCAACGTCATTGAAAAAAACATAAATTTTAGTTTCATTGTAAAATATTTATCCATAATTCAATATCAGAAGGCTTTGCGACACTTGCGCATAACAACATTCGAGTCTCAACGGAAATAGACAGCTGCGATATTTTGCCTGCGATGGTAAAACTATAGGACAAGGAGATAGTATGGGAAACACCTTTATTAGAGCTATACTTTAAGCTGATTTGTGTCGCAAGCACCCAGACCATGGCATATAACTCCCACATGATGAGCCAGGACCGAACAACGGCAAGTCATTAATCTGAATAAGTAAAGACTGAAAACCGGGCATGATGCAGCCCACCGACCGACCAAACACCAACTCCACCGACGCTACATATCAGACCCATCACCTAATATACACATCAATCGTATCCATATCACTCAACTCCGCCTCCACGACCGTCATCTCCGGATCCAGATGCTCACCATCAAAATCTAATATGACTCTCTTATCCGCGGGGATCTTCTTCTGATCACGATACAGGTCAGTCAACTTCTGGATCGTAGTCGTCGGCTTCACGGCGATCTTGTAATCTTTGAGGTCCTTCACATTTGCCTTAAGCGTCAACTTAATCCTGATCGGCTCCGTCTCCACTTCCTCGACCTCCTCAACTTCACTCGCTTCTCCTTCGATCTCCGCCAGGGCTAAACAATCATCCCAGAGTCCTTGAGTCCATGCTTCCATATGGATACCCCCGTCGTCAGTGAAGCCTTCGCCTGTGCCGTGGAGATCGCCTCCTGGACCAACTTTGATACCAAGTGAGCTGCAAGTGGTGACGTCGAATAGTTTCTTGCCTTTCCAGCTGAGGAAAATAGAGTCTTTGACGTCTTCGGGCCATGGTTCGCCGTCAACAGTCTGCCTTGCGCACCAGGCTAGTCGGACTTCTCGTAGGCGGCCACTCAGCTTTCGCTTGATCATTAGAGGTTTGCTGTCCTGGAGTCGAGAGGTGATGAATATGTTAACAACTGGGTCTGCTAGTGTGGCCGTTTCCAGCTGGAATACATCGTCCCCTGCCGATCTTTCTGGTTCGTGATTCTTGTTGGCAAATGCGGCGGCTGCTCGCGCCTTTTCTAGTTCAGCGAGCCTTTTCCGCTCCCGTGCTTTTGCTAATAACTCAGGGAATTCTTCGTCAGAAAAGTGGTCTTCGTCGTCGATTGGTGTGGCTATGACACTAGCGGCAGGGGCAGGTAGAGGGATGGGCGGGGTTGAGGATCTTCTTCTCGCACGTTGTGCAGGATTATGATCGCTATCGCTTTCGGTGTCACTAACGGAAACGTAACCTTTGGGCTCCGGTTCATGGAGCGGAGTATCTTTAGCTTTCTCATGTACATCTTTGTTGTATCGTCCTATAAGAGATGTAGGGGATCGCTGCGCATTAAGCATAGGCTTTGTCGGCGATTTTCGACTTTTAGTTGTAGATATTGTAGAAGTCCTAGAAGCTCTAATTAATACATACTTATATCATAGACCAAGGATCTTGCATACTTTTGAACAAACTGTTCTTTCACTTCATCGCTAGAATTACTATCTGAGGAATATTTTTCATGACTATCAGGCTTGACATTCTTCCTAGACTTCTTCTCCGGCCTTGGGCTTGTCTCTGATTTCTCTCTACTTTGCGACGTTCGTTTCCTCTCCTGTTTCTCTGCCGCCTTTTGTGCCCTTTCTAGCTCTTCTTCTTTCAATCGCGCTGCAAATAATTGTTTTCCTCTGCTAAAAGCATCGATGTGATCAACCGGTTCTGCAACTGGAGCTTGTGGAGCGACGGCCTTCTTCTTGAAGATTGAAAAGCCCTTCTTTTTCACAGGCTCGGCATGCGCTGATGCGCCCTCACCAACAACGTCACCCATATTTTTCAATGCCTCGAATTTTCTGTTATGCGAAAATGAATGTTGTATGCGACGCGACTGATAGCCTTATGTATGTTGGACGTTGGTCGCGCTCAAAATGAAGAGTTTGGCGGGTCGACCCGTCTACGCTAGCGACTGCAGCTCTAGAACTATGTTTTGTACCACGCTTTAATCACAAGCACCACGGCAACAACAACGAACCTATTTAGCTTGCTCTACGCAAACAAAGCAACCTCATTCGCAGTCGTCTAGAGCTTTATTGCGAGTATGGAGAACGGAGCAACTCAAGGTGAAGGGAAAGATCCTTCTTCTTTCCTTTCAGAAATTATCGGCTCCAGAGTCATTGTGAAGCTCAATAATTCTCTTGTCTTCAAAGGTTCGTTGCTCCCCCAAAGTGCTGCTGTTTACAAGCTAACACACTTCGCAGGCGAGTTACAATCGGTCGATGGATACATGAACATTGCGCTAGAGAAATGCGAGGAATGGGTTAATGGGAAGAAGAAAACGCATCATGGTGATGCTTTCGTGCGGGGCAACAATGGTAAGGATTTCCTTCCATAGCTTTTTGCAGAACCAGAACGGCTAACGTTTGTTATGCAGTCATGTATATCTCTGCGGACGACTCGGCTTGAGAACGAAAGTAGAAAAGGAGAAATCATTGGGTGGAGTTACGGATTGCTTTCTAGGAAATTTTACGAACCTCATGATATCCAAAAGCTCTCGGCAGGAATACGGTGGAAGTCTTAGACATGAGGGCACTGTGATGAATAAGGCGAGGTACAGATGAGGGAAGAATATGCGACTGAAGGTTCGATTCTTAACCTCTCGAATGAGATCTATTGATTTATGGATTCTAAATTCTAGATGTCCATGCGAAATGAGTTTTGCCATGCATCTCAATCTCGCCCTTCTCATTCCTCTTTACATCGTCTCCCTTAAATGCCTCAAAGGCCGTTTTCTTGATCTGTTCCTTTGCCTCGCCCTCAATCACGGCAATATGACTCAAGGTATTGAATCTATTCCAGATTGCCTCTTCATTCAACCAAACAGTCCACCGGACAATTTCTTCGCCTAGTGGTAACGAGAAGCTTGGGAAATCCTGCGTGAAGGTGTCTCTCAATGTTTGCAGTGGTGTTGTATCCTGTTGATCTTCAAACACCTGCTTCCATTTCATGTGACGAAACCGAGGGGAACCATCTTCATTCTGTTCAATGATGTCCTTGAGTGTTTGCTCCCATTTTGTAGCTGCAGGATGGCCATCTCGCTCTGCGTTATCTGTACCATATTATCAGTAAAGCCCCGCCAGTCTTGCAGGAAAGCATACAGTCTTCGATATTCCACTAGAGATAAACATTGTCAGTTCTTCTACCTCCATAACTAGGGTATTAGGGCCCAATACTATAACCCCAAATGCTCCCCCAGGCCTCGTCACTCGATGGATTTCTTTCAAAGCCTCCTTCGTAGCAAACCTTACGCAGTTAGCCTATGACTAATCACTTCCAACGCATCTTATGCCCCTTAACTAACCAGTGCCAAGACTGCAAGAAACGAAATCGTCAGCACTCAATCCTCACTCCTTATTCCTTATAACCATTCATACCTGCGAAGCAATGACCGCATCTGTCCACTCATCCTCGACACTCATACTTGCCGCATGGCCGTCCACAATCTCCACGGTCCCCTTCCAAGCCCCTTCGTTGCCCTCTCCGAATTTGTTGGCCAGAACCTGCTTCATCTCATCATGCGGCTCAATACACCTAATTTCGAACTTCTCCTCCCTGTCAGCTAGCATACTTGTGAACTTTCCCGTGCCTGCACCGACATCGATGATGCGCGCACCAGCCACACCTTCGACGCCGAGCCTACCAAGTAGCTTAGAGACGGCTTCGGCGGGGTATGTCGGACGGTACTTGTCGTAATTTGAGGCGTTAGAGAAACCCTGCAGGGCTTCGGGTGCCAGAATGGATGACATGTTTAACAACGAACTGATAGTGTTGTCAGTATTCGTAATTGCCCATGAAGGCTGACTCAATTTAATGAACAAATAAAGTACGTGGGATGCGTGATCGGATCGGTCTCGGCTTTGCGATACCGACAGCGGACGCTGTTTAGCGTTGCGGATCATAGCAGGAAGGGGTTTGGGGTCGTTGTAGGTGAATGGAAAACGCTTCTTCAATTACAAGATTCTAAGATTTTGTTTGGCTAACCTATATCCTCAAAATGCATCCCAAATACGACCATTCTAATTCCAAATCAACACAATTCCTGTTACATAAGAAAACCCCCACCAAAGCCTTTCAATCTGGCAAAACCACATGCTCGTCCAATTCTAGTATGGAATTCCGTTGGTCCAAAGCTGGAACTGGTCATATACACCGGTTGAATAGCTGGAATAACTCTTCCTGATCAAGTCCCTCATGAAGTCTGCTGCTCCAGCTTCAGTCTTCTCTAACACAAATCTCTCTTTGAAATGCTGAATGGATTCTGGCTTGAAACAAGGAAGACCCGAGTCCATCATGAGGAGTACGAGTTGTGATAGCTTCTCTGTGTATGGACGACAAGCCAAATAAGCTTTCACACATAACTCTTCAAACCACTTAAATGCTTGATGATCCATGCTCCCACCCATCACAGCTACCATTTCAGTTGTGAGCTTAAATGGCGCTCTCTCGAATTTGACGCCACCAGGAGCGATATCGAAACAAAATCCGAAATCGATGTGAAGAATGTGACCAGCGTCGTCAATCATGATATTACCATTGTGTCGGTCCTTGAATTGCAGGAGGAAAGAAATGATCGAGTAAGCTGCCATACTCTTGACAAAATTGGCTCTTGCTTCCTGAAACCTGAGAGAATCTTCGTTGCCATACTTGGAAATGAAGTAGTCGTAAAGCCCATTGACAGCTTCTCTTCCAAGCATATCACGAGAGATGGAGTTTGGCAAAACGTCGATCACACCGCAGCCAGGTGCTGTAGCTGTAACACGATATGGGAAAACATAGACGTCAAGTCCGACATTGTTGAATATTCCACGGAACGCGGCAATCATCTGAAGAGCGAGAACATCCTGGCGACAGTCGTCACCTACCTTGAAGATAGCAGACTGCCAGATCTCAATAGTATTTTCCGTAACTTGGTCCTCGTTGTTTGACTCAGCAAGCAAATTATCCGTAGTTTCCGTTTCAATAAGGTTCTTCCTGATGCGGAAGGTTGCCATATAGGGTGCTTTAGCATGACTTTGAAGCGGTTTTCCGGACTTTCGATCGATGCCAATCACCACTCCATCAGGGTTACTGGGAAGATATACTCCCACCTCGACCTTAATTTTACGCAATTCTTCCTCGATCTTTTGTTTCTTCTCCGGCTTTGGTTTTTTTATGTATGGCTTGAGCTTGCCCGAAATGCTTGTGACTTCATCAAAGAACGAGAACTCGCGCTCGTAGAATGCTTTATCAATGCCAGAGAATGATTCGATCATACGGTTCATAACTTTATCTAGTGTGGGTTTGACAGCATCAGGCTATTTTTGTTAGTGCGATTTCTTAATAAAAGCGAAAGAACACCTACAATCTGGGAGTCTTCATCTTTGTAAGCATTTGCTTTCATGTTCCAAATGATCTGGTGTGCGAAAAGTTGCGAGAACTTCGCCGTTTCGATGATGTATCTTTCCACATATCCTAAGGCATCATACCGCAATGTCTGGACAATTTGCGGAACGTAAAAGAATGTAACATCAACCGAATGGCTTTCCAGAGCCCGCATGGCGTATTGCAGGATGAAAGGGTGATAACGATATGCCGGTAGGAAGTATACGACTGCGGACACCGGATTTACAGGAGCCCAATAAAGTAGATACTATGATCGTCAGTAAGCCACTACGCAGCACCTTCCCAGATCTACATACCTTCAATTGAAAAGAAACATCCGTTGGCAGCGAATCGCCAAGTAGTATGTGAAGCGCTTCAGGTTCCGAAATGGCCTTGTCGGAGAAGTTCAACAGCAGCAAGCGTATGTCCTTGTGTAGTCTAGGTGAAGGGAATCTTGAGACAAGTTGAATGGCTAGAGATGGACTCTCATTCCATGCCGTCCTTACCAAAGGAAGTAGGACGGCCTTCAGCAGTTAGTATTGAATCAAGCTGAATATACCGAGAGACTTACTTCATTTGGTCCCTTATTAAGTGGAACTGAAACCTGTATATCCCGGCCTTCGTGAAGGGGATCGAGCCATACATTGAGTCTAGCTTGCTCGCTTTCGATGAGTATGTGTAGAAGATCTTCTTTTGCCTGCAATGACTTGAGGGCTGTAGGTTTGGGGCCAGGTAGAGCAACACCTCTGAATGCAAGGACTACTTCAGCGAGTAGACGAGTCTCAGCCTTTAGTTGTAGTCGATTACCGCCGAACGACCATCGAGGAGCGAAACTAAACCAGCTAAGAGCAGCAGAAACAATCTTATCCTTCAGTCTACATTTTGCAGAGAAGTCAAGAACAGTTGTATGTCTCAGTACTTTCAATCCATACAAAACAATCTGAAACCTGATCTCCCGAGAAAGGGGGTGGCCTGTGGCGTGCTTGAGTCCATCCAAGGTTACATTCAAGAGCTTTAAGAAGGTTCTTTCTGTATAGTGATTACCCAGGCGAGTTGCATTATAGTGACTGCTGAGGAATTGCAGCAAACGCATGTGAGGTGCGAGCATATTATAAGCAAGATGTTGCTTCTTTGCCAGAACAGTCCTGTCACTGGGTGCGAATTCTTCCTTTATGTAGAAGGGGTCTTGGTGACTGGTAACAGGTTAGCATGGCCCAAGTAGATTGAGTTGATAACATTACATGAACATTGCGTTGAAAATGCCCACCCCACGGTGTGAAGTCAGCTCCCATTGCTGGGCGACCTCCATCAATACTCTAGGCTCCATCCTGGGATTTTCATTAATGACTCCGAGCCACAGCGACACTCCTAGTTTGATTGACTGCTTGGTGAAGATCGCGAATGGTATGGACACGAGGTAATGCACGATGGCACACTCATCCTTCTTGCTTCGGCAGAGTAATGCTGCAGCACGCCTCAAAATGTCTCGAATTTCGCCAAATTCAATGTGCTTCTTTTTAAGAAGTTGGGCTTCGATATTGGCTAGAAGCGTTACTGCATCATCGCGATCCTTCTTTGGGTCGGACAACATCGAGGTTCGGTGGTCGTTGAGATGCGCGAAGCGTAATAATCCAGCATCGGGGTTTGGAAGAGCCTCAGCATACCTATACTCCTGTCGCGTAGAATATTGAGCGACAAAGTCTGATGCAGTATTGATGTTGCAATCTCCATGGCGATCGATTGCCTCAAGTCTTTGATCCATACTTGGGATAATTGATCCCATCTCCAATGCAAAAGACCTTCCAAGCGATATGTGACCATAGGCACCTTCATCATCGTACTCAGATAGGTAGGTTTGCAGCAAACCCTTGACATCTGCAGGAGCAATGTTGATGACTGTTGTGACCCATCCCTTGGCCTTCCTATAGAGAGAGTTGAGGGTGCGTCTGCGAAGTCCGTAGTCATCAGAGAGCTCAACACTAATTTCACCTCTAGCAGAGCTGAACGTCGACCTGAGTCCATACTCGTCCGTTTCAGCCTCTAGACAACTGGTCCACATGAGTGATAAAAGCTCCAAAAGTGCGAACAATGAAGACTTTTGACACAGTGCAGATGGGACATCGTGTATAATGCGGTCTGCACAGTTCATGGCAGCTTGCTGCACTCTTTCGATGCGGTAGCAGCATCCTTTAAAAATGGATGCCAATTGCTTCGCAACGTAAGGAGCAGAAAATGAAGGATCCAAACCCGTCATGGTTTTGCGGAGATACGAATCCATAACAGCGGCGGTTACTGCCTCCATCGTGTTACTCATCTCACCACGTCGCATGCTAGGCTCGAGGAAATAAGTCAAAGCTCGGCTACAATCGCCAGAATCTGCTCGCAGTGTCTCCACAAGATAAGCAGCCTGTAAGAAGATAACTTTACGGTAACTTAGTGTCCTAATCTCGGCTAACCGAGCGGGAAGAAGTGCAGTGAGTCGTTTCTTTTGTGTCGCTTCGTGATCGGCGCTCATGCCACGACGTAGGACAGTGTTGAGCTCGATGTCACTCTCTACCTGCTCGCCGCGTTGCTCTGCTACAAGAGGCTTTGAATGTATTGCCAGGAAACGCAATTCGTTCAAATGCGTTTGACCGCGCTCGGTATTGGTTGCGAAACCGTGAACAATGATATTAAACCAGGCATCACGAATGAGAGAATGAGTCTCTTCACTCAAGCTCTTGTCCGACACCAGATTGTTGGTAGAGAAGAAAAGAGCAAGAGGTTGCAAGAGCTGGGCAATCTCCCTGGCTGCGAGTTCCACATCCGAACTCTGCGTGTTCTGCCCTTGATGTACGTCCCCTTTGCTGATAATATCTTCAAGTAAGGTTTCCAGATAAATGTCGTACAACGGTGATTCCTTCTGCAAATGGGTGGAAAGGAAGTTGCGACCTTTAGTTACCTAGACTTGGTCAGCTTTTATTGAATGTACAAAAAAAAAAGAGAGAAGCTTACAGCTTGCAGAATAACATCGTTATTGTTGACTACACCTAGAGATGTGATCTTGCCGTAAAGCTTGAGCAAAGAACGAAATTCGGGAGGTTCTCCACTTAAAGCCAATTCTGCAGCAGCCACGATGATTCGAGCATCAATGAGTTGGTTGACCTTATCAATTTTTTGCAAGAGCATAGACTGGGCCAAGGCGATTATTTTCGTATCTGTGCAGCTGCTGGCGATGGCGCATATCGCTTGGACAACACTTCCGTAGACTGCAGAGGTCTCTTCTTCGGTGAAGACATCCAGCGATATAGCACTGCCGTTAGACTGCTTCGCGATGTACAAGTTAGAAGGTGCGGCCCCATCCACAGCAAGGTCTCCATTAGGAGCCGCAGAAGCACTCCTGTCCGCACTGGTTCCAGAACTAAGGACGTTTCCTAAACTGTACAATGTGGTTATGACAGCATCTTGAGAAAGTGCTTGTAAAACATATGCCAGGCATTCTGAAGCCACGACGATTGTTTGTCCTTGAGGGTTTCCCTGAACAATAAATCTCGAAAGAAGTCGGCTGATTTCTGGTGCCATCGCTGGTACAAGCTGCGAAAGTAGAGCCATAGCTCGAAGAACAACGTTTGCTAGAGTCTCATCCGCCATTTGCACGGGGTCTGCCAAAGTATCTTCAAGCCAAGACATCAACGTTTCGGGATCAACTGGCTCCTCTTCCAGGTTCAGTAGTGCACAGTTTAGATAGGTAGTCAGCGCACTCGCTTTGACGGAGAAAGCAAGTTTTTGTTGCCATGCAGATCCAAGACGGAGATAATCAGCTCCATCCTCAAGCAGATTCATCTCACCCAAAACTATCGCTGTCATGGGCTCGATGGTTTTGTTCTCTTTGTGCTGGCCTTTGGAGAACACCATTCCATGTTCCTTGACGTGTGGCATAAGAATGCGCAAGACATCATTACCTCGGAGTGCACCAACATCGGTTAAGAGCAGCGAAGACGCTGCGACAAGAAGCCACATAAAGCTACGCTGCAAGAGCATGGCACCAAGTGGCCGACCAACGGCTGCATAGTGACGGGCATATCTCTTCCACTCCTTGACATGGCTGCTTTGAAGGTGGGAGTTACGTATTGTCGAAAATGCTGTTTCAACAGCCACTAGATACCCTTCCGACAATATCACCTTCACACGTTCAATGAGATTCAATCTTTCTGTTGGCGTCCAAAACTCCGCCCGAGAAGCTACCGCGTCTAAGAATCCTAGTAAAGATATAGTAACGGATGCAACGTGTATAGCTTCTTCAATTTCAGTGGCATATTCCAAGCTCACACCTCGATTTCCTGTGGCCGTTTCGCTAGCATGAGCACAATTATCCAAGTACACCCATAACTTTTCACAGATGGTCTCGTGTAGATGCTGATGTTTGATGCCAAGCGAAAGAAGAGCGGTGGTCAGGTTGTATGTTAATGCTTCAACGGGAGACGGTTCGATCGCACGGAAAAAGGGGGACTGCACGAAAAGTTGTGTATGCGCCTCGAGGATATAAGGGCTTAGCTGATTGGAGAGTTTTTCTGCACTGTGTTCGTTCTCAATTAAAGGGGCCGCCTTGCACAATGCTAGAAGGACTTCGAATTCCCGTATGTTCTATTCGATGTATCAACTTGATGCCCGATGGAGGAATGAAATCGCTATGTACCATTGGAGAACCGGCCAGTGACATTGGCCCATCTTTCCCTATTCCATTTGAATATCCGTTCTGTTTAATATTACCTGGGCTCGATTTGCACAATCGGTCGAGATCAGAACCTTCGAACTCGGTCGTCGATGACGTTGCGGAGAGCTCAGCAATCTTTTGCAGCGCATTGCGCCGTATACTCCTGGGAAGACTGTAAACACTATATTAGCATGGAGAAATGTGCTATAAACCCCATCACGCACCTCGGCATATTTGACTTGTGCTGAAATTTTCTTCAGGTTTTCATTCTGAACACATTGAGTTCCTGAAATTGTTGTTGTTCTAGTGTAGCAATTGACATGTGCGACAACTACCCCGTACTTAGCTACCCTTGTCATAAATTTGGCGCTAGTGTTGACTGCCAGGCTGAAGGTAGACGCGACATCTACATAGCAAGAAGATATCTCTGAACGTCAAAGCCCCCCACAACACAACCAAATATCTATCCACACCAACTCCGAACTACCAAGAAATATACCCAGTTACAATAGCAAAGATGGCGGCTATGTTCAGTCAAAACCCTCTCATGAATGGCCCGAATTACTCTTTCAACCAAGCTCCAACAACCGCATCCGCTGGCACGAAGCAGCATGGTTTCTACCCGTATGGGCACTCTGTCCATCTTACTTATTGATTCGATATATTGACTTCTATGTTCTACAGATATACCGATAACGGTGGATCTACCCTCGCAATCTCTGGTAACGACTTCACAATTATCGCCGGCGATACCCGTTCCACATCTGGCTATAACATCAACACCCGCTATGAACCAAAGGTTTTCAAAATCGGCGGAACAACTGCATCTCAGGATGATGCCACCATTGTTCTTTCAGTTGTTGGCTACGCTGCAGATGGCCATGCGTTAAAAGAACGCCTTGACACAATTGTTAAGATGTACCGATACCAGCACGGAAAGCCAATGAGCGTAAAGGCATGTGCTAAAAGACTATCTACCATCCTCTACGGCAAGCGGTTTTTCCCATACTACGTTACAGCAATTCTTGGTGGTTTGGACGAGGATGGCAAAGGAGCTATTTACAGCTACGACCCTGTTGGAAGTTATGAGCGAGAGCAATGCAGAGCTGCTGGTGCTGCTGCAAGCTTGATTATGCCCTTTTTAGACAATCAAGTTAACTTCAAGAACCAACATATACCAGGAAGTGGAGAGGGTCATGCGTTAGCTGAGCGGGAGAAGACGCCTTTACCCAGAAATGAGGTAGAAGACTTGGTCAAAGACGCTTTTGACAGTGCGGTGGAGAGACATATTGAGGTTGGTGACGGTTTACAGATGTTGATCATCACAAAGGATGGGATTGAGGAGATCTACAAGCCACTGAAGAGAGATTAAGAGGCAATTTGGCAGAGATGTTGATTTGTATTACTAGCAAGGCATGTAGCATTGCCAGGCGGCTGCCGTTACGAGACCCACTTCAGAATTCATGAATTTGCTATGACTTTTATATGCATGGATGGCACCAAGGTGTTGCAAAGAACTATTGTAGTGGTAGTGGCATCTGATTGCTTTACTTATACATGTAGGATTTGCTATTAGAAAGACTGAAGTGCCTCCAGATTCCAATTGTAGCAGCTTTGACGGCAAGCAAGCGCTGTGTGGAACACTTCTACTGATCTATCATGTCCATTCCCTCTGTCTATGTACTTTGTAATCCTAATTGAATGTAAGATTGCGTTACGGGACCACTCCCATATTTCATATTAGTTCAAAGGAGTGTCGATTAGGCATGTATCGGTTCATCTTGCCATGCTCTTCTTCGAACAGAGGGATACATCGTAACGTAACTGGTTGATCAGTTTCCTCTCCAGAGCTGGTTTGACGATGCATCAGTTCGCCCTCTCCGTAACAATCTTCGTAATACACTTTCTAGAGAAGTCAACAACTTTTAGAACAAAATTCTGTTGTTTGGTATTTCGCTCTTGCCTGCTCTGCTCATACTATGTTGGGCCACATGTTCTTGAATTCCTCGAAATCCCGTGTCCAGTATATCACATCTCTTTCATGACGTTCTTCTGCAAGCGCTTTTGCAATTGACACTGGTCGCCGCTCGATTCTGCTCAGGGTTTCCATGAAAGCGCTTTCGCCGTCCTTCGAAACGACAATACCGCTTGTATTATGGCGAGTTAGACACTCAATATCTGTTCCTGAATCACCAAAGTAGAATACAGCTACAGAGGACGGAATGCCCCATTGGTTGAGTAGATTTTCCAATGCATTTAGCTTGTCATCCGAAGTTGCCATAACAGCATATCCATCCACACCCACAAAACTGGGCCCTTTCAGAATTCCATCGATATCCGGGGAATTCGCCAGTATCGGCACATCTAGGCTCTCCCGTTGCAAGGCTTCCTGCAGCACTCCTATAATGAAAGATCTTGAGAAATTGACAGAGAGAACTGCCCACTTGCATTTTGAAGCCTCAATCACCTCCACAAACGTCCTGAAGCCATTTCGGATAGTCACGCGCCCTGCTTGAACTACGATTCTACCAGTTTCTTCCCAGTCCGTCTCACTGATCCCTCTAAAGATTCCAGATGTGCTGACGCGATCCAAGCTTCTATGTTCTACATCCTTGAGACTCTTCTGATATGCAACCTCTTGTTCTAGTAACTTCCTTTCTTCTTTTCTTGGCCGATATTTCTCGATGTGTGACACGTAGTCTTTCTCATATCTCTCCACAATTTCTTCTGTTGTAGCAGTAAGCTCTTGTCCATTGTGTTCCTGACGGGTTGACCCGATGCCCATCACAAAGAATGTGGTATCTTCCTCCGCAATGGTGCCATCGAAATCAAAAACAAAGCACGAATGACCGTGTTTTGGAGGGATGGACATCATCGTGTTTGTGCCTGTGCTCTCGACGTTGTGAAAACCGTCTCAAATCAAAGTATACTTACCAGATACGGAGGCCGCTCCGGCCTGCTTTTCAAGAAGTGAAGCGTGATTGGTAGTTTGATACTGCATCAGATAAAGATGGGAGTTACGTGCAGCCGAATGGCGCTATACTATATATGGCATGGCGCGACTCCATCCAATTATGTAAGCACCACCTCAAAATAGCAGACCACAACCTCCGCTCCAACTGTTACATAGTATTGCGACCACGAAGATTCGAGAATTCGTGCTTCGTATTGTGTGGATGGGATCTGAGATTCTGGCGCAACATGTAGCGTGATTCCAATTGCAGCTGAAAGTTTTGATGTAATTGTGTTCCCATAACCCCTCACTTTGAAAGGATGGTGTGTCGCTATGGAAGATTCTAGTGGCCTCTGGCAGCCACGAGCATTCGCCAACAACATTGAGGTGATGCACGAGTAACCTCATATGACCTCACGTTCTTTCTATTGCAACGGAATGGAATCCAGTGGTGTCACGATGATTCTTGAAACTTCCTTTGTATTACGCGATACGGTTTTCCATGAACTGCTAGAATCCGGTCAAGTGAATATATAAAGCCATCTTTCTATCTTTCAGCTTCTCTTCTTTCACCATCAGAACAACAATCAGCAAATCAATTCATGCAATCACTCAGAGCAGCAACAAGAAGACTTCCAATCTCAACTTCTCTAAAGCGAGTTATCCAACCACAAACAACACGCAAAATGGCTTTCTTCCCACGATCCTACCTTTCCAGCGACCCCTCCTCCTCCTCCTTCCACCCACTCTTCCGTTTGCTGGATGACTTCGATCAATACAGCAGTGGCCGCAACGGCAGTCAAACCCAGAGCCGCAACTCCTTGAAGTCATTCACTCCTCGCTTCGATGTCAAGGAACTTGGCGAAACCTACGAACTCCACGGTGAACTTCCAGGCATTGAACAAAAGGATGTCGAAATCGAATTCATCGACGACCAAACCCTCAACATCCGCGGTCACATCGAGCGCTCCTACAGCTCTGGTACTCCTCCATCCATCGAGGGTGCCAAATCCAGCGGTGCCATCACCGAGAGCGGCGAAGGTGAACACAAGGACAAGGCTCACCAACCAACCGTTGAAGACGCCGGTGAAGACGGAACAAACGGCAAGACCGAGAACAAAGAGCAACGAGTCACCAAAGCCGGACATCACAAGAAGTCTGAGCCCCAAGCCAAGTTCTGGGTTTCCGAGCGCAGCGTTGGCGAATTCTCCCGATCCTTCAGCTTCCCTGTTCGTGTCGACCAAGATGGTGTCAAGGCTTCCATGAAGAACGGCATTCTTACCATCATTGTTCCCAAGGCTAAGAAGCAGGAAAGCCGCAAGATCACCATCCAGTAAATAAGATTACCCTTAGTCGACCTACCGGATCTTTCCACGAACGGTTTCACGATTACGAATTGATGGAAAAAGAGGAGTCTTGGTGTTAAATGGCATTGGTGTTTTCAGGCGATGAGTTTCAGGCGATGAGTTTCAGGCGATGAGTTAGTACTTGGTTTGCAGTATTTGCTTGTAGGGGAGGAATAATGGGGGCACAAAGTAGTGGTGGAAAATGGTATTGGAGGAGGATTCAATTCTAGTGCTTTCGCGACTGCTTCAGTTGTTACAATTACGTTAATCCATGTAACTTAGCTAAAGTCCAATCAAAAGAACAGACAAGTTACATTCAAATCTCCCTTTACTGTGCACATCTGAACGACAACATTTTGCAAGCTATTCTTGAAAATATCAAATACACAAAATCATGCGTTTAACCTACTCTGTATAGGACAAGCGCGCCAAGGTATATTTCGTAGACACCACATCATACGGTAGGTACATACTGTAGATCATCTCTAAATCCCAAACATCCATGACTTCTTTTTCTTCTGCTTCATTTTTCCCAGTCAGGCATCCGACACCATGCTCTGTCTGCCCAGCTGAATCCATTCATTCCCAATGATCAACAACATCTAAATATAAACTCCCCAACAGAAAAAAAAGAAGAAGAAAAAACCCAATCCAGACCAAAATCAGTAAATCCCACTGACTATCCGCAGTTACGAGAAGTCATCCATCACCCTGTGAATCTCCCCATGCCCCCAGCCGTAAATACTATATCCCCATTTGTAAGTTTACCCAACCAAGTAATTCCCGCCGCCAAACCCGGAATCCTAGTGTAATGAATGAATCAATGAGCAAATCCAATGCCCAAAGATCTTCACTGCAGCAGTCAGCCACAGCACGAGCCACAATCGCCACAAGCAAGCATCTCCGCGTCCAGTATGATTTTGCGTGTTTGTATTCCCAATGAATCGATATACATACATAGATAGATAGATAGTGATCGATAGCTAGCTAAAATTCCGATCAACAGAGGTAGAAAGCAGCGAGGCTGTTTGTATAGCAATCCTTCAGTCTCATTTTCGACAGTTGTGGTTGGTTGATGCGACTTCTCTTACTGTATTTTTACTTAACTTGGCCATACTTTGTTTTCCGCTAAGAGATCTTCCCCTCCCACCTAATATATACTGACAAGCAACGCACACACACATACTTTTTGGTGTAAACAGCCAAGCAACGAGGAGCCCCTCCGTCCCACAATCGAACGACGAGAAATAAGCGAGCGTAAGGGGCAAGGCGCCGCTTACGTCATTGGCATATTAATTAGGCAATTTTAGGGTAAAGCTAAGGAATATTCGGGTTCCACAAGTAAATGGGGCTTACCTTGGGGCCCGCTCCGCACGGCAGTTGTATATTAAGGTCTATAAATATCGTATGATGTTGTACTTATTTTGTTTGTTGTGGCGGCGATGCAAATATTCCATTTTGTGAAGATATTATGCAATTAACAAGACCTTTACACCGTCAGCATAAAAATCGCATTGGCAACAGAAACTCTGCACGTAATGAAGGAGAGAGAGACAACAATGAGGGCGTAATCAATTCCAATATGCATTATCGTAGATTTTGAAGGCTTCTAAATGATAATATGAGAGAGGCATGTCCCAGCATGCCATTGCAAATTTATGAACTCCACCAAGACACGCTCGCTCAACGATCAATGCCTTCAAATGCCCGATCCATACACATTATTATCGTGAGTCGTGAATCGTCACCAGCCTTTTTCACGTTTTGTCTTTCGCGAAAGGCATCCCGTAGTTCAACGAGACATATCGCATGCAGTCGGTAGGTAACAAGTGTTAAGATGTCCACCAGGGATGATTGAGAAGATTTTAAGGTCGGTAAAGGCCACTTCATTAAGCGTAAGGACGCATTTGCGGATAGCCACCCATCATAGGCAGAGGAATTCCCTGCATTTGAGGCATAGATGGCGCGACAGGACTCGGCAGTCGATGGAAAAGTCCGATTAATCTCTTTCCAATTGACGTTTCCAGCTCCGTACCGTCTCTTGCAATCTTTACTTCGCGGTTCGAATTCCACGGGTTCCGTAAACCACGTGTTCGGTAAAATGGTAATCGTGTTGTGGAAATCCACTCCACTTTGAAAGGTTTGCCCCAGGCTTTTGATGGGGTCTCGGAATCTTGATCACTCTTACTACTCCGTGCTTCATCTTCATCCTCTACTCCGTCAACATCATCTCTTTCGACCTCCCAAAATATAGTTCCTCGTGCAGAATCATCAATGATTCGACCCTTGGGGGTAAATTCAGTGGCGGGTGTGGGAATCGCCTTTGGGAGGTCAGGATCCTCAACAGTTTGTGCTTTTGGTGCAAATTCGATTGCTGCTGCGGGGTCTTCGTTGATAGGAGAGATCATGCGAGCATATCCAAAATATTCACCGGATTTATTAGCAGAAAATACCAAGTAAACGTTGTCTGCAGTCTATCTTATTGTTAGTCGCCCTGTCTAAGTTGAGATTGATGGTACTAACTTGGTAGGCTTTGTTCAGCGCTTCCTCGTTATGCGTTTGTGTTGCCCAGATTCCATTTCGTACACTTAATTCGAGATCCTCCACCGTAAGACTTTTAACAACAAAAAATTTGTCCTTGGAAACCACAACCGGGTTTGCCCCATCTTGGGCTTTGCCATCCGGTTCCTCCGTTGCTTTTCCAGCGTCTGAAGATATTGGAGAAGGTATCTGTAATGGCTGTGGCGGGGTCAAAGCTGCAGGTCCCGTAGGAACAGCTACACCTCCAACACTCCCTACAGAAGCCTTTCGAAGGCGACTGACCAAACGTACAGTCTGAAATCTTGAGTCGTGAATCTTTGCTTGAGCGGCAACACAAGCAGCCTCATCTTTGAAGTTGGCGAAGGCGCAGTTACTTTTGGAGATCAAAAAGAGGGATTCCAGACCGGCCGTTTCTTTGTAAACATGAAGGACGAGACTCATCAAATCAGTTTGAGGTGGTAGGTTTCCAATCCAAATAGCATGCCCTATGATATTGCTATACTTAATAAAACTGATTGTAAAGAGTTATCTGAACTTCGGGGCAGACAACACATACCACTTTGACGAGGCTTTCGCGGAGGCCCTCTGACCACGGATGACTGCGTCGGACTAGAGGCTGTAAGGACTTAGCTAGGAAATTTCGAAAACTCCTCACAATTCAAGGGAAGCTAAAGCCTACCAATGTTGCTTTTAGGCCTTGCGCCCTGGCCCGCCATGTTGCCGTCCACAATATCACTACGCTGATGTGACGCAAATCGATTATCACCAGAGAAGTTACTACGGGGCTGGTATTGCCCTGCCATTTGATTCCCAATATACATCTGACTCTGCTGACCAAAGGAACCAGGTTGCACAAAGAATTGAGAACCTGCTGGCTGCGACTGCTGCTGGCTCATATAACTCTGATTGGCGTAGAATTGGTTGTTGTTCGCTGGAATATGCATGTTCTGTGCTTGCATCGGTTGATTGGTAGTGTACATATGCGCGTATTGATTCTGGTATGGCGCGGGGTACGACGAAGCGGTGGGTGGTGGACTTATCATGCCGTGGTTCATATACTGTGATGCATTCGGCATTTGATACATGAAAGCTGGAGCGCCTGGGTTTTGAGAAAACCTTTGCCCATAATTCTGATAAGACATATCCGGCAGATTCGCTCCAAGGCTCGTCATGTTGAAGGCTTCCGGCGTTCCATAAGATGAAGATTGAGTTCGTGCTTGAGATGGAGTATAGTTTGACGACGAGCTGATCAGATTGGGAGGCCGGTTTGACGCTTTCCTCGAGTTATCTCCTTGAATTTCAGCTGCTAGATTCTGCGAAATATTCTGCGCCGGGACTTGTGAGGCACTCAAAGGTCCGCCATCATGAGACCCAGGCGCGACAACTGTAGAGTCGCCCATGAGTTCTTTCTTGCTGATGGTGTTCCTTAATGACTAAGAGGAAATCGAGAGCAGTAGGAGAGTGAAGATTCGGATGGCAGCACTACTGAAGGGACTAGACGAGTAAAAAGAAGGTAAGGAATGGATCAAAACAGATTGAATCCACAAGGATGGTTAAAAGCCAGAAGACAAGATCTGAGTGGATAACTTACAGGCTCTAAAAGCCGGGCCAATGCGTAACAGATTGGAGCGCGCTGTGGCTTGTGTTGAGTCCAATTCCAAGTGGCAAAGGATTGCGAAAGACTGGCAACGGGATTTTGGCCAATTATGCGAATCGCAGTCGTGTGGAGGAGGCGAAAACAGGGATCCAATCGCGGCCGGTTCGGTAGGGTTCGATAACTGTGTGTAAACGTGAAGCAGCTGCTGGATCCTGGCTGAATGGAAAAGGTAATTCGCAGAATTAGCCACCCACGGACTGTAAGCTGGAGTGGCACGAAAAAAGGTCCTGGAAATTCTTGTATGGCAGTGTCAACAATCCTCGACAATAACAATGATTCTTTTTTTGTCAATTGTTTCCCCGGGTCTGTTGCTGGCCAGATTCGCGGCGGCCAGAAGCGTAAAAAAGGAAAATGTGATGCCTTGCTGGTCAAGAAGGAAGCACACACATCCGAGCTGCGTATCTTAGAGTATGGGGCACAAGGGATGAAACGTCTATGAGTGATATCGACTTTTCCTCATCGACAAGAAGCTGGATTGCGAGAAGATAAGGCAAAGATCGTCAGGAACGGCTTGGGGGGCGAGGAATCCCGCTGCTTGCTAAGTAAGGACACCGGATATGCCTCCGCTCCACTGTTGGCTTGTTGGGGGGGAAACGTCAGATATTGAAGCAATACACTTATGAAGTATATGGCAGAATCGTTTTATGAACAAGGACTGGATATGAGCGAAGAAGGATTGGGGATTGGGGATTGGGGATTGGAGATTGAGGGAAGACATGGAAACCAATAAAAGATTGAACAAGGGGAGAGCATAATGTAGTATATGTAAAAGCTTTGGTCTATGGGGTTGCCAGTTTTGACATGCTCTACCCACATTGAACTCGAACATGGTACTAGAACCAAACGGTATCAAGTGGGCGAAGCCACGGAGCTAGGGCGGAGGAGGTGGAGGGGTGAGAAGGCGAGAAGGCGAAATGCGGTGGTAGTGGGGTTGTTTGATGTCCATGTTCGTTTGATGGAGGATTGGCATGGTCGATGGTTAATATGGGAATTATGGAGAAGGGTCGATACTAAAGCCGCTTTAAGCGATAAGGTGATAAAATGGTAAAAAATCCTAATTTTTATGGATATTTTTATGGGATTTCCAAAATTCGATGCTTCGAGCATAATCCGTATTTGTCGAGGATCAACCTTGAACTGTGTGTTGGTTCCTCGGCAGGGTTCTGTTTCTATGAACATATAAGTATACCTGCGTAAATGTATTGCGTCACAGAAGCCGGCCAAGGAAAAGCGTGTTTTTGCTGTGCGACTGTACGACTGTACGACTGCTCAAGGAAGGTAAAGCAAGGCTAGTGCTAATGGCCAACTTCCCCGTAGTCAATGTATTCCAAGAATAGCAGAATCATAACCAATGCCTGTTCTGGAGATGGGAGAGAATCCATTTCTTCAAAGGCGGTTTCTGTGTTTGGATTCCATGCCGCAGGGAGAGTCTCCAAAATTTCAAAATCCTGACACGGGCGAGACAGCCTGGTGGAACCGTTCAAAGATGTCCCCTTACAATCCTACGGCACATACTGTAGCTACTGTAGGGAGTAGATGCGGGTGGGTACCGTTTCTACTTGTGATTGTGGCGAATCTGTCGGGTTACAGATGCCATGGAGTTAGTTGCTGAGAAGGGTAGTACCGTGGAAAGCTCGGTATTGCAGTAAAGAAAGCTTACCTCTGGGAGATGGTGCAAGCCAATGCCTGGTAGGTAAGCCTTGAAAAGGCGCAATGAGGCTGCTGTCATGACTATCAAAATTATATACATAAGTATATACTTTTGGGAATCTCGCCCGGGGCTCTAGAACGCTGCTCCGCCAATCGATAATCCACTGACAGTTCATCTATCCCAATAACAGAAGGACCTTGGATTGATAATAAGCACTTGAATCCGCTCCTAACCAGGTCTGCTCACGCTTGTCATACAACAACCGGGCTCTCAGGGACCCTGAATGATCACTGTGGAGTTCTATGCTCCACCAATACCCAGTGTCTAGGAATACAACCCAAAAACCTTGGAAGTTCGGCACCAACAGATCGTGAAGAAAAAAACCCCTTATCCGCTATGATGGTCCGAGAATGGTGGCGATCATAGGGCATCTATACTCAATGTAGGAACCTCGGAGGTGATCATTGGCACGGAAATGCCTAGCGTGAAGATTACAAACCCTTCACAATACTGACCTGACCACAGCTGAGTTTCCTTGCGGATCACAGTGCGATATATGACCAAGGTGACACCGCGATAGCAATCTTCTGTGTGCCAAGTTCCATGTCTGGAATCGTTGACTGCCAACTACTCGCGGCCTCACCAAAATAAGGTGGGGAAGTCGCGTATGGTAGTCAAGGGGATAATCCAGGACCGAGGTCTTCAGAAAATGGATATAACGCCACAATGGGGCTGGTGCGAAGCCTTTAGCATTTTGAGGCATGATCAACAAGAACACGGAAAGTTTGAGTTTTTGTGTAAAAATCATCAGTCACCGCTTACGCTTTAGACGACAGGCAATGTTTTGCCACTCAGTGCTGCTTTTTTGATATTGCAGTTTGGTAGTAGATATTTCCTGGCATGTCAGGGATTAGCAATCCGCTCGGCATGTGATCCGATACATCGGCTCAATGGGCTCCTCGAGCTCAACGTTAGCTCTCCATCAAAGAAACGTCTGGCCAATGACTACTACATCAATCCATTGCTATCTAAATGACTAACTTACAAGTAAATGTCTTATTTCCCCTAGGAACTGCACCATCAAGTGATGGTAAAGACATGATGCCAAGTTATCACCAAGCTCTGTCATGCCGAATATGCTTGTAGGTCGCTGCTGCCTTTTCTGCTCATTCACTCAACATGGTTTACACTCACATAGTCTTCCTGATGCACTCATTATAGGCGCCTATCACTCTTCACTGGTGCCTGGTAGCCAGGTCCCTAAACCAATGACTTTGCAGCTCCTTGCTAGTCAATGGACTTATCTTGAGGGATATATCCTCAATGTGGTCTTTGCCCTCTCCTGATGCTTGCACAAATACACTCGAAACAATGCCTTGAATCCTATGCAGTATTTCCCTTTCTCTGCGTGAATACCAGTCCTCCCATGCACTCAGCTCGTGCACCAGGTCTCCGGGCCACTCGTTGACAATCGGCAAGGGAGTTCTCTGTCTACGATGCCAATCTGTCATGCAGTCAACCGCTTCAGGAAGGAAAGAAACTGTAGTTTTCGTGCAAGAAACACTATTGGTTATGGAGTACTCTCTAAGAGCTCCCGGTAACGCCCCATTCCACGCTTACAAGATATCCCCTTGTATGGTCTGGGCCATGCGGAATAGCCCTCTGCAAGAAACTGACCATGGCTTTAGATCATCCCGTTGAGCGACCTCTCAAATCGCATGATGCATGGCTTCCAGGCTATTGTCAAGAATTAGCAAGCGCCCACAGCGCAGGTGGAAGAAATGGTACAATAGACAGATCACTTCCCTTCGCTATTTTTTTGGTGAGGATAAATTCTTTCGTTTTTGCAGAAGCCACTTTGATCATTGAAATGCAGTTTAGGATTCATATTTCTGATTCTAGTTCACGTCATGCGTCTAACTGAGGTAACTCCGAAAGGACAAGTGCTGTTGCAGTGTCAGCTGCACGAACATTGCAAATAGCTTCACATGATATCTTTTGCTATCAACAATGCTTTTTTGTGGGAAGTCGCACATCAACAGTTTCTTATGGATCAACCAAGAGGTCAAAAACTCGCCTGAGCGGTAAATTTACTCGAGGAGTTCGTTGAGGTCCGGGGGTGTGCAAAAGACATGGGCACATTACTTATTATCCGATAGCCCAACCCAGGTTTCACTCATGGGACGCTCTAGACCATGTGTAAGAGTATTGGACGGAAATATCTAACTTCTCTTTACTATCAATAGCTATTATCTTTGAAGTTCTGGTCGCAGTTATCGCTATGAAACTTTCTAAAGGTATACTGAGTTCAGTTTCAGATGAGTATGTACGAGCTTTTCAACATCGCGAATCTTAGTCCTATTCCTCATACAGTCCGACCTGGCAAAAAGTTCTACCACGGGCGCGAAGCACTGTACAGCTTTCATCTTTCGAAAAATGTCCTCTAATGGTACAGCAAATATCCCGTCTTCAGTTCACTCTCGATTCAACCAGCACGAGACAACTTGTGTGCTGCGACTCGTCTTCACTCCTCGTTGACTGCAGCTGCTTTTCTCAAGGGTTTCTTATAGCTCTCTAAAGCTTTCAACGAATGGTTGAAGAAGAGTAAGCAAATAATCCTCGCAAGATGCATTCGCAATTCCATAAAGAAGCCTCCGAATGATCAGCGACCTTCCATGATCAAGTCTCGAATAGCACTAATCCTTATTCTGCTAGAATGGAATGATTGGTCTCGCAGAACAGGCTCTCGATCCAAGAAGGAAGCAATGGAACCCCGCACGGAGGAAACCTACAAAGTCCTGTCGCGGACTTTATTGAGCAGCGACAACAAAATCCCCACAAAAAAACCATGGTATCAAGACTGCTTCTACTCGAATAACTGCTTTAATATTACTAGCCAGTCGTGACGTCTAGTGTCGAAGCCTCAGAGGTTCGGAATCGCAAGAATGTCCTCACCTTGTGAACTGCAACACTTGCCGATGAGTCGAAAAAGAAAACATCGAAGTGTGCTTAAGCCTCGACAAATAAGTTTGATTATTTCTCTGCTTGGGATCAAAGCTCATCTTGAAAGCAGCGAAACGTCCAAATATTCCCCACTCGACCAGACTCAGACATACAGCGAATGACACCTTCAACGATCGAACGAACACTCTCAGAGTCTGCGATAAATTTCATAGTGGATGGGTCATCAAATAGGGGTGGTCAAGTTGTCGTTCACTAAACAAATGGATTTAAAGTATCGAGGAGCCCGCACGGAAGGAATGCTGACTCGAGAATCGCTCTGGGGAAGCTATGTTCCAAGCAGTCGCATATTTTTCTGTTGGCATTCAACAGTCATGTTCCAAAATGGAACCATGCTATGAATTTCCCGTCGCTATTCTGAGTCCCCATCCGCCGTTCTCGTTACAACTGAGCATTTCCAGGGTCAACCTCGACGGCTTAAGCAAAGAGCTCTAATACGGACAGTGTTATCACTACCTTCGCCCTTACAAGAATCATTGCCACCACAATTTTACACTCTTATGCTGTATACAAGTCAGCATTATCGGAGCTGTTGTTGGCAGAGAAGAAATAACACCAATTGCTATAAAGGTCTCAAGATATGATATACGTATAAATAAGGAAATGAGACGAGATAATGAGTTGGAACTATAGAACTAAGAGGCCAACATGGTAAGACTACAAGCGGTGATACGGGAGTTATAGTGTAACATCCATAGGATTGTAAGAAGACTGAAGGTCTTTTGCACTGCACTTGCAGGGTATTTACGGAAGCAAGTGTAGGAGAATGAAGACGGTGATGATTGATTGCAAACAAAGAAAACGCCCGCCAAAGACTATGTATTCCTCGCAGGCAATTTTCGTGCTAAGTCGGCATGCGATACCGGTTTCTCGCCAGAAACCCCCAGGTTAAGGAAGGAGTATCGGCGCCCAGGACAGCTTCACATTTCTAGACCACTGGCACCGCATCGCAACAAAAAACACTATTGGAGGCAACTAACCACAGGGTTCCGGAGAGTGTTGAACAAGGGCATCCACTTCTGCGCATTGTCATGTAGCTATGTGTACAGTACTCCATTGCTTTATGCATCTACATATGATTCATACTTATGAAGCTAAAATGGATAGACTGGGGAAACGAGCGAAGCACCAATCCTGTTCAACTTCGCTAATGTCAAGACACCAATATGCAATCATAGTATTGATCTACTGGCGTGAATTCACGAATTCTTCTCGTTGTTGATATCTCTGGAAAAGCGTTCCCAATGATTTGAGTGGGGACCGGAGACTGTAGGTTCCGCAGATGTGCGAAAGTTGACGTCGGTCCAAACCTTTGAACATTCTGATTCCGAAGTGATTTCAGTTAGCAGAGAGTAGAATAATTTTCAAAATCTGGTTGCATTGTTCTCCAAAATCTTTGTTTACCAAAGTGATACATGTGCAGGAAGAAGCAAAACAAATTGTATCCTGAGACAGCGACCCCAGCACTAGCCCCTCGGTTAGCGTCACCCACAAGAACATTTTGATATCTACAACTTCAAGAATCGCAATTTTTACCCATCGAAGAACCCCAGCTTCCCCGCCCCAACCACCTCTCGATCACTTCATAAAATATGGCGCCCGCGACGCAGCAAGTTTTCATTGAGGGTAGCTTCCCAGACCTGGCACAAGAATTGGCCGATTACCTCAATATTGGGTCCGAAGTTCAACCCCTCCTTGAAGAAAACCAGAAGGATGAAGCTCTCAAAAAACTTGTCACAGCCTCCACGGCACTGAACTCTTCGCCGGAGAAGGAATTTACTGCTGCGTACAATTTATTGGTTTACCTCTGTGTCCAGTCTCCGAATTTCAACATGTACCTGCCCAGGATTTGCGACAACCTCTCCAGACCAATTACCTCCTCACCCATAAATGGGCCTGGTCTTGCGTTGAATATCCTGACTACAATTTTCAACCTTCTTCAACCAGATAGCGACACCAGATTTCATGTCTTCCAGGCAGTTTTGCGACTCGTCAAGAACAGTGGAAGTTATGAGATGTTGCGACCCCAGTTGAAGAAATTGGATAGCTGGATTGAGGAATGGAAAATCGATGAGGAAGAGCAGAGGAAGGTCTTCGAGATGATCTCAGATGTCGCAGATGATGCAGGTGAAGAAGAGTAGGTTTCCAGCCACCTTTCATGTACTAGTGGTTTAACCTGACAATTTACAGGCAATCATATCAATATATCCTCAAAGCACTTCGCACATTCGACGGCAAAGACAACGAAGCATCCTCTTCCGAAGCCGCTCAAAAACTCGCCATCAAAGCCCTTCGAACAGCCCTTCTTTCTCCTACACACTACGATTTCCACGACCTGACCACTCTTTCTGCAGTCCAGGCCCTCAGTGACTCTCACCCCATTTACTCCGAACTGCTCGAAATCTTCGCCGAGAAGGAACTTGAGGATTATAATGATTTCCAAGACGAGCATGATGGCTTTGTTGAGAAAGAGAATCTCGACAACAGCAAACTGCACCGCAAGATGAGACTCCTCACACTTGCTAGTCTGGCCGCTAGCACGCACACCCGTGAACTCGAATACAAACGTATCTCAAAGGCCTTACAAGTACCTTCCGAAGACGTCGAGATGTGGGTTATCGATGTTATTCGTGCCGGTTTAGTTGAGGGAAAGCTTTCACAACAGAAGCAAGTTTTCCTTGTCCACAGAACCACATACCGAGTTTTCGGCGAGAAGCAATGGCGTGAGGTAGCTACCCGATTGGATCAGTGGAAGGAGAGTCTGAGGGGTGTAAAGGAGGTTATTAGTAGGGAGAGACAGGCCGCTGAATCGCAGAAGGAGAGAGAGATAATGGATGCTGATAGGAAGGTTCAGGGTGGTTCGGGTATGAACGCAGGACGAAGAAAGGATAACATGATTGAGATGGGCAGTGATTAGGTTCTTCATAAATGATATCTGAACGAGCGGGCATTTACCTGCTCATGTTCATATTCAACCCTCAAAATTTCTTTCTTCCTATCCTTGGTGGCGTTTGTTAGATGTTGGTAAATTGGCTAGCTATTACTTGGCATCTGGTAATGGTGTATTAGAGTAGGACGACATGCACTTCTATGAGGGCTCCGACTTGGTAAATGCTAATGTAGATGTGGATCTATCTACGATATGAATAAAAATGCATTCGATCATGCCTGATGACGGTAATTTACAAGTAAATACTGGAGAGTAACAAAAGGTACTCTGTGCTTATGTCTAGGTGTATATGTATGGCTCTGCCAGATCGAGTATATTTCCCTCCATGATAACCCCTCTTGTAATTTTGTATTTCCACATCTATGTTCCGGATATCCATCCTCTATCCATACTGTATTACTGTCCTCTACACGCATCCTTGATGCCACCCTCATCTAAACCCTAAGCCTTCAACGTCTCCCCCAATTTCTCCTCCAACCTCTTCCTCGTCTCCCGATAAACATCCTCCGGTGTCTTCTGCGCCATAACCTTCACTACCCGCCCTTGCTCCTCAAAGTAATCCACAACCGGCATACTCGTCTCCACAAACGTCTTGAACCTTTTCTTAATACTCTCCGCATTATCATCCGTCCTCCCACTCGTCTTCCCCCTCTCCAACAGCCGTCTCTGCATCTCCTCCTCCGAGCAGTCATAAAACAGCACAAACTTCGACGGACACACCGACTCCTCGAATTTATGCGCCTGGTCGAGTTTTCGCGGGAACCCATCGATCAAGAACTTGCCCGTGCCCGACGGCGACTTGGAAATCACGTCTTGCATGGCGTTTTCCAGCAGCTGCACGGTCACTTCCATCGGCACGATTTGCCCGTTCTTGATGTAGTCTTTGATCAGATCACCGAATTCGGAGCCGGGGCGCTCTTGCTCGGCGCGTAGGAGGTCGCCGGCGGAGAGATGCGTGAAGTGGTAGTCCCGCACGAGGTTCGCGCATTGCGTGCCTTTGCCGGCGCCGGGCCCGCCGAGAACAAAGATTACGGTTACTTTGTCGGGGGAGAAGGTGGGGATGGGTTTGGACGGGGAGGCGATTTGGGGGGTAGTGGGGGCCATCGAATCTGGTGGGTGAAGGTGTTAGATTTTTGGATTTTGAAGCTGTGGTCGCCGTGTGAAGGAGGTGGTGGGTTGGGTGGTGGTGGTTTGGGGGTTGAGTGACGAACTGAAGGTGGGAAATCTGGGACGGATAGATAGCTAGCTAGAGCTCTGCTGTACGAGGGGTCTTAAAGCGGCTCTCGAACTTGGCGAACTTGCTTGCTCCTGAATGAAAGAACATCGCTCTACATACCTGGAGGAGCATTACCAACGCGACTCCGAACCATCAAAGCATAAGCACCGGAACCTGCAAGTGTGATCGCAACGAAAGGCCAGACTTTGAAAGGACTCTGGCTTGGATTGCCTGTAGCGTAGCTTCTTCGAGCACTACCGGCGAAACGAGATTTTGGAGCTGTTCGATAAGTGCGCGCAGAGGATTGGAATATGTGGCGGGCAAAGGATCGAGGCAGTGGATGGGCCATTTTGTAGAGATGATTGGAGGAGGGAGGAGAGAATGTATTGCTGCTATTGCGATTGCAACTGCTGTGTTGTTAAAGGAGTGACTGCTAATTGCTGGCTTTGCATGTGAAGAAGTGCTCCTGGATACTTTTCTCGCGTAGGGAGGTGGGAGACCCTGGTCGAGCAAGGGTTGGGCGGATATTATGGCGAGCTTTTTTGGTTCGTCCCGACCAACAGCGACCTCCTATCCTTTTTTCCTTTTTTCCCCCACGGATTTGAGGTCGCCGCCGCTATCGTTATATATATACTCCTAGTATAAGTCTATTGGGATTTCTTTCAATTGTACACACTGAGACGTCGGACGTTTCCACGCGGGAAAAATCGCATTCAAACGGTGACGCGCCCACCAGTTACCCCCAAGACATGACCTAGGGTATGAAGAAGACAAGCAGAATCATGAACAGTTCAACTTCATATCCATACGAAGATGATCCAACAACTGCGGCATCTTAACAGCTTTCGGAGAATCACGATGCACGAATCGAAGTATAGGTTATATTAATTTGATTGATAGTTTTCACAGCACATCCAAATCCACTGAGCTCGACAGATTTGATATGTTTGCAATGAAGGTTTATCATATGTACAAGAGAGAAGTCGATGTCAAAGCCCCATCCACATCCTCTACAAAATCCAGCTTCGTTGTTTCCTCCAATCAGCCATCCAACTTGCTTGCAAGTGCAGATCACACATTAGGGTATCTCGTCGCTGTAACCACGAAATGAAAAAGATGTCGTTAGGCCCAAAATTACTTTTTCCAGAAAAAGTGATGAAGAAAGTGCGCCATCGCTAAAGATCCGGACGCCAATCGAAGCTTAAAGGGGTTATCACTTAGATGAACTGAGGAGACTGTTAGCTAGATGGTCATCTGGGTTGTGGTGGCTTTGTGAAAACATACAAGAGCAACGGCACCGGCAACGATCATGCCGAAGGCAGAGACCTGGACGTTGGAGGCAGCACCAGTGGCGTAGGCAATTGGGCTGGAGGTACCAGTGGCTCCAGAGACGGTACCAGTGGCAGAGGCAGCACCGCTTGGGGAAGCGTATCCAGAGGCGCCGGCAGCACCTGGGACGGAGACACCGGAGGATCCACCAGAGGTGAGTCCAGAGGAGGCACCGGTGGAAGAGGCGGCAATGCCACTTGAGGTTGGGCAGGCGTAGACGGTGACGGTGGTGGTGCTATTGCAAACGTTAGTAATTGGATCGATCTAGAGTTTTGTGTCGAGCGAGGAAAACGTACGTGTCAGCAATTGCGACGGAGGCCAAGGCGGCAACGGTAAGGGCGAGAACGTTGAATTGCATTTTGACGGTTGGGTTTGTTTTTGGAGTTTCTTGAAAAGTTGAAGTTGGATTCGAAGAGGTAGAAGAGTTTGGTATGTGGAATTGGAAGTAGGCTGAAAGAGCGAATTAACTATTGTTTATGTTAAATGAGTGTAACTGATCGATGGATGAAGAAGAAAAGAAAAAACCTGATTCCCAAGACCACTGGCAGCGTCATATATACACGCGTCTGAAATTTGAATGAATGGAAGCTCCAGGTTCATGCCCCTTTGATAACGAGTGCCCTGGCGATCCACAGGGTGAATCTCTACGACCCACTGGGCGGAGATTGGAAAGGTCTCCAGCTCATCTCCCCTCATAATTTACTACCGCTTGTGCTACTAGACGGCGGATACAAGTGGTTACAGAATCTTGCCGTTCCCATATCTTCCAGATTCTTTCTCTTGTGCCTTGACGTGCTGCCCCATCCGTGTATGGTTGGATTGTTTGGATGATCCATGTTTCGCTGTTTATTTCCTTGTCGGTCCAGAGTGGAACATGGATAGCTTGCCTGTCGGTTGTTTGATATCGTCTCTCCTGTTTACAACCCCGTCCACATTCCCCACCGGCTAGACCACAACATGAAAACAGCATGAAAAGATTGTGAAGTTCGTTCGTCCATGAAAATTCACTCGGAATAATCAAAATCAAACTCCATTGAGGACGTCATGTATAATATCATCATTAGCGATGCTGCAGATACAGTACATAGCGTGATCCACGCACTGTTCTGTATTCATAGTATATACTCCAATACTTCAAGTAATAGCATCAATGGAGAATGGCTCTCCTCGACTGCAAATGGACACCAGCATTGGTAGTTACGAATGGCTGACGAAGTTTGACAGCCTCACGCTCAAGAGCGATTCTAGTTCTCCACGAAATGGCAAGGAAGACGGCGGCCGAGCAACATGGGGGTTCCAATTTCGAACCGTGCCAGGGGTACGCATGGGGCCCGCAGATAGCGATGCAAATTCCCCTCAGATTTACCGTTGGTTCCTACAGTAGAAGCCATCTAGGAAAGTTCTGGTTCTAGGAAAGAGGTTAGGTTATTACACATTGATTACCATGCAGGGTCGGTGGAAGGTTCTGGGCACAAAAATGGAATATTTTGATTAAAGCAATATGAATCGCTGCTTTCATACTGCAACTCAAAATTGAAGCTTCCTTGTCTATCTTGTCAATTATACACAGTATACACAGTATACACAGTATACACCCCTATAGAAGATTATAGCCACGGACCCCCAGGTAACCCTCAGCAAGGAGCTTGGAGTAAGCAAGCCGTTCATATCAATTCTCGGCATCGATCTCGAATCTTCTTGGAAAGTCGCACTGTCACCTACATGGTATAAGATTAGAGCTTTCGCGTTATGGTCGAGTTGTAGTTAGGCACGCGAGGCACGGTTCCTCCGGCAGCGTCTAGACTCCTGGATGTATCGAGGCGAGATTCTGTCATTGCCACAGTGGATGGTCGGATTGCGAGGCGTCTCATTTGCCCGTTGTTGAAAAGTCCCACAAGCGATCTCTACATGTGATCTCAGTGCCGATCACAAACTTGACATTGATCCGGAAGAACGTGAATCCGAGACAACAGAAAGATCGCAGCTACGTACTTGGTCTCAGTCTGAACCAAGACAGTGCATCCTGAAAACAAATCATAATTTCGGTACGCTGAACACAATGACGACTGACACCTCTTGGTGGTGGGAAGGACTGTGCAGTACAGAATCTGTGGGTGTCTTGCACCTCTGTACAAAACTGGCATAATTTCGGGGAGTTTTCATAAGTTGACAAACCAGGTATGACGGCAACAACAAGAATGACATATACAAAGTACGACTTGCAACAAAACACAGTTTCCAGTTACTCATGCGCATGACCAACAGAACCAAGACGCTACACAATAACCCGCCATGTCTTGCATATCACGTTTCGAGAAACGCGAGACGGGTGTTCACCTATTCTTGCTTGACCAGCTTGAGCAATGGCTCGGGTGGAACGAAGGACATAGTAATCAGAACACGCCATACGCCAACAGACCATGACACATCGCCCGAAAGGAGTAAATGCTTGTTGCAACACCGATTGTCTGACTGACCAAAGACCATTTCACAGAAGCAGATATACTAAAGATTGGAATGTATAACGCCAATCATTGCGACCCTCCCTATAGAGAAAAAGAAAGCGCCGCACCCAAGATCGACCAATTCTTCTCCATTCAACTGACGATTCTCAAGGTCATGGAACCATCACATCGCCACGAAGGCGACGGGTTTCTCACCGAAAATGCTTTATAGCGAATGTGATATAAGCGTTGATCTTCCGTAGAAGATTGTATGAAGAAGGAAAGAGAAAATTTTGGGCGGAACGTGAAGAGTTTTGTGTAGTGAAGTTTTCTCGCTTAATAACTTAGATTAGCCTTTTTGGAGTTAGCGCAAGATTGCACGATTTTCACCCCACCACCATCTCGGCATGCTCAGAAAAACTTGTGCCCCGCGATTGAATTTGTGACAAACTTCGGTGTTTGCTCCAAACTGGGACCCCAACCTTGCGAATTAACTGAATTGAGCTCAGAGTAAGTGTTATATATGGGGATCTGGTCGAATTACTTTCCAATTTCCATTGACCTAACAACAAATCGCAGGCAAGCACAATGTCTTCCCAAAAGACCGGTTAGTGTGCGCAAATCTGATATGGTAGCCTGGCTGACATCATACCATAGCCATCATCTCTGTCTATGACAAGAGGGGACTGCTAGACTTAGCCAAAGGTTTGGTGAAGCACAATGTTCGTCTTCTTGCTTCTGGAGGAACCGCTCGCATGATTAGAGATTCTGGCTTTCCCGTCGAGTAAGTAAACCTCGCTCAACTCGTACAGTTTCAGCGTTTCAGCTCCAATTTCATGAAAACTTGATAATTTATCTGATGCGCCTGCCAGAGATGTCTCTGCTATTACTCATGCTCCGGAAATGCTGGCTGGCAGAGTCAAGACCCTTCACCCCGCCGTTCACGCTGGCATCCTGGCTCGCGATCTTGCCTCGGACGAAAAGGATCTTGCCGAACAGAACATCAACAAGGTAGACTATGTCATCTGCAACCTATATCCATTCAAGGATACAATCAACAAGATTAACGTCACAATTCCTGAGGCTGTGGAGGAGATCGATATCGGAGGGGTCACCTTGATTAGAGCTGCTGCGAAGAACCACACCCGTGTTACCATTTTGAGTAATCCAGAAGACTATCCGGAGTTCTTGGGGGAGCTTGAGAAGGGCGAAGTCACGGAACGTAGCAGGAAGCTTTATGCTTTGAAGGCGTTTGAGCACACCGCGGACTATGATTCCTCTATTTCGGATTTCTTCCGCAAGCAATATGCTGGAGATGGGGTTCAACAAATTGCTCTCAGATATGGAGCGAACCCGCATCAAAAGCCTGCTCAGGCTTATGTGAGCGGAGGCCCAATGCCTTTCAAGGTTCTTTGCGGTGCTCCTGGATATGTCAATTTGCTGGATGCGCTCAACGCCTGGCCTCTCGTAAAAGAGTTGAAGGCCGCCCTTGGCCACCCAGCAGCGGCCAGTTTCAAGCATGTCTCACCTGCAGGTGCTGCCATTGGAGTACCACTCACTTCTGATGAGCGCAAAGTATACATGGTAGATGACATTGCTGGGTTGGAAAACTCGCCATTGGCTCAAGCATATGCTCGTGCCCGAGGTGCCGACCGCATGAGCAGTTTTGGAGACATGATCGCTTTGAGCGACACAGTTGACGTTCCAACTGCTAAAATTATTTCCCGAGAAGTCTCAGATGGAGTAATCGCTCCAGGATTTGAAGATGCCGCCCTTGAGATCTTGAAAAAGAAGAAGGGCGGTAAATACTTGGTCCTACAGATGGATCCCGATTTCACTCCACCGCCGCAAGAATCGAGAACTGTATACGGCATTACTTTGACCCAAAAACGCAATAATATCAACATCACTCCCAAATCCTTCACCTCCATCATCACACCCAAAGACTCTGCACCTCTGTCAGAATCGGCCCTACGTGACTTGACGGTCGCTACGATTGCACTGAAATACACGCAGAGTAACTCGGTCTGCTACGCTCTCAATGGTCAAATCATTGGTTTGGGAGCTGGGCAACAGTCTCGCATTCATTGCACACGACTGGCTGGAGACAAGGCCGACAACTGGTGGCTGAGGTTTCACCCTCGCGTTTTGGGTATCAAGTGGAAGACTGGTACTAAGCGCCCTGACAAGAGCAATGCAATTGATCTCCTTGTCAGTGGTCAATTACCAAAATCTGGACCCGAACGTGAGGGATACGAGGGATTCTTTGATGAGGTTCCCGCCGAGTTCACTGAGAAGGAGAGGGAAGAATGGCTCTCGAAGCTTACCGAAGTCGCGGTTTCAAGTGATGCATTTGTAGGTTTTCGTATTTGTGATCAATTTCCTGTACTAACGTAAGCAGTTTCCATTCATCGACAACGTCTACCGTGCTGGAAGATCAGGCGCCAAGTACATTGCTGCACCAAGTGGTAGCCAAAACGATTCTTATGTGTTTGAGACTGCGGAGAAGCTCGGTATTACATTTGTCGAGCAGAGCACCCGCCTGTTCCATCATTAAGAGGGCTTTATGTAACACCAAAAATGTCAGGAGGGTACTTGTTGGTTGGAAAGTCTGCTTCACCAATGTGAGAGGAAACACATGATACCCCAACCATAGATTTCAGCCTATTGGGCGATAAAAAGGATATTAAATTTTACAAGCATTTACTCATACTCTCGCGCTGGCTACCTAGATCGGACGGCTTGTCTACCTAACTACAGAGGTAAGTATGCTGTGCAACCCTCTATACATTGGCTGAAAATCAAGACCGGTTCACCAAAAAACTTGAAACGAAGGATTAGGATTGATCAATGACAAAGACCGTTTTCGGATTTCACCATAATGCAGCCACCCATAGACTGTAAAGTGTTTCTTCTGTACGGTTAAGCTTTAAATAGAAAGAAGTGCATCACCTGCTGTCAGCAGTACGAGCCGTAAGGAGGGGAATCGCGCATATAGGTATCGTGCGTGCTTATCGTTCCCATACTTTTGGGACATAACGCCCCTGGCCGTAGCGTAGAAAGTTGGTCGGTATCAGCTCTGGTTCTGTCCTAGGTCGGTCTTGTGAGAAGTTATCGGGTATGTGCTTGCTTATGGCATTTGGTTCCTTGTGGCTGCGGATGACAGAGATTTTTTGGTGAGGAAGGAGCGGAATCCCTTGAGTTGAAACGATCCGGAAAGGCTATGAGTTCACTGCGATACCTGGGATCACGGTTGCGGCGTGCGACGGTTCTGGTGCCGGGAGGTTGCTTGGTGGTGGATCGGACAGGTGGAAATGGTAGATGTACCTTGGTGAACTGGTACGTTGTTCTACAACTCATGAAGAAAGAGAGTTGGGGGGCTGTCTGAATGCTTCTCACTTAAATTGGTTGATGGATGCTTGGTGAGTCTCTTGAGGTCCTCAAAGTCAACGATGTTGTATAACTGGTATTTGGTTAGGTATGATTTTCGACTAGCTACTACGTTTGTTGTTGCTACTTGTGTAAATAGTTTTCCGTTTCCCCGTTGGATTTTCTTCTCCCTGTGTGTTTGCCAAGATTTGCATTTCACAATTGACATGAACGAGCACGGGCTACAAATTGCAATGTATCCCCAGGACGGCACGTGTGCTTTCACCGTAAACGTCGGCGTTGTCAGCATTGTGTGAAATCAGCCAACCGCTCTAGGAGCGTTGTCGCTTGGATATTTGCCCCCCCCGGGGTTTGTCTACTTGTTCCTATCTGTCGATATCGTCTCGAGTATCAAGGCAAAAAGCATTGCGCTCGATTCCTCAAAATAGTAACCAAGTCTAATTGGTGTGTTTTGAAAAGCAATATTTCTTCTATGCAGTAGGCAGGTTTTTGGATAGTACCGGTACTTAACCATACTTCTAGCTAGCTAGTCGGATCACTACCTACCCCTCCAATACTTATTGTATGCCATGCGAACTTTTTTGTTCACACGCACTAGTTGAGCTATACGGCAGTAAATATAGAAGTCTTTATTGTTCCAGTCGTGGTTCTGGTTCTTGCGACCTTGCACATGCCTTACTCAGAATGCTTCGGACTTCAACGTCGGAATCTAGATTTCCTCGAAGATCCTCGGAGGAAACAGGACTTGTGAGTGATAGCGAGATCCTATTGGATTTCGCGGGGATTCTGCAGAGATTTCGTGCGAGAGGAGGCAATTTGAAATGGCTTTTGTACCCAACGGCAAAGGCAAGGAAGGGTTCAAGGTCGGTTCAAGGGTTGTTCTTGGACCTGCCGATGGATTGCGAATGATTGGACGTCAACTGCCCATTGTGTCTGCCCTGGTGATGCTTACCCAATGCGCGCCAGTCCGTGCTGATTAGTTTGCCGCTCAGACTAACAATCGCTACTGCGGGAGGCTTGGTAGCGGGGCCGCTGTTTTAACGACATTCCTACCAATTGTCGAACTCCGCACCACACCACACAGCAACTTATTCCCAAAACTGGCTTATGCCACCCATGTGCAAAAATGCATGTCCACAAAAGCGGCATGTTTATCACCACGCGCAACTCGCGAATCACATCCCGATAAAGCAATTCTCGGCCTAACACGCATGTTTTTGTCTTGTCGCTTCAACATTCAATATCTCCTTTCTTCCAATCACATCCCCGGCTTTGCTGTCAGAGCCCGTTCACACCACAATCAATCGATATGCAGGCGCGCATTCAACCGGCAGTATTGGGGGGATATCACATCCCCCGCTCTGCGAATCATCAGCTCTACCACGAAGGGTAAAGTCCTGAGTGGTCTGGGTGGTGTGGATGCTCGGCGCCAAACACAAAACGGGTCCCAGCACGATGGCCGTCCATCCTCTGCCCTTACATGCTACCTCGCCATTTGCTTGCTTGTGTGCTTTACCTCTGTCATTTTGGGCAATTTTATTTCTGGTTATTTTGGCGACGTTGCGAATCTCATTGCTCACTGCCTCTCTATTCTTTTCAACTACATACTCTCTCTCTTGTTGCCTCCAAAGCGGCTGAAGGAAACACAACGTTCACCGAAGTTTCGTATCAAAATCTCAGTCAGCCTCGCATTGAACCCGCAGTCTGCCCCCAAAAGCCAGAACATTGGGAATATTTCAAGAACCATACTTCCCCTCTTTGTCTAGTGTGTATGTGTGCGAGATCGAAAAACACCTACCCAAGTATTGTCTTCTGCACAGCAGCGGGCGTCTATTTTGGTCTCTATATCCGTAAGGTTAGTACCCCACGTTTCCTCCTATCATATTCGTCGAATTCCGTGCGAGTCCGGGTTCTTTGAGCACAAGGTGCCCACTATCCTGGCCTGCATATTGGCCTCAAAGTCATATCATTGTTCCATCTCGCACCACTTAACGATTTGGATGTCGTAGCCTCGAGATTGGCCCTCCATTCCACCCGTTGTCAATGTTGCGCGCGCCTACACAAAACCCTCCGACCTTCCACCTCTTGAATACCTCTTCTTGATCTGGTCTGTCTTGGTAGCTGGTCTCTAATTATCAAACCTTTCTCCTCTTTTATCCTTTCCACTTGCGTGCAGCCTCTTTGATAGTGGTCTTGGTCAAGTATTCTCTGGCCTGAAGATATACTTTCAACAACTTTCCATTCCTTTCTTTTCAGTTTAACAGATATGTCATGTCAGTAATGCATGTTCTATTACATGTTTTCGAACGAAGAGCTCACAGGTTTATGTAGCAGTACCACTAGAGAAGCGGCGTCCTACGCCCCTCACACGAGAACGAACGCCCAGTGCATCATCTGCAGACTCCTCATCTACAGCATCACTCAAAGTCCCTCGAACACCACGCTTCGCCGAAGCAACTACAGTATACTCACCGATTGACGACAAGAAATCCCCCTTCGCCGATCCACCTCAAACGCAAGCATACATGGCTCAAGCACAACCTTCCGATATTGGCTTCGGCTACATATCACAAAACGATGTTAAGAGACACTCGCAGGGGGTTCCGGTCGAGATGCCACTCACTCCAGCATCACCACTAAAGAGTGCATTGAAAGTGCCGGGAACTCCAGGAAGGAATTTGAACCCACTGAGTCCGACGTTCCGGGAAGAGCAAATCCTAGAAAAGCACGAGGAGATGACGGAGAAGGAGCAAGCCAAGGATTTGGTACGAGATTCTTGAATGTAGTCGATTATAATGTGGACTAACAAGTGGGCAGAAAGTGAAGACAAGAGTCCGTATAGCGAAGTTGCTATTAAGATGTGTGAACTTCAGTTGCAGTCTTATTGTCCTTGCCATGGTTGCGACAACTTTCAGTATCTTTAATGCGACTAAATCTTTACCTGCGCGAAACAATCTTCCAGCTTGGGCGGATGGGACGAAGACTTGGCCACAGAAGGTTGTTCTCGCCGTATCGTCTGTATCACTTGCACTTTGTCTAGTCGTCTTTTACAACTACTGGAAAGGCGGTCACAAGAGAGCAGAGAAGGTCGCCGTTTATTACACACTTTTCGCAGTCGCCTATTTCATCTTCAGCACCGTCATGTGGGCACTAGCAGCTGGTATCCTTCAGGGAGCTAGGAACACTGGTAACAATAAGGATGTCTGGGGTTGGTCTTGCGTTGATAACAAACGACGAGAACTGTTCCAGGAGAAAGTAGACTATGCGTTGGTGTGCAGGCTGCAAGTAAGTATTTTTTCCACAGCTTTCCACAGAAGACTCCTTCTAACGTGTCATAGTCTTGGTCTTTGATCTGTTGCATCATTGAGATTGTTCTCGAATTAATCACTATCATCATTTACGGCGTTGTCTTCTACCGCTACTACTCTAAGCAACGACTCCGCAAGTCTATGGCTGTTCGTGATCGCGCTCGCTCCGATCTTTACCTTGCTCAACTCCGCACTCAATCCGCACCCAACACTCCTGGCTTTGGTCCAATGTCACCATCCTTCTCCAAATATGCAGCAGCCACTTCCCCACGTTTCCCACCATCCGTCTATAATAACTCCCCAGATGCCGAAGAAGGTACTGCTACCCGTTTTGTCGAAGCTAAGACAACAACTCAAATCACCGCCAAACCGTTCACCCTCCAAGCACCACCGATCAGGGTCCATTCCGCAACACCTAAAACTGCCCAAAATGGTTTCGAACCAATGGCCCCACCACCACCTCAATCCCAATCACCGCCTCCATCGAAGAAGGAACGAATCCTTGAACATATGGATGCGGCGCCTGGTGAACAAACATATGCCGCGGTGCCTATTCCAGGTGCATATACTAGTCAACCTACGGGGAGATAGCTAGTTTGATTATGGGTTTGGAACTTAGATTAGGTCTGGAAAGGTGTTCTTGTGCCATTTATTGATTTTGGCTTTGTTGATATTATTACTACTTCACTACTACTTTTTTTTTCTTGTGTTTCTTTTATTATTGTGGAGTTGGGGAAAGGATGAATGGATGGATAATTGGGCGGAAAGAGAACAACTACTCTGCAATCGTTTGATACCTTTTCTTTTCTTTTACTTATTGGATGCCATGGGCATTGGACATGATCGGGATGGGAGACGATCTCGAATGGATAAAAGAATGATACTCTATCTGTACATGGATGAATTTGGGGGCTAGGATCAAGACAAAGTTGAGGAACGATAGGTGGATGATACCAGATGAAATTTGGGGGTGACTGAGCGGATTGGAGCGAAGGAAGGAAGAAAATCATTCGTTGATATCAAAAAGAGCTGGACTTGCAAATTAGATATTTACTTACTCAACCTATCTACTATACTAGCTGGCTGTATTTGCTGGCTAGCTGGTTCGAAGGGGAAAAGTATGTAACGTTCTATTAATATAATTGGAATGGATTATATATTCATTTTCATAACTCACTCGATCATCGTTTTGCCTCTCGTGTACTTTCATACTATGCTTGCTACCTGCCTTGTTTAGTGACCTGTTGGTCGTCGTGCAATGGAGGCCTCAAAGCCACCATCATCCTTTTCCGATCTTGATCTTGACATGTTTCATATAATATTGGCACTGAACTGCGCAACACAGCCAGCCTACTCACATCTACAACCAACACACATACAACACAGCCAGAAATAGGAGAGATAGGAAAACGGACCAGACCACATGACCTTTATAAATCTATTCGTACTCAAATTTGTGCCGCGAGAGAAAACTAGAAGATGGGATGAGATAGGATGCCTTGTTGTGTTGGGTAGGTATGAATGATTTCATCATTGCTGTTTGTATGCTCAATTGTCAAACCAATCAGGTAGACACATAACTTAAGTAAATAAGAAAGTAAATAAGTAGGTACAGTAGCTGTGCCTCTGATCCTTTGTCCACCGGGGGCGAATCCGTAGATGAATCAATCGCTTGGTGTTGGGTTGCTTCGGAAGGAGATGCAGCCGGCGGCGTAGGGGGAGAGATGTGACAGATATATATATATATATGTGTGTGTATGTATAGGTAGATGGGCAGTTCAAGGGTACCCAGGGGTGCACTAACTATCCGACCACGGAACAATTCGGTTTTTGAGAGGTTGATTCTCAATCCAGTTTTTGAGATTTCGTTCTTAAACAGACATTACTCGTTCGTTCATATTAAAGAAATATCTTTATAGGTTTGAGCTTGATCTTAACCAAGGTGGAAGGATTTATTTTTGGCAGGAAACTCTGGTGGTCGTAGAGTTTAGCATGCCCGCACACCCTTTTTATACAGTAAGTTTATGCACAAGTAGTTGTAACCTGATTAGTTCGCTTATAATATTAGTTGCGATGAAACTTTTATAGTTATATATTCTATCATTTTTATCGCGTCTTCTTTATCGACTTCCATTCCATTCCCGCAGCGGCAATCAACGCAGCCGCACTCAACGCTACTGCGCAACAGAACACTCTAGTTATACTATGATTATACACTATAAGCACACTATCCAAATCTTGTGCCCCAACTAAACCTCTCAGTCCAGTGGCACCTATATCTAATATCATTTGGGGATTCAGACTCGGCACAGAGTCTTTCAGACCATGGAGCAACTGGCTTGTTAAGATGTTCTGAGCTACCGATAACCAGATAGTGCCACCTATAATCTGCGCGAAAATAAGTATCACAGCTCCGGTAGGAACGTCCGTAGCTGCGAGAACTGTTTGGGCGGCGGTGTGTGCCTGCTGAATACCGAGACCGGCCCCAGCACCGAAAATCAACTGGTAGATTACCCATTGTGTAGCTGGTGATGAGACGTGGAAAGTGGTCGAAAGGGAAGCGCCGATGAGCTGTAAGGCAGCACCAACTATCATGAACGGCGTGTAGTAACCGCTTTTAGCCACCCCAAACCCTGCAACAAAGGAAAAGAGTACCGTTCCTAAGGTAGTAGGTAGAATACGGGTACCTGAATCGAAGGCTTTGATGCCCTGTATAGCTTGGAACCAAATGGGTAACTACTCGCTGTTAGCAACTATATTCAATCCCAGACATATGAGAACTTACAAAGTACTGAAAGACATTAAGGGCCCCGCCTGCACAGAAAACGTATACGGTGCTGCACGCCACGCTTCTCTGTTTAATTATTCGGGGAGGTATAGTGGCCATATCCTGTTTCCGCGTCTGTAAAGCGACAAACATTGTAGCGGCGACCCCCAAGGCAACCAGCAAGCAAATAGTAGGAGCACTTCTCCACGGATAGACAGAGCCACCCCATTGCAGCACGAGCAGGAGGCAGATCACACCCGGAATCAGGACCGCTGTCCCTAGTATATCCATCTGGCTGAACATCTCACGATATGTGAATGACGACTGCTTTGATTTCGGTGGCGGATGGAAAAACAATAACACAGCCAGAATCGCACTCCCGCCTATAGGAAGGTTGATGTAAAAGCACCAGCGCCATGTCAAATTTGTCGTAAAATACCCTCCAAGGATTGGGGCTACAACGGCAGCGATACCATACATGCCACTGTACGAGCTGACAAAGATTGGGCGCCTCTCTAGAGGTAGAGATGCAGCCAGAATACTATTTTTTTTTCCGTATAAGTAAGAGCCCCAGTATCGGGGTAGGTTACATTGGACGACTTACATGATAAAACCTGCATTGATACCAGCGCTTCCAAGCCCAGCGCAGGCACGACCAACGATAAAAGCAATTGACGTCGGCGCCGTTGCACAGATTAAGGACCCGACTTCGAAAATCGCAACTGAGACTACGAAAACCTTCTTGATCGAGTAAAAAGTGAAAAGTTTCCCGAAGATGAGCTGGAAGGCAGCGAAGGTCATGAAACTGGATGCGCTATCAATCGACTTGGACATACTGCGGAAAGGGACAGACAGAGTACGTACTAGGCCGATCCATACCAGCCAACATCGTTAAGCGCCTTAAAATCATCAGTGATTCTGGGAATCGCTGTGGCAATAATTGTTTCGTCCTGGTGGAAAGTTCAGTCTGATCCAAGGATGAAGGGACGACGATGAGGGCCGCGTTTGGTTTTCTTCTTACCAACGCACATAAAAATACAGAGGCAGCTAACGAGGCAATAATAACAGCTAGCTTAATGCCTTTGGCGTACTTGATCTCGCCTTCCGGGTCAACAGTGCTAGAAACGACGACGTTGGGTGTAGGGCTTTTCTCCATTCCCTCCTGGTGAAGGCCAATTGGCTCTTGACCTTGGTGACCATCCATTGATTTGTCGAGTTGGGCTTTGGAATCCATCATGATTTATGAGGGTTCCGTCCCTTCAGACAGTGCACAATGCGTCAAGTAAGACGAGCGAAAACTACTTCGCAGCTGGCAGTGTCTAGTTGTAGATGTAGATCTACCGAGTGAGCGAGTTAAAACGATCAGAAACATTAACTCCGCTTTCTGACTGCATATACCAGGCATATGAGATACACCAGCTATCATACCACAATATTCGTTCAAAAATATGCTACACAATCAGCAATTGAGATCTTAGCTTGGTCTCTTCAGTTCTATCTCACACAATCACAGAGCTTTGATCTTCTCCGAATTATGGCCTGCCCATTGAGTTCTAGGTGCAGTAAAGAGAATACAGCATTTTGTGGGCCTGATGTAACTCTTTCTTATCTTGTGTGCCAGGTTACATTGGTCATGACTTGCTCGGATTACGTGCATATGTAGCTCGGAAATTACTAGTTAGTTCTCAGAGTCAACAGGGTTTTTGGGGAAAAGTCATGCATATTGATTGGACAATCTGTCTGCAGTAAAGACGACGATGCAAATACAGAATGTCATGAAACTTGTCCACCTTTTTCTAGCACTGACATGCTCTTCAGCCTTCCAAATACCTCGCTGAGCCTGCCCATACCTAAAGATATCCGCATATTGTCATGTGCAACGTATCGGGACGTGCAATCGTTTCCTTCATTGGTAAAGCACACTGCGCAGCAGGGAAAGAGCTTCTCGCTTAAGAGCCCCCGAGGGAACCAGTCTGGGCAGAGCGGCCAAGGTAGCCACCTAAGGTGCATATGGATTAGCTTGTTGGCCTCGGTTTGAAACTTGGGAGTCAAGACTGGCTACATACCATTCTCATCTGACTTAGGAATTTCAACTTGGACGGAACCGGACTTCATGAGCTCCTCATTTGGCTCGTGGAATTCTTTCCATGGCTGTTTCTTGCCAGCTTCGGTGGGCAGGTTCTTGGTCTCAACCTGAGCAAAGAAATAGTTGGTAGTTGAGGAAGGCATGTTGGATTGGGAGATGGAATCTCAGTGTTATAAGTTGTGACTGTTGAGTTTGAATGTTGCTTCTGATTATTGCTTTGATGATTTACTTGAAATAACGGCTCGAGTCTGCAGTTTTATATCCACCATGGTCCCTTCACCCGAGCTCTACATTACACATTTTCTCATGCCAAAGTGCAGTCAGCGGGATCTTTACTGCACGATCAATGTTACTACTGCTTCACCTGTACTTGTCTACCAATTGTATCATACAACACGAATGCGGGGATATATAAGCTGGCAAGTGACTATTCGACCTTCCGTTTACAACATGTAATAACATTTATATCCGGGGATATACGGCATCAAACCGCCGCCAGCCAGTGATCTTGCCGACTTCCAAAACGCACGGCAGAGAATGCGAGGCCTCATATGAACACTCTACCTTCATCATTTGATGGATATAATCCGATAGTACGTATGCCGGTATGTCAAAAGCGGGGAAGCTTTCACATGCTCCTTCCTACTACGAAGAAGATGTGCTGAGGGGATTAAATCTGACAAGATACCATCCCGTGTCTTCTACGTTGCCACTACTCATACTCTATTCGAGGTCTTGGATATCCTGATTTTACAAGCAGAGCTCCTGCCGCATTTTGTTCTACTATATCTCAAATCCGCAGCATTTGCAGTTCCAAACTCAGGACTTCACTTGAACTTCAAAATGGTCACCATGCTTGCCAACATCGAACACTTGGCTGACCTGCCTCTGTACAAAACGGAAAAGCCATATGGTGCTCTCCTTAGCAATGGCAGCGAGTTCTTCAGTAAAGGCTATCGTCTTGACAACATTGAGTTTACGCATCATCGACGCAAGCTCTTGAACGTGAAAAACGACACTACCAAAACTCTGCCTAAGAATGGGTTTCAGATATTCAAACAAACAAGCGAAACCATGTGGGACGTAGGCACCATCGAGGGTGCGCGCCGTCACCGCGAAGAGATTTCAGAGTGGCTCAAGGAGAAACTCGATGCAGAGTTTGTTCACACCTATGATCTTCGAACTCGCCTGAATGACGAGTCTCCAAGAGACAAGGTCGATGTGTTGAATCCCTTGATAGTGGAGCCGAGGGCCCGCGGCGCTCACAATGGTATGTATCTCCTGCCTTCTTTTTCGAAAGCGGTAGCTCACTAGTTCCATAGATGTCACGTTGAAATCCGGGCCCGAGATCTTCTACAACCACACAATCGACGGCCAGATGGACTACTTGCGGCCCGGTTACCGCATTAGAATCATGAAGTACGTACTAGAGTAGACTATACTATTCAATTTGTCACAAGCTAATCCAACGTAGTACTTGGCGCTCTCTACTTCCTGTATGCGAAGACAACCCTCTTGCTTTTTGTGACGCCAGCACCATCGATCCTCAGGATCTCATTGCCGCTGATCGGGTCTATCCGCATTCTGTTGGGGAGGTATACTATCTCGCTCATAATGAGAAGCAGCAATGGTTAGTAACTTTGTTTGATGTATACAGCAAGCCCTCACTAACACTTCTGCAGGTGCTGGATTGAGGGACAAACTCCCGAGGATGTAAGTACTTAGACCTCATTCTCTCATGACTTGTTTTCCCCTTTTTGTTTTTTATCAAATTCCCCTACTCAATTAATACTGATCATTTTACTTACACTGGTTCCTCCTTTCAGCTCCTTGTGATGACAATGTACGATACCCATCCAGGAGATGATGCTCGATGTCAGTGTTTCCATTCTGATCCCCCATGCTTCATTCTTACTAACGGTTGTAGACTGTCCCCACGTCTCGTTCGTCAACGAACGCGCCCCAGCGGATGCACCAGCTCGGAGAAGCATGGAGACAAGATCCATTGTCATCAGCAAGGTCAGAGACCAGGAATAAACCCGAGGAATAGGGGCAATGAGTATTCTTCAATCAGTCTTTTTTTTTTTTTTTTTTTTTTTTTTTTTTTTTTGGTTCAGTCATCCTATTGAAATGAGGTTGGGTCTATCGGACATATCCTCAAGTATTCTCGTGGAAAATCACTTTTTCCGATGGTTGACGGGTACTGAAGCAGTAGAGATGTAGTTCTAATCGGCCTGAAATCCAAAGGTCCTCTCAAAGACCTCTATTTTAGATCGACAGAATGTTACCAAAATATTATGACTGCCCTATGATTGAGTATTGCAAAATCAAGGCTCCGTCCTGACCGAATTTTGGTATCAAACCGCAGAACCTCCTTTTGTTTTATATTTTTGGAGTTTGGAACTTATTATTTACGTCGTGGTATTCGGACATTGGCTCTCCTATTCTGATGCGATGGCTCGGGCCATCCCGCGTGTTACTAAAACGAGTGGCACCTCAAACATTACAAACTCCTGCGTCTAATATCCCTTGCAATATTCTCCATGATATCGCAAGTGTATGTTCGCCAAATCTATCTATCGGGGTGCTGCTCCCAAGGTCATATTATCAGTGGTATTTGGGCATTCGACGAGCACGTTAACCTTTCTTGCCCAGGCACGTACTCAAAGTTTGCAGCACCTTATGGATGTATCATACAGTGATAGGATGGCCCGCTAGATAACTGTATCTTTACATTATGTGCCATCAGTAATGTGGGAGGGAATGTCTAGATCTTAGGACTTAGTCTGTACATAAGCGTTGCAATATTGCTGATTAATCAATTTGAATTCTAACCAGCTCGAGTCAGCAAAATGATTTAATTTACTTACCCTCGTATCAGAGCTTCTCCTAAATTTATTTATTCTTGTCTTCACTATGACGGTACTACATCATCTAGACTCATCGTTACTGCTGAGCCTGATGGTTCCCCCATGGACTGCATTGTTCTAAGTCGTGACTTCCGGAGTTGATGCTCTCGTGTTGGGTTGGTATCATAATTGCATTTACGCCTTTGCCGGTATATTTGCATATCTCTCTATTTTGCTCGTGTGCCATAGTTTACACACTCACAAGCTCTTAGCATAATGCCCATTTCTTCCCCTTCTGGTCTGGAAGCACACTGATCAGTAAATTCCCACCCATCAACATCTGTCGTTATCGTAATCACATGGCATACCAAGCACTCCCCATCCCAGCCGTCCAATTCCTCCTCCACACAACCTAGTTTCTCCCGCTTCCCCTTCACTAATTTATTTCCCCACAGCCCTCTCAGCCTTCTTAACTGCCTCCTGCACACCTTCCTTAACACTCTCCAACGCACCATTCTTCATCATCTCCTCTTTTCCTCCCCACTTATGATATTGCATCCATCTATAGCCCTGCGTTAACTGCGCGCCCTCGTTGACGAAGTGGCAGAGGAACAGAAGTGGGTTCATGGGTGTGACGGCGAGAGCGTAACGCATGAATGTTGCCGAGTAGATGCAGAGAGCCAAGGTCATCTTGCCCGAGATTCTGTAGTATGATGGGTAAGTTTTTCGGTTTTGGGGTTGTGGAAATAGGAGGAAGGTAATGGAGCGGAGAGCAATGGTGTTCAAGAGAGGGGAGAACAGAAGACATACAATTCGGGACTCTTCTGCGTGTCCATAACTGCTGCGACGGGGATTCCAAAATTGGATACCGGACCCCAGAAATCTGTGATGTGCGCCTGTCAGCAATTGCTTGTTCACATCACATTGCATCTCAACCTTTCCATCCCAAAAGTCTTGTTCTCTCCTCCTAGCATATAATCAAGAAGGCAATTCCCATTCCTGCACTTTATCAGAATCTGCACTTTGCAGCGTTGCTGAAGCCATCCCTTCACTTTCCACAACCCCCAGTCTCGCCCAGTAAACAGAAACAGTAGATTTTGTAAGGAAGAAAAAAAAACCTACGGGTAGAGCAGACATAGCTGACGGCAGGGTTACTACGAATCTTCGCATTGATAGCTTTCACGAATGCTGCCATTTTAATTTCGTGTATATGGACAACGGAATTGGGGTTGAGGTGGTTGATTTTGCTGAGTTCGCAGCTGGAGGGATTGGATTTTGATGAGAATGGCGAGCTGCCGGGATCGGATTTACCCTACTATAGTCCGAGATTAGGTCACGTGGTATGTATACTATGGAAAGGATAGAAGTGTTTTCGGTTTTCAGCTTCTGAGGTTTACGTTCAATGAAAGATGCAGAGGCCGATATAATAGTATAGTGATAGTCTGAGGTGAGAGGGCATACGGGTAAAATTATAAGGACTCAATTGGAGTATCGCGTTATCCAGTTTATTGCTACAAGTTTGCAAATTTTGGTATGTGAAGTCAAAACCCCCATCAACGCCTTTACTGTGATCGAAATTTGAGTCTTCCTCGGCATCCCCATTCTCAGCACCACAGCATCCCCAACATCAGTGTCCTCCGCCATCATTGGTTTTCTGCGGTAATGACCAGCGGTGTCATTCTTCCGATCATCGTAAACCTCATCTTCTGCACGCGACTATCTTCGAGGAGGGACAAAGCCTGGTGGTGGGGGTCCTCCTGGAGGTGGAGCAAATCCTCCAGGAACTCCTGGAAACCCTGGTGGTGGGAAACCGCCGCCGAACCCTGGTGGCGGTGCTAGAAGGAAGTTAGCTTAAGTTTAGTTGTGTATAATGTAAGACTCATAGCTTACCTCCTCGTCCGAACGGTGCCATTGGCGGCACACCTGGGAAGCCGCCTACACCTGCAGCAGGTCCCTACTTCATGTTAGCATAAGACCTTTCATTTCCAGCACATGAAAACTTACTGCCAAGCCACCTCTTCCAGCAGCAGGTCTTGCGATACCGGTTCCAGCAGCCATAGCAGTAGCAAGTCCGCCGCCCGGAGCGCTTGTACCTAGACGAGCGCTTGGGTCTGCTGGTGGCGGAGATTCGACTGATAATGAGATAACATGTGTTCCACGAACGATGGTAAGACCCAATGTACGCTTCTCTTCGGTTTCGACGGTAGGTTGAGCAGGCGCACTAGCCCCAGGCGCAGTTGAAGCCTTGGGCCCCTTTCGTTTCACGCGTCGGAATTCTTCAGTATCGGCGAGAACGAGGTTCATGTGCTATCCCAGGTCAGCATTCAGCTATGAAGCTATATTACAGAAAAGCGGACCTTGTCGAATGCCAGCATTTGTCCAACCATCTGACGTCCATCATCCATGGTCACTCTCATCCGGTAATTGATCTATAGCCCAATTAGCCATGCTTCAATTCCAGCCCAAGGTCGCGCAAAGCTCAAGAAGCTTCATCGACGGGGAATACATACGAGACCGGCCTGTAAGAAGAGTGAAAGTCAGCCTATAATGTCAACAAGAGCTTGCAATGCTTCAAGGGATGTTAAACTCACCATCTTTCCTTGCTTGTTCGCCATGTTGATTGTGGAAAGCGCGTTGTCACGGCTCTCTTGTTTTCAAAGAATGTGTTTTGAAGCTCAAAGAACTTCTTTAGGCTCCACAGCTCTGTTACAAGCGTATAGGTTCTTGATTTGACGTTCTTCACCTCTTGGGGCAGCTGGTTCGAGCTTCCCAGGAAAAGATAATGTACGCCTCATTATCGAGGCTACGAAGTTTCAGCCTTAGCCTCGTCGCCCACCCTTTAGGGTTGTGAAAACCTAGGCGAATTTAATTCTAGCAACAATTTCGACTCGCGCAATCAAAATTACCAGCAACGACAATCACGACAATTCACCAGCACGACCAGTCCTCACGACATCAATCAAAATGGCTGAATCCGGAGACAAGAATGCCAACCCCATGAGGGAGCTTCGCATCCAGAAGCTCGTCCTTAACATCTCTGTCGGAGAGTCTGGTGACAGACTTACCCGTGCTGCTAAGGTGCTGGAACAATTGAGTGGTCAAACTCCTGTCTACAGTAAGCCATCACCAAAATTTGTGTCATTGAATACAATTTTCTCTAACTCCCAACCCACAGGCAAGGCCAGATACACCGTCCGTACCTTTGGTATCCGTCGTAACGAAAAGATCGCTGTTCACGTTACCGTCCGTGGACCAAAAGCTGAGGAAATCTTGGAGCGTGGATTGAAGGTCAAGGAATACGAACTCCGCAAGCGTAACTTCTCCGAGTCTGGTAACTTCGGTTTCGGTATCAGCGAACACATCGATCTCGGTATCAAGTACGACCCTGCGATCGGTATCTACGGCATGGACTTCTACTGTTGCATGACCCGCCCTGGTGAGCGTGTCGCCAAGCGTCGCCGCTGCAAGAGCAGGCTCGGCGCTAGCCACAAGATCAACCAAGCCGAGACCATAAAGTATGTCTATATAGATATTTACGTTAGTGAGTTGTACATTTTACTGACATTCTCTGTTTTAGGTGGTTCAAGAACCGTTTCGAGGGTATCGTTAGGTAGATCTTATAAACCTACTGTGGGGGCTTCAGTATATCGATTCGGCAATTCCATCATAATTTGTCCATTCATGGGCTTGCGGAGTTTATGATATCAGATTGAGGGGCATCGTCAACTGTACTTTACTACTGCATCTACGGATCAGATTACAATGAAGCAGTTTATCCAACTGTTCAGCTTGACTCCTTATTGGAGTCAAGTCTGCGGCCTCAGAGACCGACCGGCTTGCCGGCTTTTTGCGAGTGCTCAAGTACAAATCAATGTGAAAGACAAGTTTGGCATTCAGACTTGCAGATTGAATTCTTTTCGTATTTTGGTGAACTGAACTTGAACCATACATGTTTGCACAAGATCATTATATACCTTGAAGATTTGACAGCATCGAAGCATACCTTTAACACTTTTTCTGCACTTTGTCCCTTGATGACGAGCAGTAATAAAAAACCATGATATCATTAAATGTCCTTATTCACTCCTGCCCCATCTCCTAATTCGAACCTGAACCATTTAATAAGTTGCTAACCATTGATCCAATTTTTGACGGCTACATGGAACCTTATTAGCACATACTGCTCAGGAAACCAACAGTGGGATATATTAGAACTCACCTCCTGGGGTATACCATCAGAACCATTCTTAGGATTGCTCACACCTTGCTCCTTATCGACTCCCTGCTGGTTTTGACTCCCCAACTTGCTTGCAGCGCCTGGGGTGTGATGGGCTGTAGCGCCAGCTCGAGAATATGCTGCTTCAATGTTTTGCACGCCGAAAGTGGTGCCTGAGATCTTGTCGCCGAGGCTACCTTTGTCACCTTTGTGCTCTACGTTCGCGGAGTCGGAAGACATGCTGGATTTATACGTGAGGAAAGGTAGGTGGATTGGTTGCTTGGGTTGCCTTGAGACGTCGAGGGTGTATCGTTCTTTGGTATGAAGAGAAGTTTGATGATAGATGAAACGAAGATATGGGAAGTGCAGAGCAGGAAGACGTAGTAGATTAAATAAATAAATAAACAAATACTTTATACCAGTTTACATCATAGCGATAAATCCTCATGGAATCGTCCGTCTACCTACGTTACCCAAACTCCTTCCAACTTCCTTCTTTCTGCGTTATTTCGCCTCCTCCATCGCTTCTAGAATCGGTCTACTGTACGAGTACTGTCAGAATTATGGATGAAGTCGTCATGACCCAGAACCGCTAGATCGTCGTTCAGATTGGTTTACCTCATGGCTGACACCGGGATGAGAATACACTACCGAAGCACTTCTTACGGAGGAGAGAGCGCTATGCCATGGTGGGATTGATGTGAGTATTGGGACTAGTACAGTATGGCATGACTAGAAGGGACCAAGCCGGGGGGAACGTACAAGATCTAGTAGAGTGATGATCCGCACCTTTTGCTGCGGACTTGGCCTACGGAAAGTCTTGTATTTGTGTACATACTTATGTACATTTTCACAGCGAGCAATCGAAAGAATAGTTCAGCACAATATCGTTTGATAAATTTTTGAATTTCCTATCATGCATTTACAAACTCCATAACGTCTGATAAAACAATTGTACGTGCACGCCCCGCTTTGATGAATGATATCACCTCGTCATTGATTTGATGGATCCTGCAACTCCTTTCCCCGCAATGTACACTTTGTCTCCACACTTGCTATTTGGAACTTCACCTCCTCACTTGCTTTTCGTTCCTTTGCATACTCAACACCAACATGATTGACACCATCGTAGCAATTTTTCGATTTGTGGAAGGTAGGTTATGGTGAGGTGATTTATGAGGATGGACCTTTGGTGAAGCTGGGGTAGGAATGATATTAGTATGTTTTCCGTGAAACTAGACGATATGCAGGTATGTAAAGTGAAAGAGAGAAGTCGTAGAGAGTGAAGGAGGAAGAAGGGGGAGATGAGACTCACTTATTCCACATCTGCCCAAGGAATCCAGGCTTTGGTGCCTGCTCATTGAAACTCTGGCGGCGAGCGGCCGTGGCGGCATCGATGCTGTTACGCTTTTGATTCATGAGGCCGGCGAAGAGTGTGCCTTCTTGGGAACCCTATAGTTTAATGTGTTAGCTTGTGATTGTAGGTGTGGGGATGGAGAGTCGTGGTAGTGATTTGATGAATACGAGTGAGTTGAAAGTATTGTGCTGTAAAATGGTGGAATAATAGAGACACAAGGCTTAGAAACGTACTCGTCGAGCTGTTGGAGAGGAGCCGCCAACGTTGTTTGCGGGTGTGGAAGTCGTGCCTGATCCTCCATTGACAGCAGTTGTTCTGAGTGAGTTCATCTTGATGTTTGATGGGTTGATGGACAGATGAATATAGGTATTTGTGATGGATCTTAAAAGCAGTTGGTTGTAGTTAAAGTCCTGGTTGGTATATAGTATTTGAGAATGAAGATAAATCTAACAGTATCACGCGAGGGGGGATGCACTCTCATATATCCCTCCCCTCAGCAGCAAGCTCTAAAACTTATGGAACTCCTTTCTGCAGACACTCACTCGCACACACCTCGTCTCTCTTACCAATCACGCCCGCATTTGATAGCTTCCGATAAAACAAACAAAGAACCAAAGACTTTCTGTGCCGCCATTCATGATCTCATAGCCCAAACCCCGATCCCACGCATAAAAGACAAATCACACCACTTGACTGGTGAACGCGGGGTAGGAGTAAGTGGGTAGACATTTTGTATGTATTGCAGTGCTATGCTGGCCGTCGAGCTGGTGATACGTTAACTGCCAAAGTAAGATTTATGCCTTGCCTCTATAGAGCTGCAGATCAACCAATCAGATAGCAGGGAAAGGGGAAATAGAGTTTGGGTCGCATTAATTGATGAATTGTTACTGGCCGTTGCAGAAGGAGTGTACTAGGAAGTAGACGTAAGCAATAGGATGGCCATCGTGGTACATTAATTGGGGTCATCGGAGGGTATGTAGTAGCGATGTGCGGTGGAAGGAGGATCCGGGGGTGGATATTTTCCAAATGTGGTATAGATGGACGATCGGGGGTGAGATTGTGGGGTCCGGATCATGATGACATGATTGTGACTTGTATATCGGATAAAAATAAGAGCGAGAAAAGGTTGGTCGGTCTTTGAAACATCGTTTGTCTCCGATGAGGAAGTCCTCCATGGCCGATGGCCCGACCTGATGGACTAGTTGAATATCGGTCGGGAGTTTTGCGGCATTACTGTACTGGACAAAGCAGTCGGTAGTTGAGAGGAACTAATGGAATGTTATCTAGTGATCAACATTGTCAGATTCGAGTTCAGATAGCCTTGGAACAAGTATTAACTATGGTATTCAAGCTTAAGGGCTATGAATCCTGCGGCACTGCAAAGTGCATATCAGCCCATCATCCATCAAATGGGACACCTATATATAACTTCGTCATTCTGGAGCCTCGAGCATCATCCTCAGTCAGCAATCAGCATGCCAAACTCTCAAATAGTTACAATGTCCATCCGGTACGGAATGATAGACACTGGCGAAATCAGCCCGTAATTCGCTGCAGGTCGAGCAACCGGAACACTCGCCGTCGCTGCCTTCCCACTTGTCATAATTTCGTTCCATATGGGCCGTAATGCGTTCCCAAGAGGAGTGCTAACCACAACTTCTACGACGTTGGTACCAGGTATCAAGACCGGCCCTATGTCAGCCTTTGCCCATTTCAAATCAAGGGGCGGTAAAGGCTTTCCATTGATTTTGATGCGCGCGGTGTGGATTATTGCGCCGAGATCTATGTATGCGCCTGAGATATCTGTCGCATTGACATCGAGTGGTGGCCATTGGAAAGTAGTCGAATAGTAACCCAGTCCAGATACATTCTTCAGAGAAGATGAAAGTTTCTTCCATGGAAGAAGAGTAGGAATGTTGAAGGTCAAGTTTTTCTTCGTTACTGGCACTTCAACGTTGTAAATGTCGCCTGGTGCCATCCAGGATTCAACAACCAACGTCCAGTTTGTTAATTGAAAGGATGGCACTGTCATTGGATTCGTATGGACAAAAGTTCCGTTCGATAGTTTCACATTGCGGTGCTGCTCATCGAAACCACGCATCAAGTGAAGTGATGCTTCAGAGGTCTTCAGTTCCAATGTACTACTAGGCCTCGAATGCGCATGTACCGTTGAATTTTCCTTGCGTTTAAAGCCAATTATTGTAGACTGGTTTCCTGCTAATTGGAGTTCAATTGTAGTATGCGTGGCGGTCTGCTGATATGCTGATACTAGTGTTTCATTGCCAGTCCATGCATCATAAACATATGGTGTTCCTGTCGTTTCAAACGAAATGTTACCGGAGGTTAGTCCCTGTCCGAATGGAATCCCGGTTGCGTCGTTGTAGACCCAGACATAGTCGGTTGAAGTCCTGTTATCTTCTCTCCAGTAGGTGTGCCATGTGCCATTCGCGGTAACCGAGGTGCGCGGCAAAATACCTATGGACTGAAGGGTTGCTGCAAGAGTAGAATTAAATGAGGTCACATGAACGTTCTCGAGTGATACTAGGACCTGTCGTGCCTCGTTGGAGATACTATTCGGCACTCCACCCAGAAAGACGATTGGCAAACCATCCTGAGCATATTCCACAAGCTTGGTAGTACCTAGTTGGGTTGTCGTTTCATTAAATCTTACGATCATTGCCTTGAACGCTTGGCTGTTAAGGGCAAACAATCCATCCTTCACGTATGCTTCAGGAAGTGCAAAATTGTCAGGACTGAGGTATTCATATGAGTAGCCTATAAAATTAATATTTTCAAACAACGATGAATCAGGTCTACTTACCAGCATCAAGTAGATCCGTTGGCGTATATCCTGCTGGGAACTGAAGTATGTTGTTGATTTCGACCAAAATGCGATGTCCCTTTTTGGCACTCCAGTCTGCGCAAGAAACTGCTGCCTTGATAGCCAGTTCAGCCAGTCGGAATAAAAATCCCATGCAGGCTGATGAGGTCCATGCATCTCAGAAAACATGTATGAGAATGTGGTAAAGCCAGGCCATGTAGTGTTTCCGTAATTACCCGAATACGGATATCCATGAATGATGAACTGATTCACAGACCCAACAATAGAACGACTTAGATCCCACAGGATTTCAGGAATCGTTCGTTGGTAGACCTCCCCCATCACTGCTCCAGCCTCGCTAGAGATGATGCGCTTCCCGGCGAAGTTGGCTGGTCCTGAGAATTGTCTAATAATCTATGCTGTGCGCAAGGCCCAGTGTTTCGCACTCAGGAGCATTGACATAAGGGATGTTTACCTGCATATCCATCGGTAGGTTGTATCCCACTTGCGCCGAAAACTGCATACCGAGATTTTCACTCCAGTTTGTCAGCGTCTTGAGATGCGTGCGGTTCAGCTCTGTAAGCTATATTCGACCACATTTCAGTCAGTGTGTATTTTTTTTCATAAAGGAGAAGAAGACGAACAGTCTGTTGGTAATCAGTTGAATATTTGGTACCTGCATCTGCTCCATTGGTAATGTATTCGGTGGTTGATGTGAGTCCTGCAAACCCCGCTCCGAAGAATGGATTTGTGCCAATCACGATGGGAATGTACTTATTGATGCTGTAGCCTCGATTCGAAAGAAAGACTTCTTGCAATTTGGGAGTCCAAAATATTCTCACGCCCTGTCCAAACTCCTGACTGTCTTCCCACATGTAATTACCGACTGTTTTCACAAGGTTTCTGGTGTTACCATGAAGCAGCTGTTCCTCCCAAAAATCAATTATCACCTGGGCTCCTTTTGCAGAGAAGTGGTCAACTACCCACGACCCATTCTGAATGTAATTTGTTATGGGAGATTGAGGCACGGCGACTTGTACATCAGCAGGACTCTGTACCTCGCGATATCCGGAACGCTTAAGATAATATGCAAACACAAGATAGTTAGTTCCCTGTGAGGTATATGGAAATTTAACTTGGAGATGGCCGCTCGAGTTGACCGAGGCCGTCATATCAGTAAGAGACTGATCGTCGAGTACAACCACTTGACCTGTGGTTGTATTTGTGGCGCTGACCTGCAAAGCAGTTGATGCAGATATCAACGAACCAGAACTCCAGCCAGGAAGAACCGCATCAAACTTCCCACCAACTGGCACACTTATATTGAATGGCGCGAGGTCCCAAAGAAGACCGTCCGAATCATATGGTGCTGGTACACCGGCTCCTTGGTTTGGTCCTAACGATAAGTCTACTAGAAGGTTCTCCTCCTGTGCTGCAATCAATACCGAATCAAGTAGATTTTCTGCTAGTTGACACTTTTCATATTTCAGGTAAATTACTCCATGCAACACCGCCAAATCCATATGTCGTCCAACCAGTCTGTAAAGGTGAAGATAAATAACCACCAAAGTCTCCGCCATCACCATAAAGATAGTAGCCTAACAACTCTACACCTCCAGCTCCGACTCTGCCTGTCTGCTTCACATCATACGCGACTCGGCTGAGATTTAACGAGGCATCATTGGGCCAGTAACGAAAGCGCGGACGCACGTTTGACGAGGGTGTCTGAAAGGTTCCGTAATCAATATTCGAGTAAACTTGGTCATTCGTGTCAATAGCCCAACAGTAATGAAGGTTCAAAACAGCGCTACTCAGAAGTAACAGAATTATTGAGGCCATTATTCGAAAACATTGGCTGCATCTGGCGAATATAAATCAATATAATGGGATTCTCTTCGAAATAAGTAGGGACAGATTCCACACCTAGACCACCGTAAAGGTGCTCGGCCAAAACGTATCCGAGCATGCCTATCAGATATAGTCATAAAAAAACGTCATTGACCGGACCGAATCGATTCAAGGCGACTGAGCTCGATAAAACATCTATCTAGACATATATGCCGTGCTTGGCAAGGAGGGAAACGTAGACACTAGACAACATGAAGCAGCGTAATAGGCCCTCATCAGCGAGATCAAGTCTCGCGCATAACAATTGTAGAAGCAAGAGCCTATGGGGGGGACTTGCATGCAACATAAGACCGATAGCTGGCAACGACGTAAGTCCAGCGGTCTTGATCAGCATCATTCCCGAACTATTAGCGGAACGCCTCCCCCGGGTTTCCTGAATTATTGGAGAAGAATAGAACTTTAGTATTCGTACCGAACATAAGAACTTCCCCGGACTTACCCCACAAACCGAACTGCGGGGAATATATGGAACATGGTACATAGTAGGGAATAGGAACTCTTCATTATGAGCTTGTTTCGGATCTTCTCGGTGCATCAACCACCGAAACATGAGACCTGCCTCTCTCTAATATGTTACAACCATCAAGAAACTCAATTTACTTTGATATCATGCCATTTTCCGCTTTCCATCATTGGAAATATGCCACAAATGTCAACACAATGTCAAGATGAGCCTCGGTTGAAGCACAGCTGAAGTAAGAGAGTTGAATTGTAGGCCACGCACTACAGCTCCCTGAGACAGCACACAAAGCCGTCCATATAAGCAAGAAGGAATGTGAATCTGGTAGCATTTTCGGTGTTGAAATCAATCTTGGAGATAGGATTGAAACGTATGTGAAGCAAACGCGAGCGGCGGAGCTTATCCATACAATGACAGTCAACTGTTTGATATTCTTACAGAAATACCAGAGCATTTCGTTAGATTTAGCCTTGCCCTGAGTAACACTTTCCCTCTCAAGCGGGCATGCGATTGGGCGTTGTCATACGAAACAGAACCCCAAGTTTTCGAAGCCTCCTTCCACGGTCTGTTGCCCCTCGTAAGGGGAGAATAGGAGCAAGTTCCGGCACTGCATCAAAATTCAGATCAACTTAATGTCGAGCCCATCCACAGATCATGCCCTGGGACAGTGACTGTGGCGGCTGCCAGACCGATAAGACCAGTGTACATATAACAGTAGATGCACTTGCATTCTTTATACAACAGTAGGTTGTCCGTCGTGTACAAGAGGACGCGCTAAACTGTCAGTTGCACTGAAAAGGCAGGCTCGAAGATACCTATACTCGTAATACCTTTCATCTTGCTCTTGCGGCTGCCCGTATTTAATTGTCCTCGTCAGGCTGGCTTGTGAGCGTGCAGCCAACACGTTGTCGTTGAGTCTTGCGAACAAATGCCGAGGTAATGTTCTGTCAAAGTCACTCCTGGGCCACACTGTAGCCAACTAGGAAGCTGCTCTTTCTGGAGCAGCGTTGAAGAAAAGATTGTATGCGCCAGCGAGATAACCTCAATCAGCACCTTATGATTGATCGTGTCGAGCTTACGGCAAGTTAATTTCGCTATTCCTTTTAGAACCATGTAATCTGGCAAAAGAAGACGGGTATGCTAACTCTTATCTTCGTGTAGAGCCTTTTATTGGTTGCACGTCGTTCTGACGCAGTGCCTCGTCTCGAGGGCGGACTGTGAGAGAACCGGCACTAGGACATTTGATTGACTCTATGTACCCCAGCTGCTTGACAAAAATTAAGGAATTTTAAGATAGCGCACAGTTATGCAAGAACCGCTAATTTACTGCAAGGTTTTCGTCGTACAACTACATACGACTTCCCTTACAACTACATACATAGGACTTCCTTACAACTACATAGGACTTCCTTCTGTCGAGCAACATCAACTTAGAAATTGGAAGTTCAGCATGAAAATAGTACAAGTATAACATCTAGTGGGTTCTCCCTCTCATAGTCCCCTCAATGCCTTCCAAATCACTATACAATCGCCATTCATAGTCCAGGCTCGGGTCGTTGAAGCGTGCTTTCACGTCCAGAGCCCTAATCTTTTCCATATCTTCAGGTTTCAACTCGAAATCTGCCTCCAAGTTCTGCTCGATCTGCCAGTCGATGACGCTTTTAGGAATTACAGAGTTGCCGCTATTTATTCCCCACGCAAGGACGACCTGGATCGGAGTCTTCCCGTACTCGCGACCCAACTCCTGTAGTAGCGGTTGGTCTGTCACCCGCATCATGCGCGCGATGTCTTTGCCCCAGCCCGTTTGTCGGTAGAAATCGTTCATATTCCCAAGCGGGCTGAATTGGATTACGTGAATACCTTTACTGCGCAGCCACTCACTGAATGACTTTTGTTGCAAATAAGGGTGGCGTTCCATTTGGTGGACCGCTGGAATCTCGGACATGATGAGCTTTTCTCATACATATGCTTATTGGCATTCACTTACAACAGAGCCTTCTCTGAGCAACGTCTCGATCTCACCTTTGCTGAAATTAGACACTCCGATAGCCTTCACCTTCCCAGTTGTCATCAACTTCTCCATAGCTTTCCAAGTATCGATGTACGTAGTCTCTCCGTGTATCATTCTCCCTTCAGAGTCCCGGGGAAATCTTTCTGGGCCTCTGGCAAACGTGCAAGGATAATGAATCATCAAAAGATCAACATAGGGTGTATCAAGATCCCGAAGGGAGTCTTCCAGTGCACGGTCCACATCGTCGGGGTGGAAATCATTGCACCATAGCTTTGTCCCCACGAAGATCTCCTCTCGGGGAACACCACTTTTCTTAATTCCCTTCCCGACTTGCTGTTCGACATCATAAACACGAGCAGTGTCAATCAGTCGAAAGCCCTTCTTTAATGCCAGAGCCACACCGTCCTCCTGAGCATTAGCATCCTGAAATGTGCCAAAGCCAAGAGCTGGGATTTTGGCCCCAGTGTTAAGAGTGTATTGTGTCGCCCGAGTTGTAATCGTACGAGCAGCAGCTTGATAGAGATGAAGAGTTCGAGAGAACTGCTGAATTCCCATTCTCAAGCCCGGTGCAGCTTTTGCTATGGCAGAGATCATTGTATTTGCAATACGTAAAAGTATGCTGATAAATATATTGTCCTCTTCAAATTGTCAATCTATTCTCAGAGCTGTCTAGAAATGAAGATTTAAGAAGTATCAATTTAATGATGTTCTGGCGGGATAGTCTTTGAAATACAGTAGGCGCCCAACCTTCTCTTACAGTACATCACTATCACTCACAATGCAGCCGAGACTAATCCTAGTAACAGCATCCAAGGACATCGAGCGGATTGAGAAGACAACAGTTTCCTAGCAAGGCAACAAGGGAGCTGCGTGAGCTCACGAATGGAAAGAGACATGAAAAAGTGCCCCAAATTGAGAAGAGCTCTGGGAAAGAAGGTTGGTTGTAAATGTGGTAGCTCCTCGATACGACGATAAGAAATCCTCGAGCTGAGACATGGGTTTTTCGGTTGCTGCCTCTTCTCTAACCCTCGCTGCCCTCTTGCTTACGCCCTGAGTTGCAAGGACCCACCAATGTACGTTATTCTCATATTCCACAACATATCCAATGACTTCTTGGCTGTTTTACGGAATGTTGAGATGAACCTGGATGTCTATGTTATCATGCATTCATACGTGTCTCCCCATATTTACCCATGCTAATATAATCCCACGGCATACTTAAATAGAAGGGTTTCAATCATCGATGCATTGATGCATGGAGTATCGTGTGCAATGAAGTAGCCTTTCTCCTTGATGGATATCATCGTTGTTGATAAGCATGAATGGTCTACTACCATTAATATTTACGGGGGGCGGGGCCCGCAATTGGTATATCTGGGGTTAGTAGCTCCACTCAAGTTCCCATAGAAGCTCTCGTCCATTTTTTTTTTCCATCCCAAAGTCCAACTTTGACCAATGCATATTGCCTATTTATTGCAGAATATTCCTACAGAATATATGTGTCATCAGGCAAGCGGATAGTAGCCTCTCGGCCACAGAAACGTCCACTTCCACTTACCATCAACGCCCTTGCTGGCATGTTCACCTTCCTTCTGATATATCATCTCCAGCCATCGAAGGCTCTCTCTCTCATATATTTATAGTGTAGACTCGGCCAAGATGTAATAAGAGACGTCAATATCTCCAAGGACTACATTGTCCTCATGAGTTTTGGCCATGTTGATGACGCTGGAGCCCCAGTAACCATCACAAATCTCTTTCAAGGCAGCATCATGTGCGTCTCCTATCTTAGAACACTTATTGGCTGCCTTCTTGGTGGTGTTACTGGCGATTTATTCTGAGGAAGAACCTCAGTTGGGATTGGAGCTGCTATAGCAACTCCTGGTACTACTTTATGGTGCTCAGCGACGAAGTTGGAACAATAGCTGGATAATTGTCTCGTGTCTAATTACTGGTGCCGGTACATAATCTTACATTCTGAAAGCCTTCCCTACATTCCCCAAAATCAGAGGATAAATTTATCTCCATGGAGTTTATCTTGGACATGTTTGGTGTTGTAGTTGCCTACTGGGTGAGCTCTCTTTTTAGCTCGATGTGGTCCGAGTTTCATTGATGACAGTGGATCGGTACCTCGCTGGCGCTTCGCAGTTGCGTTTTTGATCATTCAGTTCCTAGCACTTTTGGGCATCTGCTGGCTATTCCCAGAATGCCTTCGTGGGCTCTGCAAGGTTACTTTATGGCTCCGAAACTCTTACGCTTCTCTTACCGGAAATGATCAATGGATGAATGAGAAGATGACATGCGTTTTTAGTCCAGTCATTGTTATCTCTATTCGTATGACTAAGTCGAATAGCGGTTCTCTTTCATCTTTCCTTGCGTGGAGCTTTGGTGCTGATAACTATCTTTGTAAAGTTGGACCCTACAGGACCAAACCAGTGTTGGGCAACGGGTGGAATATACCCCGGATTACCCTGGGTATTTATTCCGGATATCCTACCCGTGGAGATCTCAGTGGAATAGGATATTATTCCTAGAAATATTGAGGATATCCGGAATATCTGGGGTATAGAGGCTTTATATTTGCCTGATTTGTGCATTTTTGAGGCCATATTTGGGTGTGTTTTAAGCGATTTTGATGAAAGCAGTAGCAATAAAGTAGTACAAATTAGGCAAAATTGAGGATATACTCTTTTCGATTGTAATTATTGGCCTACTCTATATACTGGATTACTGAATTGAAGCTTCCTTTTGAACTAGCTTTAAAGCTTCTGCTCGACGATTAAGTAATCTCTCCTTCGCTGCCTACTATTGCTCCTTAGCTATAACCCCATTGACTACTTGAATTGCCTGAATCCTTTTTCTCTCTTCGATCTCTAAGAGCCTCTTAACATCGAACAGTAGTAGCTGGGACCTCCGAAGCTTGGGAAGCTTGGGAACTACTCTGAAACGGCTCTCTGATACGACCGCTCAACGAAGAGATAGGTATATTGGCTTGGATTGAACCTGGTCTGAAACCGCGACTAGAAAGCTCAGGTTCGCTGAAAGACATAATAGAATACTATTGTTGAAGGCAAAAAAAGTAAAAGAGTAAATAAAAAAAGCAAAAAAAGAGAATGTCAGGTAGTAGGCAACTAATTTTATCAGTTTAATCAACAATTTTTGTGTAGTGTCACACAAGTATAACTTCGGATAAGAGTTATTATTTCCTGATTAGGCAATTCAAAGTGGATTAGCAGCAATCACATGATGATTTACCCCGGATATTCCGGATATTCCGGGTTTTGTGGAATGTCCGCCCGCAGATCTCCCTTATGGAATAGAATATTACCCCAGGGGTTACCTAAAATATTCGGTAAGCAACGGAATCTGGGAATACAACTTTGATATGTAATCGAACTCTACGAGCCTTTCTACGACAAGATTGATTATAAATCATAAAAAGCCAAGTTAGCACTGCTTATGTCTTGTCACCTAATATTAGTCCAAATATTTGTCATTTTTACGTTGTACTGTACAAGTGATGTGACTGTTGCGTGAGAGAGGGTCTGGTATGGGCAAGGATAAAATACAAACTTGATCGTCTTTAATGTCATAAATCAACTCTCTACAATCCAGTTCTCTTTACCTCACTATGGCCTCGACCGCACGAAAACCAATTCTTATTTCAGGCGGCGGCCTTGCTTCTCTCTTGCTCGCGCAATCACTCCGCCGGGCGTCAATACCATGTCTGATATTTGAGCGCGACGCCTCGATCTCCTTCCGCGCTCAAGGATATAGGCTACGTCTCTCTGCAGAAGGCTTGGATGCCATCGAGGCCGCTCTTGGGCCAGAATTATTCAAGATCTTCTGGGACAAATGCGGCAAGACCGGAGGAAGTGGATTCGCAGCTATCGATCCGCACACCGGATTAATAATTCCTGAGTCAGCAAGTGACGAAAAGTCAGGTGGTGCAAAGCCTGCTGGCGAGAAGCCCGGCGAGGAGAAACCAAACTCCGGAAGCCAGCTAAAAGAAAGCCTGGCATCGCGCGATGGGAGAATCGTGGGCATTGCAAGGGGCGATATGCGCAAAGTCTTCATGACTGGGTGTGAATCTCTAATACATTGGTCTCATCAGGTCACAGGATATGAATTGACATCTTCCGGTGTCCGTGCGGTGTTTGCGGACGGTTCTAAATCAGTCGAAGGCGAAATGTTGGTCGGTGGCGAGGGCATCTACTCCAAAGTTGCCAAACAGGTTTCGCAAGGAGAGTTGAAAGTCTACGAGACCGGGGCATTCGGGATCCATGGTCAAGCACCCACCACAGCGTTCAAAAGTCTAGGAGAGGGTGTTTGGCGAACGGTGGATGACTCCAATCCCAAGGGCAGAATCTTCGCTATCACGAATGTTCGATCTGGCGACATGGATGATCCAAACTTGGAGTTTGGATGGACACTGGGAGCTCAGCCAGGTGTCATCGTACCACCGAATAACGACTTCTCCCTGATCGGTAAACCGGCAGCTGATATAGCGAAATCGTTGACTGCGAATTGGCACCCTCGGATAAAGCCTCTATTCGACGAGATGAACGAGTCTGAAGCAGCATTCTGGAAGATCACTTGCTCGACTCCAAGTGGCGTTCCGGAATGGAAGAACGAACCCCGTGTGACTGTTATTGGAGACGCCGCGCATTCGATGACACCAGCTGGTGGCCTCGGTGCGAATACTGCTGTGAGGGATTCCGAGTTACTTGGCAGACTAATTGCCGAGGCTGGTGGCTATGCAGATGGTGTGACAGCAGCATATGAGAAGGAGATGCGGGTGTATGCCAGTGAGACGGTCAAAATAAGTTACGGCATGGCGACGGTAGCGTTTGGAGTTAGTATCGACGAAAACTCGGCTACACTTTAGAGCGAAGGAGACTGAAATAGGGGTCAATTCATTTAAGGACGTTAAACTGATGTTGTGTGGGAATCATCATCCACTCATGCAATTCTTAAGATTGTGCGAGGCTGGATACTTCAATAGACTTCAATGTGTTCATGAATCATACCACATTGCCTCCGGCAAAATACTATAACATATCATATTGATGTGATCTATCGATCTATCTATCTGTAACAGATCTCATATCCATAAGTCTATTTAATCATCGTCATCTGCCAAATGTTCCCCCTTCGTATGCCGTGCGCGTAGTGTACAAAACGTATCGCGTAATCAACCCAGCATCCATACACATCGCATAAAATGTCAAAGCGCCTAGCCGAGAGCAGTCCTACATTCTAAAGATGCTAGATTCCCTTGCTCAAAACGACGACCTGTCTCTTCTCATCATCCCATCATCTTAATCAAGCAACCGTGAACTCCCCCTAAAACTCCGTTGACTTCCTGTGCATGTGGCCGCGTCAATGCACCGGATATGCGACGCTATGCTGATTAAATGATACATCCTTATCCGTTACCCAGAGCAAACTGCGAATCACACACAACGTATAACCTTAGCTTCGAACTGGTATCTCCTCTCCATCTCCATCTAATCTGCAGCATCCTCGGTTGTCAAGCCGAGAAGCGTGGACTTTCTCCTTTGCGGCAAACTAGATTTCTTGTCTTTTGCCTTATTCTTGGCTGTCTTCTCTTCAGGCTTTCCCTCCACCACGGCTGCTGCTTCCTCATCAGTGATTGTGACACCTTCAAGTAACATCTTTTCGACCGCCTTCTCCCCTGCCTCTTCTTCTTCACCCGCCACTCTGCCATCCAGCATGAGTTTGCTTCTACCCATCTTCCAGATGGCCTCTTCGATCGTACCTCGAGTGACAAGCCTAACAACCTCAACATCACGAGTTTGCCCAACTCGATGAGCACGGTTCTCTGCTTGCACGTCGTCTTGAGGGTTGAAACCTCCATCAAAGATAATGACTTTATTGGCATACATCAAATTAATTCCTGTTCCTCCTGCCTTGGTTGTGAGCAGGAAAGCGGTGATGTCAGTTTCGTCGCGGAATCTCTCGATATAGGCTTGACGCTCATCAATCTTCGTAGACCCATCAATCCTAGTATAGGTAATGGAAGAACTGTTGAGAACAGCCTCGAGAATGTCGAGTACAAGCGAAAATTGGGAGAAAATAAGAACTCTATCTCCATTCTCCTTATATTTTTGGACAAGCTGAACTAATGCAGCAACTTTACCAGAATCCATCCATGCATTTTTCTTGACATCAAACGACTTGATGCACGGGTAGAGCATACACCAGGTATGTAGCCAGAAGTCTGAAGCTTTACGCATCTCATCTATTAGGTGTTGTCGTTTCTCACTAGGATTGAAGTTCGTCGGTTCTTTCTTCCGTAATATGTCTGCCATTTTCTCGATCTTCTCGTCGGTGAAGTGACGGCGGAATAGAAGTGGATGAATAGCTGCCTTACGAAGTTGCATAATAGGATTGTTCTCATCGGACTTTGGGGCCGTGATCTTTACACCTTCAAGGCGCTGTCGAGCTCGTTCGCGGGCAGCATCAGCATGCTCATTGTAAATCTCAGATTGTGATGCGGTAAGACTACAGCGTTCGACTCGGCAAGTCTTCGTAGGAAGATGCTTTAAGACTTGGTGCTTCTTTCGGCGTAGAACGAACGGTGTGAGCATAGACCTCGCTCTAGCGATACGCTCGGCGGAAAGCAGTGCTCCATGGTCGGTATCTCTAGTTGTAGCCTTCGCCTTGAAAATGAAGTTCAAATCTTCCTCTCGTTCCTCGAAGACTTCGGGAAGAATGAAAGCAAGAAGAGTGACCAATTCGACCAAGTTGTTCTGTAAAGGTGTTCCAGTCAACAAAAGTCGGAACTTTGCAGGAATCTTATTCAACGCTTGGTTTTTCTGAGTCGCCCCGTTCTTCAAAATATGACCTTCGTCACAAACAAGCACCTACGAATGATTAGCTTCAGAGTATCATTTCTTTTTATGTTTCAGACTCACATCTGCATTTAACTTTCTGAAGAACTTGTTATCGTCCTTCTTCACAGCCATATCATAGGTAGAGACAACGACATTGATGCTATCCTTGTTCTCCAGAATCTCTTCTGCTAAGGCAACACGTTCACTTGCTTGGCCTGTTGTATGATTAGTGACCTATGGCATCAGATCTGAGAGGACCAAGCTTACCATGATACGGTTGGATGACTAAATTAGGGGCAAATTTGACGAACTCCTGACACCAGTTCTCGAAGACGGCGGCAGGACCAAAGACAACATGAGGGCCAGGGTGGCCGGTCCCAACAAGATGGGACAAGAATGAAATGACCTGACACGTCTTGCCAAGACCCATATCATCTGCCAAGATACAACTCAGATCGTGGTTGTACATCAAGTTGAGCCAATTTAAACCGACAATTTGGTAATCCTTAAGCACAACGCTCTCTGCCATAAGCTCGGGTTTCTTGAGGAAGTTGACCGCGGTTTTCCTACGCTTGGCAGAAACGATCTTTTCATCATCAGCACCTTCTCCATTCACGGACGAAGTACTGCTCGGGGAACCGATGCCGGAGTCACGTTGAGATTCGGCATCGTCTTCGAACGACACAAGCTCGAGACCTTCTCCTTCTTTGCGACCGCCAAAAGTGTTGAAGCCCCATTTGGCCATCTCCGCTTCCAATGGCTTCGAGAGCTCTTCACATTTTGCAACCAGAGCATCAACGGCTTCATAACCCGAGAACATACTCAAAGCAGTATCTACCAGACGATCGCCCATCGGGGTTTTAGTGCTTTTCTTTCCGTTCTTGAGCGTTTTAGCAGTAGACACGTTCCTCGCAGCGTCAAGCGTTCTGAAAGGCCGAGCAGCTAACATCGCTTCAGCATTGGCCTTAGTAGTGTTGGTGAGTTCAATGAGTTCGTCTAATTTGCATTTATTAAGATATCTCAAAAGTCGTTCCTCGAGTACTGGATCATCCTCCGACTCTTCGGGTTCTTCCATACCCGAGTCGGAATCGTAAAAGTCATTCGCCTGGACTGGGGATGAAGGTAACTTGATTGGCGAAGGAGATGCAATTGCAGGCGAAGTTGGGTCCTTGCGTCCCTTCATGAGTTTTCGTTTCGGCCTCTGTGGTGTGACAACAGCAGGGGCCCTCTGTGTAGGCTGAGCCTGCGTCGAAGAGTATCGGTCCTTAATCGACTTTATTGGTGCTGCAAGACCTCTTCTCATGCGGGGTTCCACCTTTTGAGGAGCGGGTATTTCCACAATATCGTCATCTGAAGCTTCGTCCTGTACGAGTAATTCTGCGGCAGCATCGATATCTCCTCGGGTGGTTAGCAAGGCATCTTTCGCTTTGAGTACGGAGACTTTAGGAAGAATGTTGCGCAGTCGTGTGATATTTGTCCTGAGCTTTTCGTCACTTATATCTGTAATAGTAAGGTCTTGGATCGGCAGAGCTCTCGAGGAATTCCTTTGGATGTCATGGTGTTTTGGGGCAGTTACATAGAGGTCTTTTCGACGTGGTAGATTCGTTCCCTTTTCGGAGGGGTTGTAGGCAGCATTGGCAACGATACTTTGAAACTTCGCATTGCCGTTCACAACTTTGGGTTGCTCTTGATGACCAAAAGATCGTGATGTATTTTGAGAAGTTTTCGGTGCAAATGTCGTAGGCTTGATGTTTGCGCTGTTGCTAAGAGTATCTTCGTCGGAACTATCTCCTACGTAGGACGGGCCCTCATCATCGCTGTCAAGATTGATGATCTTTTTCTTTGCAGTAACTGGTTTCTTGGATATTCCTACCGGCGCCTTATAAGCAGTACCTGCTGGTGCCATCGCCGATGCCAGATTTCGCAGTGGGGAAGCGGTTATGACCGGTGTTGGTGACCTTAATCTATCCTCACGTCTGCCAGTGTTTGCGTTGAAAGGTGAAGACGCAGGTACTTGTATGTGCTTGTTTGCAGGTATCGGAGAGTTGAATATAGGGTGGGGAGCTGGCGCAGATCTGTCGATGATTTGAGTCGGTTGAGTTTCGAACCTGCCAGCAGCAGGCGTATCTGGCACGTAGCCAGCGAAGAGATCATCTCCACTATCCACATCAGAGTTGTAAGCATTGGTATTGTTTGCCGAGTTGCTGGTAGACGTGTAACCAGATGCAGTTTTTTGTCGTTTGACTGCAGGGGAGTCGGGTACAAGGGGGGTATTGTTGCCAAAGTTGGAAGCCATACTTGGGGACTTCGAGAGAGAATTCGAGTCCAAAGGAAGAACGATGCCGGCGATTTCAGTGTCCCCTTTTTTGAGTCTTAAAGTGATCGACCTTGTGTCCTGGGGGTTTGTCCTCTCCCACCAAACGTCCTAATAGTTCTTCTGCGACCAACCACAATAGGTAAAAGACTGTTTCCTCCAAAGTAGAATGATCAAAAGTCAAGCACAAAAATTAGTGAGTGTTGAAAGTACAAACGAATTGCTCAGCCATTGAATACCGTTCCGAAGTTGAATATGGACAAGACCGAGAAACGAGACTACGGACAAGAGAGAAGAAGTTGAGCCGTCCACGCTAAGAAAAGTTGACAATTTACGCGTCGTTCAACCCCATGTTCATTCGCGTAGTCATCTGTTAATCCATCTAACCTTACTCTTTGTATCAAAGTAGAGGGAGGGGCTTTGTACAAGATTTCACAAAGGGATTTACCATAACTACACACTGTGCTCCATCTATTTCCAGAACATCTTCCTATACAAGATCCTACACTCATCATGGCGACCCGAAGAAACGTCTCCAACAAGCTTACAAGTGGGGAAGAAAAGGAAAAAGAGTTCAAGCCTGTTCCAGGAGCGAAGAGCAACATCGCCCCAGCTGTCCCTGCGTTTGTTTTCCTTTTCTATCTATCATCTTATGGTCCATACCCATCATGTGTTCCTTAGCTTTTTTATTACAATTTTTATTATTATTATTTTGGTACTGACATAATTCCACTCCATAGACAGGTGATATACAAGCTCTTGGGCTTTACCTTTGCTATGATCGTGGTCCCCATTGGATCATATTTTGTGACTCTGGATACTCTCTTTAAGGGTACGTGTCTGAAAAGACAGCGAGAGGTCTGGCCTTACTCCTAGGGCAATCATGTGCTAACAAGTCTCAAGGCAATTCAACGTATGCGGGTGCGCTGGCTGCGATCATGGCGAACGTCGTCTTGATTGGTTATGTAATCGTTGCTATGAATGAAGATCAGAGTGAGGCCATAGAGACTGCAGAGAAGGACTCTAAGAAGGAGCTGTGACGGAGTTCAGGCGCCTAGACCACGTCTGGGAGAGAGGAGAAATCAAAGCCGTTGAGGAATAGCGGTCTAAAAACTGGGTCATGAAAGGTATGGCGTTTGGCCAATCTTGTGGTTGTAACCTTACAAAGGAGTGTGATTAATCTTTCTTATTAAAATAGAAACGAGCCTCAAAGATTGGGATACATTCATTGTCATGTTTCCAGAATATACAATCGCAACGTGTGCTGTCCTTCCAACCGACTACTAACAGACAAACGTCCGCTCTCCGCACTCGTCCACAAATCGTCGTTTCCTGTGGTATTGAAATGCGAACAAACGCAACCCTATACGCCACTCAATGCAAAATTCCAACCTCGACCATAAACTTCCATTATATTCTTAGCCTTAACATCTGACCTGTCATGAATATATCATTAGAATTTTGAGCCAAAAATCCTCTCTCCTTTCGCCATCTCCAAATGTCCCATATTAAATTTATATTAGCTCCACGGTGCACAACTACTTCTTGCTCAAACGTCTTCCGAACCAACTCTTCCGCTTTTCTTGTGGCGCTGGGCGAGCAGGCTCAGCTGCTGGAGATGTAGTTTTGCCATTTGACTGATCCAGCCTGATCGGTACGCGTGCATCTTTTTGTGGAGACGGTCCTTGGTTTTGGTAACCAGGTTGAGGTCGTTGCTGGTCATTTATACCACTTCCTGGTGGTAGGTATTGAGGGTTGTTTCCAAATCCATTGAATCCGTAAGTCTCAATTGGCTCTTTCTGTTGTGGTGCGTGAATTCGGTCCACAGAACTGTTCTCGCTACTAGGATCGGTTGAATATCCCGCTGGATCTGCCGAGCTACCACTGCCCGAAGCTGTTGTTACCGTTTCGTACGAGTGCTGAACCCCTGAACTAGGATAAACACTGTTACCGCCGCTGTTGAAGTGAGGTTCTGATGCTGTTCTTGGGTATCGAGTTCGATTAGGATGGTATCCGTTACCGGGTCCACCAGAATTATCTATGCCATTATTTCCGTTGTAGTAACTGTCCGGTCGTCCCATTCCGTTACCATTTTGGCTCTGCCGATAGCCTTGCGGGGATCCATAATAGCTCTGCTGGGAGTATCTCGGCCTTTCATCAGTGGTTACCTGGGTTCCTGCACGGCGGTGTGTTAGTGTATGCTCAATGATATCAATCCAACGGGCCTAGATAGCTGATTTGCCAAGGATGATAAGGGCGACTTGTAGTGCACTAGACAAGGTACACCAGCAAGCGAATTCCCGTCTTTTCGATGACACTTTGTGCCGGGTTGAACAATAGGCATTCGCGAAATGGCCTGAGCGGCGCAGTTCGTAAATATGCAGGAAATTTGGTTGATCGCTTGGATGATTTTGCGGGAATTTTCTGGAAAGGAAATGAAGGAAGAAAGTTTTGGTATGAGCTCACCTCCAAAGTAACTGCTTCGACGGTTGTATGTTGAGCCAACATCTGATTCTGTAGGAAAGTAAAGTTAGCACCCATTCAATTTAATAACTAGAATCTTGGGATACTAACCTGTACGTATGTATGACTTTCGCGAGGTATAGTTGCCGTCAATAGCTGCCTCAAAAGCTCGAATGGTGTCCAATGGTCGTTCCCATCTACTTCTCGTCGGGTTTGATCGATCAGGATCAGCTGTAGAGAAGCAATCTGTCAGCGCATAGAACAAACACATAGTGCTGAAATGGGCTAACGAACCAATGGGGTTTCCGTGACTATCTTTGTGTTGAAGTGCTCGAATAGATGCCAGAGAAGACGCTTCGTTCGCAACAGCAGCTACAGGATTGTCAGTGTGCATATATCCCGATTTTATGGCTGCTCCTGTACTCACAAGGTTCTGCTTCCATCATTGCCATAGATGGATCGGCTTTTCCGTGAAGTCTCAATGATTCCTTTTCGTGATGAGTTTCGATGATTTCAATTTTTGTACCACTTCCACTGCTTTTATGTGAATGAAGACTGAAGGCAGATGATTTCGTTCTTTGACGGCCTTGCCCTGGTCTCTGCTGCTCTCCTGGAGCCGAAGGTAACGGATGGTTCTGCATGTTTTAGATATTGTTCAAAAGTGGACTCTTGATTGTCGGTCTGTGGGTCGTGCAATTATTCTTAAAAGATCGCGAGCCTTATCGTCGTTATGCCACCTGAATGCAGAGTAGTATTGAGAGGTTGGTAAGGGTAATTGTGGAACTTTTAAATGAGAGAAAGAAGGTGGTTGGGGTTTGCTTTATATCAAGAATCGACTTCTGTCTGGTATCAGAAAATTGATTTCCGAATTGAGTATAACGGAATTCCTGTCGCCTGAAATCTTGATCGCGCCTTCGTTTGTGCGTATTAAGTGGTGCGAGAGATCCGAAAATATTGAGACCGGTGCTTTTGGCAATTCTCTAGCTGTGCCAGATAGGTAACGAGCGATGGGTCGTGCTGCAGTGATTCACAAATCCGCGAACTCCAATGCAAGCGAAGGTATTGGCGTCGGTGGCTACGGGATGGAACAAATGGAGTTTGTAAAGGAATATAGTAGGTGAACTGATCGATGTCTGAAAGATGTTTGATGGGAAGGGCCAAAGAGGGGAACAAAAGTCGTTCTGGGAGAAGAAACGAGAAAGGTTTGAGAGATGGTGATGTGCGGGGGGGCCTTAGAGTTCGGAAAATACAAAGTAAGAATAGCAGGAGTATTGTGCGACACTGATAGGTAGGCGAGGTAGGTAGCAGTCAATGTAAGGATGGATAGATAGATAGCTATGTAACTGCGAAGTCTCGTATCCTCGCTTGATGACGAGGAAGATCGGTCTAATGGCTGTTTGTCTGCGTGTTCTGTCTCCTTAGCACCGCCGCAGAGCAGACAAACCAAATCTTTGGTACGTTGGTACTGCAGTCCCTCTCTTCCAACGCCGACCTTCTTATTCGTCACTCTATTCGTCACTCGGCCGTGGGGGAGGCGAACGGACGGTCTTTGGTCTTTGCGCGGCTTCGATTGAAAATATTTTGCTGTCCTGCTCCAAGCTGGCAGATCTTCGTGCTTCGTACTCTCTATGCCATCCAATTGCATGCGCAATCCCGATCGGAAACCTGAAATCCAGACGCGTGAGAGGTAGCATTGCGACGGCAATTCGTATGGTCCGTACCAGGATTAGAAGGAAAAGCACGATAAGTGGTGAATCGTTGGGTGGAGTGATGGGTGGAGTGAGAGCGAGGAACGAGAGGTGTCTCTGCGTATTCAGCCAGTGACGCAGACCGAACCAATACGGAGTCCGTGGATCCACCTGATCTGCAGCTAATCCTAATAAGGCTATTTCCAAACCGGCTAAAACACGTTTGTGGGACTCTTTGCAGCTTAGAGGTGCAAATTCGAGAAGCTCGAGCCAAACCCAAGAGAAAGAGTCAACGGAAAAGACTTGGTGCCAATGGCATTCCTGGCATCCTGGCGTCCTGGCGTCCTGGCATCCTGGCATCCCGGCTTTTTCTGCTGAGAAGAAGAAAAATGTATTTTTGGCATTCCTTCTCGGAACCTGACCTTACCTCATGTTGCCTAGCTCGGAGGAATCAAGATTTTCCAAGTTCCTGAGCAGTTCTGCATCCGGATGAAACTTATTACATATCTTCTATGTCTCACTTAAGGTGTGGATGGTGTACATGGTATCGCAAGGCAATTCGCACATCTCATCGAGTCTCTGGTGTTGTACTTCATCGTCTTCCAGCTTCGAGAATACTACATATACGTGACACGGCATCTCTCCATCGGGATTATTGGATGAAACTACTATCAGATCAACCTCGGGAAGACCCGTACGACCTGTTTGCACTGAGTATTTTGGCGGTTAGGGAAATGAGCTAATCAACGATGAGACGATAATGCGACTTGGGCCTCTATGTCGATTCTAGCAGCTTTCAAGTAGGTTGTTGGAGGCTTTAATTGTTCACTTCAACACACCCAACGTATGTATCCAAGAAGCTTGGATCACAATATCTCTCTTCGCAGCTGCATATCGATTCTGCAAAAACTGATGGTGGCTGAGCGCTCGCCCTGTCCTACACCAATGAGCTCCAAGCACTACTTCAACGGAAGTCTCGGTTTCTTTTTGAATGAAACCTAAGCTGCAAGCCTGCCCATAGAAAACGACTTCGAAGAACCCTAGTGTCTATCATGATCCCTCTGCTTATGACTCGATTCTTAAGCACGTTGCTTAATCACCCAGACTGGTCAAATACTCAATCCCAGGTAGTTAGTTCTACATCCGGGAGAATCCGCCGAAATAGTGTTACGCGTGTTCATACTTCAAATACTTCTCCAATCATCACTTTCCTACACATATCGAAGATCTGTCTCAATATGCTGTCATGAAAGCAAGACAACAGAACCGCACTGCCACTGGGCTTGTGGGATCTTCCCGGCTTGGCCTGTACTGCCCTTCCCGCGTTTTGCTTGATACCTCACGATTATGGCCAGCATACTACATTTTCTAGGCTATTTTCAACACTCACATACATGGATAGGTAAGCGGCCGCATGTTTCGAAACAGACACAGCTGGGGAACTGTGAACGAGATTGGTTTCACGCTTAAAGGCACCTACCTTCCGGGGTAAGATTCAAATGGGAACTATTCTGGGCCTTGACGGCTGCGAATGCTCACATATAGAACCACTGTTCTTGAGCCAAAAACTAATGTGATTGAGTTCTTAAGCCGAACAGACAGATGCATACTGCCCGTAAGAACAGCCAAGGATCGATGCACACTTTTGTCTGATAGATCATAATTATCCCATAAGCACATTCTGATGACATATGCCTTCCAGTCAATGGTTGTTATTTGCTTTATTGATATGCTATCGGCGCGGCTTGCTCTTTGTTGCTGCCACCACCGAGTGCCCAAATTGTGACATCTCATCAACCATCACCCAGTTCCCCATGCTAACAACTCCTAACCAACTTTCTATACCGAAGAAGGATACAGCATGACTCGAACGGATGCGCCAAAGGACTTAGGTGGGAGGTTTTGTCTGAATCGTGCACGTACAACACCGGAGTTTCCTGTCAAATTCTGTCAGCACTGCGAATCTCCCAACCATATATTTTGCGTCATACCGTGTGGTCTAGCGATCTTGCCCCAGATGACTCTAATCTTTGATCCTCTGACCTCCTTTTGCGCACGGTAAACGAAAGCGACCTTCTTTCCGCAGTAGAAGCTACAACATGTCAGAATCCGATCTCATCCATGAGACAACGTCGTTGTGTTACGTACTTTGCAGCCTCGGTGGTATCAACACCCTCGATTTTGATCAAGCTGGTGCCTGGTGTTGAGTTCCTCTTTCCACGTTGGTAACTGAGGTGACGACCCCTAAAGTGATCACAATCAGTAACATGTCCGAAATCGCATCTCCATCGTATCAAATGCAAGTCTCCGAAACTCCAACGACGTAATGGTCCCCCCCCAAAAAGATGTCATTCTTCTTCCTTCTTTTTCAAGTTCATTCGTCTCCCAGCACTTTGTTTCCTCGAAATTGGATATGTACTTACTTAACATAGACTAAAAACACACAATCGTCAGCAATTGTATTGAAAACATAAATTTGACATTGTCTGCAACACGAAACTCCCCCGAGCATCTCCGCATCTCGCGACTGCCCAGTACCTAACAACTTCTTGTGTGCGAGACCAATGGGTGAAATCTGGGACTAAGATAGAACTCACGTCTGTGACCGGCTTCGGATGGCATTTTGGCGAAGTTCTCTCGAAAATAGAATTGATGTCGAGAGGGTTGTGATGATAAAATCAACGACAAGTCCTAATTAAAAGACTTCGTTCGGTGGGCGGTGAGGTTGTCGGCGTCGAAATTGTCGTTGGTCGTTAACTTCTTTTTCCCCAAATTGAAAATCGTTGCAGGGTCGCTAAAATTCTAGGGCTCGTCTGCCCCGCTGACTAAGAATAATGTTGTCGCAAGCCCTTGTTGCCTCAAAAATTAGGCTTTAATTTCTTACTAAGAATCCAACCGAGCCAACCTCGCTTCAAGCGGAACAACTAATTCTCCGGGTGGTCCTCCCCTCCTTTACTCGCATCACGCATCAACACTTGCATCATGTGAATGTATAGAGAGCTCGGTCGCCAATCCAGCCAGGTCTATTATAGTTCATGATGTGTTTTGTCTTGCGAGGAGTTACGGAGTCATGAGTGTACAGCTGTCACCAACATTTATACGGTAATCCTTGCTTCCGGATCTATACCACAGCTTCAGCGTGTCCGTTGCTATGTTGTTCATTCTCGAGATATGCAGATGCATGACTTTCTCTGTTCTACCGAATCCCGAGTTTTCCAGCAAGCCAAAAAAAAAAGAGTCTCGAGAAAAGTGCTAGAGTATCGGCCGAAGAACTGGAATGATATCGCGATGGGATGCTGTCAACATGCTATACAAATTTCAGGAGGAAACATCTGTGTAGATTATCACTTTGTAAATATTTACTCCGGACAGTGAAGTCCAGCGTAAAGGCTGGATGCAGTCTGCTATCTGCATTGTGGGTAAGGATCGTAAATTTGGTTGCATCTACGAAGGTATAGCTTGGGTAGCTGCCGCACTTATTCGTCAATAGAGGGGCGGGGCAATTTTGAAAGCTACCAGCGTCAATCAATATATCGGTTTGGCAGCAGTCACTTGTAGGAGGAATTTCGACGTAGATATCTTCAATTCAAGACAATCTGATTAACAGATTTGTTGTAAGACAAAGAGCAGATCCTCAATTGTGGATTTGGTTTGAGAATCAAAACTGTTGCGAGCGGAAGCTGCAAAAAGGAGATATTATTATTCATCTCCCCCTCCTGTGTAGCTGTGTTCACATATTCCAGCCGGCTCTTCGGGGTCCATCCGGAGATAGAAACTACCTAATTAACACATTTTCATCCGTCATCTTAGCGGGGTTCTTCCATCAAAACCGACAGGCCCAACACTTTCTTGTCCTGCATACAACTATCAGTCCTTCGTCCTCAAAATACCCTTTGATCCTCATTCCTCCTCATTCTTCTCTTCTTTTCGAACCAAAATCATTCACAATGGCCGACACTGTGATCAAGCCAGAAGAGCCTGGCAATGCTGGGTATGTTTGTTTGTTTGGTTGAGTCTTCCGGTGCTTCTACGTCACACAAGAGGCACATCGATCAACATACCTCTTTGGAGCCTCGACCACTGTGCTAGAGTGGTCGGAACACATCTCTGAAGCTGTAGCATGACGATAGGGTTCTCCGGAAGATGCTTTCGCCCGCATTGGAACCGTTCAGTTGCTTTTGCAAAGAGTGATAGCTAACTGTTTTCTGCCCCACCTTAGAACAATCGAATTGAAGGACAACACCATTATCATCGTTTTGGGAGCATCCGGTGATCTGGCGAAGAAGAAGACGGTTAGGATCTCTTCCATCCTTGGGTTAGAACTCTACTGATTTGTGCTACCCGCAGTTTCCGGCTCTTTTCGGTCTCGTAAGTAGAGAGGGCGGATCTTAAGCAACCAGCCCGAATTAATCATTATAATAGTATCGCAACCAATTTTTGCCCAAAGACACTAGGATCGTCGGATATGCACGAACAAAAATGGACCATGAGGAGTACATTAAGAGGGTCAGGTCGCATATCAAGACCCCCACGAAGGATATGGAACAGCAACTTCAGGAGTTCTGTGACATCTGCACATATGTTTCAGGACAGTACGATAAGCCTGAGGGGTTCACCGAACTCCGAAAGCATTGCGAGGAATTCGAGAAGGGCCGATCAGAGGCAAACCGAATCTTCTACATGGCTTTACCCCCAAGTGTCTTCACTACTGTATCTCAGCAACTGAAAGCCAACACATACCCCAAAAATGGCATTGCAAGAATCATTGTAGGATCCGCCTCGTCGTAGCTTTTCGTTTGGCGCATGCTAACTTTATCTCGTAGGTCGAGAAACCATTTGGAAAAGACTTGGGAAGTTCTCGAGAGTTGCAAAAGTCTTTGGAGCCGAACTGGAAGGAGGAAGAGATCTTCCGTATTGATCACTACCTTGGAAAGGAGATGGTTAAGAACATTTTGATTTTGAGATTTGGAAATGAATTCTTTGGTGCCACTTGGAACCGCAACCACATCGACAATGTGCAGATTACCTTCAAAGAACCTTTCGGAACGGAGGGACGAGGTGGATACTTCGACGAGTTCGGTATCATCAGAGATGTCATGCAAAACCATCTCCTACAAGTTCTCACCCTACTCGCTATGGAACGACCAATTTCATTCTCCGCAGAGGACATCAGAGACGAGAAGGTCCGCGTTCTCCGCGGTATCCCAGCAATCGAGCCAAAGAATGTCATCATTGGACAATATGGCAAATCTTTAGATGGCACCAAACCTTCCTACAAGGAGGATGACACTGTTCCAAAGGACTCGAGATGTCCAACCTTTTGCGCAATGGTCGCCTACATCAAGAACGAGCGCTGGGACGGCGTGCCATTCATCCTGAAGGCCGGTAAGGCTCTGAACGAGCAGAAGACTGAGATCAGAATTCAATTCAAGGATGTGACATCAGGTATCTTCAAGGATATCCCAAGAAACGAGCTTGTCATGCGTATTCAACCCAACGAGAGTGTTTATATTAAGATGAACTCAAAGCTTCCCGGATTGAGCATGCAAACTGTCGTTACCGAGCTCGACTTGACCTACCGCCGAAGATTCTCGGATCTCAAGATCCCAGAAGCATACGAATCTCTCATTCTCGACGCCCTTAAGGGTGATCACTCCAACTTCGTGCGTGATGATGAACTTGATGCAAGTTGGAGAATCTTCACGCCACTCCTTCATTACCTCGATGACAACAAGGAGATCATCCCCATGGAATACCCATACGGTAAGCTTCATAACTAGAAATAGCCTACCTTTATCGATACTTAACTAACATATTTCATAGGCTCGCGCGGTCCAGCCGTCCTTGACGACTTCACCTCTTCTTATGGCTACAAATTCAGCGATGCAGCCGGTTATCAGTGGCCAACCACACAGACAGCACCAAACAAGCTGTAAAATCTGCCTATGCACCCTAGAAACTAGATATCCTGGCATGAATTTGATTAGATAGGAACAAACGAGGGAAGATTTTCATGTTGTAGTGGATATGTATTTCATTTTCGTCTTGTTAGCAGAATGAAAAAGCCTTTTTTCCAAAAATGATGCCGATTGTGGTTTAACTTCTACTAGCATCTAGTGTGTATGTAATCTATGATCTATTTTTGCAGCTTGTAGGTTTTTTGTTCGTCTTAATGTTATGCCGTAGTCTTTGAAATTTCATAAATCATCATTTGTATCTGATTGTCAGTGCACCACCACTTCCCAAGTTAATACGGCTCTAACCTTCTGATGTTACCATTTTGACGCTTAATTCATAGGAGAGCCTTTATTCCCCTCCGTTACATGTGCGCTTACTTACCTTAAGTTACGTGCAGAAGATATGAGTGGGTGAGTCTCGTGTTCCCGGTAGTTGCATAGTGCATCTAACCTCTCGTCTATCAGCACTGCCTGGCGAGGGCCACAAAACTGTGATCCGGGAAAGAGCCGTTCATTTTTGCGTGGGGTGTCTTTCAGGGTGGCAATGGATGAACATTGACTTCCGCTTATAGCTGGTTTTATATTCAAGTTGATTGTGTGGTATCAGTGCTTAATATCTAGTGTTTGTGTTGAAGACTTTCTTTCCGCTTTGCTCGCTCCATGCTGGCTAGGATCATATCAATGACCAGTCTAAGACCATTCTCCTAGGCACCCTCTCCGTAACTTCAAAACCCATGCTATGCATCGAACAATGTCATCTCTCAGCATCCAAACCTCATCCCGCTTCCTGCCCCTCTATACCCACCCGTCGCCTAACCCCACCTCCTCCTAAGCTGGTCTTCTCCTCGCAAACTCCTCCAAATCCGTCCTCGTTGCCACCCCCAGCACAAACCTCCTCCGCTCATCCGTCACAACCGCAAACTCCTGTTTTCCTCTCCCCTCGGCCTCCTCACCCACCCCATTAAAGAAACTCTCTAGCTCTTCCAACGGCGTATCCATCGTAATGACTTTATACACTTTGCCCTTCCTCCTGAACTTCACCATTGCTTTCGCTACCTCATCGCTTTCTTGCACCGTGCCTTCTTCTAAGAGTTTGCGCAGGTGTGGGATCGAGAGGTACCCGAGGAGGGCGCGGGTGTCGGGTGTTACGACTGTTAGGTGCGTGTAGTCGCGTTCGAAGGCCGTGAGGAGCGCGTAGGAGATGGGGTCGGTGGGGTTGCAGGATAGGGCGGAGGGAGGATCAAGATCTTCGACTGTGGCCTGTGGTAGAGGGGTTAGTGAGCGGGTGGTTTGGTGGGGGAGGAGGGGCCGACTTACCCCTCTATAGCGATTTGCTAGTTTTGAGAGAGGCGGATTCGAGGATGAAGAGGCATCCGGGACGCTGGACACTCCGCTAGTGGGTTCTGCAGATATCGAGGTCGCCATCGCTGCTGTCGATATTTTGTATTTGTGATGTGGAAAGGATGCGTAGAGCTTCTTGGTAGGAGTGCGTCTTTCCTTTTCTGTTGGGCACCGAACTGAGTTATCAGTGGTAATACAAGGATTGTAGGCAACGAAGGAACAGTCCTAGGTTAGTCCTTTGTTTGTTCTCTAGCAGTTGACGTTCCAATTATTCGTCCAACACGCAGCAGAATTATTTGGATGTTCTAAACGCAAGCTCAATGTCATATGCTACGTTTTTCCGCAACATAATTTTCAAACCACTAAGCCGCGGCTGATCGGAAGATTCCGAGAGCTTACTCACGATGAGGGGTAATTTTTGTGCAGCGGTTTATCCATAGAACTACTGTGTGATGACAAGGAGCATGGAAGCTCTTTCTTTGGCCCATTCATTGATTGTATCATTTGCGACTGTCGGATTCCCGTGACATTGTACCTCGTAAGATCTTACGAGCAACTCAAATCCTTTCCGATCTTAATTCGTACGTGGAGTTTGCGTTACCTCTTTGAGAGATTAAAAGTGGCCTTCTTGAACTCCTCAGAACGTCCAGACACTGCTACCCTTGTCGTCCGTATATACTCGTCTCTTATTGGTTGATTGAGAGCTTCCCTCAACACGAACATATGTCAGATCACTGATCCGGTTTTGCATTTCGCGGTTATTTAACGACGAAGAGCCCAGTAGTTACTCGACTCCCATCGTCAGATTGCAAGTCAGTCATTCTTCTCATCATGCCTTCCATATTTCCATCCAGAGAGACTCTTCACACTCTCTTCCCACCTGCCATTCTTCACGATCGTCGGCCCGCGCCTGAGACCCGACAAAGCTCCACTTCCGCTCCCGAACCCCTGCCTAAGCGCACCCCACTTCAAGCTCGCCCGGAACTATACACTGCTTGGTCGGTCATCGATGATGCGAAGAATAAGGCAAACGCGTTGAGCGCGGAGGCCAGAAAGGAATTTGAGAAGGGGAGTGCGAAGGCAATGGGAAAGACGAGCACAATTGAGTTGTATTCGCCTACTTATTACGCTGCCTGTGTTGCTGGTGGCATACTTGCTTGCGTAAGTTATCTTGGGTTCCCATGAAATATATCAAATTGCGAAATCGTGCAGTTCTCTATTCATGGACAGTTTATGATGTGTGGAGGTGAATACGATGCCATCTGGGAGAGAATCCTTTCTCTCCTTCCACAAAATTCTCAAAGTCTTGACCGCGCATCTTCTTCATCTGTTCAAGGAACCCTTTCTTTCGTGCTATTTTATAAGGACCATTTGGATTGCAATTGCATACCTTGAGAAATTAGACCCGAAGAGTGTAAGAGGAAGTGTCCTTGTTAGAGATCATAATACGCTCTTCTTGTATGCAATAAACACTTCGGACGTATACTAACAGCCATTCTTAGGGCATCACCCATACGGCCGTCACACCACTTGATTTGGTAAAATGCCGTCGTCAGGTGGATTCGAAGATGTACACCGGAAATTTCCAAGCCTGGGGCAAGATCGGTCGAGCTGAGGGATTACGAGGTATCTATACCGGCTGGGGGCCGACATTCTTTGGTTACTCTGCACAAGGTGCATTCAAATACGGAGGATATGAGTACTTCAAAAAGCTCTACGCCGACATTGCCGGACCAGACAACGCATACAGGTACAAGACCTCTCTCTATCTAGCAGCAAGTGCCTCTGCCGAATTCATCGCGGACATCGCGCTGTGTCCCCTCGAAGCCGTGAAGGTCAGGATGCAAACTACCATACCACCATTCGCGAAAGGCACATCAGATGGTCTCCGTCAAATCATTGGAAAGGAAGGTGTAGGTGGACTTTATAAGGGATTATATCCTCTCTGGGGTCGTCAAATTCCGTACACCATGATGAAATTTGCATCTTTCGAGACTATCGTCGAGATGATCTATGACCGCCTTCCAGGCCAGAAAAGTGACTACAGCAAATTGGCTCAGACCGGTGTTTCGTTCACGGGTGGTTATCTTGCTGGTATTTTGTGTGCTATCGTTTCTCATCCTGCCGACGTTATGGTACGTAACTATGAGCTCGATTAATGACTCTTCTAACCAACGTAGGTCTCGAAATTGAATGCCAACCGAGCTCCTGGTGAGGCTTTTGGTGCTGCAATAGGACGTATCTATAAAGATATTGGATTCTCTGGTTTATGGAACGGACTTCCTGTTCGTATTGTAAGTCAATTCTCATATTCTTGTCATGAATCTGTCGCTGATTCATTGTACAGGTTATGATCGGAACCCTTACTGGTTTGCAATGGATGATCTATGTAAGTATTCCCTTCAACTAACTCAATTTCTGCTAACAACATTCGCAGGATTACTTCAAGATCTTCATGGGTTTCCCAACTACTGGTGGAGGTTCACCACCACCACAACAGGCCAAGATCACACAATAAGCCAAGTCTTGCTCTTCGTGTATATTTTGTAGTTAGTCAGTGTGGTCCTACACGTTTGTTCTATTTGTGACTTTTACTCTCGTGGATAAAACTAAAATATTAAGTGCTAATTAAGAAGCTCTGTTCCAAAACCGACGATACATATCTTTTCACACTACTCGTCTTATCTGAAATAGTTTTTGGTCTCTCCATGTATTACCTTTATGTAGTCAGCTGCATATGAACACTAAATCTTGAACCTTATCGTCCATATACAAGTACGTAATATGGATAACAGCCGCGCGCCTACAGCCAGAACGCAAAAATACTCACAATTCGCCACAGAAAATCCAAATCTTTGTCAGACCACTTGTTCCTTGCCCCTTTTGCTCATTCTCGGCACAAAGATGGATCTTAGCCCCAATTTACCGGATTCGAACTCCCCCACCCTCATCCTCAGCCATCCCACACCCGAAGAATGCACCACAATCTGGACCTCCACTTCCACCTCCTGGAAAGATGCCCTCCCCACTCGCACCTACCTCCGCGAATCTCTCCATCTAACCACCGTTCCGCTTGCCAAAAACGGTGGACTCACACTCTGGATTCTCGTAGACCAAAACGAATCCCCCTTTGCAAACCAGCGAACTATTCTCTGCTCCTGTGAAACTTTCTGCAAACGCTCGCTGCTAAGTGATGCGGGTGGAAATGTAAGAGATGTCTTCGTTCATGGCGTGGCGAGTGTGTTTTGTGCGGAGAAGTATCGTGGGAGAGGGTATGCGGGGAGAATGATGAGGGAGTTGAAGAGGATGCTTAGGAACTGGCAGGAGGATGTAGAGGGAGGAAAGAGGAGGTGTATAGGGAGTGTGCTGTATTCTGATATTGGGAAGGAGTATTATGCGAGGCTTGGGTGGAGGCCCACGCCGACAAATTCGCATGTGGTGTTTCGGCCTGCTGGAAGTGCGGATAAAGATTGGAGGGAAATGACAGTATTTGTTCCGAAAGAAGATCTTCTGGCGCTGTGTGAGAGAGATGAGGTTATGATCAGGAAGGCGATGGGTGTGCCGGTGGAGTTGAAAGAGGCTAAGGAGCGGTTCTCCATCGTGCCGGATCTGGATCATATGCTTTGGCATATAAGTAAGGAGGAATTTGCATGCGATGTGCTTTTTGGGAAGATCCCAAATTCTAAAGGTGCGATTGCTGGACCGGATGGTAGGAGAGTTTGGGTGGTTTGGACGCATAGGTATTACTCAAATCCGGTGGATAAGAAGGGCGATAATACGTTGTATATTCTACGGGTTGTGGTCGAGGGAGATGGGACGGAAGGTACTGGTTATGTGCATGGGGAGAGAGCTGAGCGTGGGAATATAAAGCAGGAACAGGCTGATTATTTAAAAGCGGTTCTGGTAGCTGCGCAACATGAAGCTGCGGAGTGGAAATTAGATCAGGTAATATTGTGGCATCCGACACCAGAGATCATGGGTATGATAAGGCGGAGTGGGATCGAACATTTGGTGGTAGAGAGAGAAGAATCTAGTATTGCAAGTGGTCTATGGTTTGATGAGAATGGTGAAGAGGGTCCGCCGCCGCTTTGGATCAATAATGAGCATTATGCCTGGTGCTAGGAAAGCTGTCGTAGCTTCTGAGGGTGGTTCTTGTATCTGCTAATTCTTGCTCTCGCACAAGTCAAGGCATTGCAAGAAGCAAATAGACCATTCGTGGATATTCGACGTCGAATTATGGAGAGTATCAACTGGTCTGTATATATTCAACATCCTCTGGTAGAGAGTAAAGATTAGTGCAATGGACCCTATAATTTTCCTCCAAAAAACTGATGTTTACAGGCCACTTCCTACGATAAAAAGCAAATAGTATAAGGAAACGCTCCGAGTTCCTGGCGCATCTTATAAAAACATATGAGACGACCTTAATCGCGGTGTGAAGTGCAAAAATGACGATATAACTCTATCCCCATTTCCATTTCCAGACCCAAAAAGCACAGGCACCTGCACGAGCACGAATCAGTAATCACCTCTGCAGCAGAAGATAAGACAGTCAACAATTCAATAACATAACATCTACAAATACGACATGCAACAAAATCCCTCTCCCATCCGCATCATTGGCTCTTTCACAGCTGCAAGCTTCTCCTGCTCCATATCCTCTCCTTTTCAGGAATAACCACCTCCTTAAAGAAATAGGCGAACGCATTAGTTGGAGTCGGTCTGCTCAGACCGCAAAGCTTAATAATAAGCCTTATCAAACATCAAATGCCTTCTTTTGTTTCTCTTATCTTTCGCGCGCTGGAAGAGATAAGGAGAGCGGAGATGACGAATTGAAGAGCTGCATATTTGCTTGGACAATTATTGGCTGCTGCTTTGCCTGGAGAGTGTAATTACATCATCATACAAAGCACCAGAAACAGAGCCGGATCCGTGTGAATAACAAGAATGAAAGAATTGGGACGCCAAGGGGCACGGAGGAAAGTGGCTTAATACAAGCACGTGGAAGGTAGGAGGTAGAAGAGGCGTTCGTTCGATTGTCTGCCTACCACGGAAAAAAAGTTGCATGTTTGCTTTTTGCTTTTTTCATCATCACACCAAATCATCATTGTAAGCACGCACCCTTTCCAATTCCTTGGTTTTTGCTTTGTGAGTTCTCGTGAGAAAAGAATTTTTCCTCTTATTGCTTTGGTCGGATGATGACGGAGGGATCGCGGGGTTGGCTCGCGTTACGTGTGGGCTGATGCGATGAGATGTGGTAGCTGAGCCAAGGATACGAACTTGGATTTGCGGTTGAGAGAACTACATATTGCGCAGGATCTTCTGTTCCTGCATACTTGTTCCATTTGCTTACTTTCATATCATACACAGGCGCGCATACATATCAGCAACACAATCAAGTAGACATATCTGAACTAAGAACAAACGACGACAATGAGTGAAGAAGTTAGTCATGGCCGTGGAGGTAGGGTTTCTTCCCTTTTAATACTTAAGAGATACTGACACCCAATCATAGGCGCAGGTAACATTGGCGTCGATACCACACCGTACGCGCACCTCACCCTATCCCGTTCCATCCACCCACCCACTGCGCTTGATCAAGCAAACGAACTAACTCCCCAACAGCTACGCCGACGGCGAAATCGTGCGTGAGGGTCCAGCTGGTGACCACGGCGACGGCGCATTCAGCACCGGTCGCGGCGGCGCTGCCAACATCGGCTCCCCAGGCCTTGCAGCCACCAAGCGCAACGACGCAGAAAGCATTCCCGAAACCGCATTGAGACCTAGTATGGAGGGCGAGCGCGTGCATTTTGGACGTGGTGGGGAGGGAAATGTTGTTGATTCCACACCCAAGGGTCAGCCGCATCCGGTTGGGTTGGCGGATAAGCTGAAGAATAAGTTGTTTAAGAAGGTGCATGCTGCTGAGAAGTGAGGAGTTCTCCCGTCGTATATGGACGGTCGAACTGTTGAAGTTGCTGCGAGTGATGGCGGGTTGACAGTATACGGAGTCAGTAATGCGTGGTTATGGATATAGAGAGTTTCTCATTTGGGGAAGATGGATTGAATGATACCCGGGTTTAGGTGTGGAGGTTTAGAGGGATGGCTTGGAGATATGCTTGATTCTTGACTATTAATGAGTTTGGACACAGTTGACTATTGAGTCATGATTCCTAGAGTGATGCTATAGTGAGGACTTGCTTCTCAACTGCTCGTGAACTTTCTATGATCCCATCTTAATTTTGTTGGGCAATCCAAAGTATTTTATGGTTGAGTAGATGGTAAAAGCTTGCCATGAGTCCCTACAATCCTTCTAAGAAGTTGACGTTCGAGATCATACAAAAAAGCGCATCTGTGAACTGTCCAAGCTGCGCTTAGCACTTCCTTGCTACAATGGAACGACTCGAAGAAGGCTATAACTGTATGCTTCCGCGAAAGTGAAGAACTTCAGCTTGCCAATATCAACGGAATCAGTCACCCGAATGTGGGAAACGTCGGTTTCTCAAGGCTATTATGACCGGCTCGGGACGATGTACTTCCGTACCATGATGCGTACATTTAGAAGCTTGGGGCAGAAGTTCTGTCCTCAGGCGGAGACGATAGCCTGACTTGGAAATAGCGTGAAATCCTACAGTAATAATTAGTCAAAGGAGCAAGTGTGTTTACCCGACTCACTGAATAAGACCAACAACTCCACTACAATCCTTCGCAACTTACCCACAAGCTTTATTTCATGGCGAAAGGCACAATTCGAAATCTTCAATTGGACCGATACTGATCTTCACCGCAATTGTGATCTGCGAAACTTTGAATCCTCGAAAGCTTTCAGCTACGGTGTCCAACTTAATATTCGCGCATCAACTATAACCGCGTAATCACACCCATATTTGCATCGCCAGGAACCACTCACAAATTGCGCTGCGTTCCTGGTAAATCATACCATAAATTTCTACCCATCGAGTCCGCGACGCAAACCCGTGCGAAATTGAACTTATCGCGATAATTACACGCTTGTGAATCTGTTCCTCGCGCGCACTACCCCGCGATTCGGCATGGCTCCCAAGCACGGTTTAAGCACGACGAGCTCGCAGAGTAGTAAGCGCGCGAAGACGGACTCGGCCATTTCGAACTCCACAACTCCACCTGCTACTTCGGCGGATCCAGTGTCTTTCAGTGTTGAATATCCGGACATGAACAATAAGCGGCCTTCCGCCGCCGAGAGAACATTGCAGGAAAACGCAGAATTTCAGGCGTCGCCATTTATAGGGCGCGATTCACCGCCTGGCGAGCTGGATTTATATTACACGGTTACGCCCAGTGATGCGTGGGCGAGCATGCGGAAATATAACAACTTCATTAGTGAGTTTGGTGAACCGTTGGGTGCCGAGGATTGAGCTCATCATGAAATTTAGTTCAGGATAATACATTTAAAAATAACGACGTGGTATTTGTAAAGGGTAGGACAGAGTCAGGCACAGAGGCACAGGATTTCTGGGTTGCTAGGATATTGCAGGTCAGAGCTAAAAGCTCTCAACAGGTTTATGCTTTGGTACGTGTGAGGGCTTAGGGTCTTGAGAAGATACGATCACTGATGAATGATAGGTTGCTTGGATGTACTGGCCCTTCGAACTGCCTCGTCCAGCTGTCAAAGACTCGCATCTCATATCGGCAAATTCGGGCCACCGGAAATATCATGGTAAATCAGAGCTTATTGCGAGCAACTTTCTGGAGGTCCTCGACGTGTTGTCCTTTGCTGGCAAGGTAGACATACAACATTACAACGAAGACATTGTGGATGGTGTAGTTCCTGATGTACCGAAAGGCTTTTACTGGCGTCAAACTTTTTGTCGGGGTAGCTTTAGACTCTCGGTGAGTTAACATTTCCTTTGCGGGAGAGATTAGTCACTAACCTCTGTTCTCCAGGCATTGCCGAAACACTGCACATGCGAAGGGCACTACAACCCCGATAAGCCAATGTATATCTGCGATAGCGAATCCTGCAAAACCATGTTCCATCCAGAATGTTTAGTCGACGATATGCTTACGAAGATATATAAGGAGGAATATCCGGAAACCGGAACAGAATTGAGTACGAACGGTACAACTAAGAAAAAGGGACCAAAGGCAAAAAGAAAAATCTATGCAGGGAAATTGAAAGGCGAATTGCGTGATGGAACTCCATTAAAGATCAAAATTTTGAATGTGAAGCAAGGCACGGAGGAGTTTCACCGGATAGCCTGTCCCAAATGCCACACACTTTTCGACTGAGAGCGGACACTGCGAATGTTGGCTTATGGATTATCAATCAGCGGCACTTGACGTTAGCTGTGCAGAATGACACACCTATACTTGAATTTCAAACTACACTCTATATTTGCTCATCGCTCCCCAATATCCTGGAGCTCGCCACTACTCACCTCGGCCTATAGTCGTTCAACCCAATTAGGACATAATGTGCGTTCTGTACATGCAGAGATCCACCGAGACATTCTTCTCATTCATTCTTCCTAGTAGGTGTGCGACACCACGGCTTGGCGCAACCCCCTCGATGGAATTCGTCGAAAAGACATCTACCCTATCATGTGGATCTTCCCACAGCAGGACAGGATATCCACCTCCATTTATCCACCTATTCTCGTAAGCAGACCAACTTTCCAAATGCTTGTTTCATTAGCGGGCGGGCGGGTAGGCGCAAGCCTTTTTATTTATTTTGTGTTATCTATCTTTTTCTTTGTGGTTGTATTTCGTTTCTCTATTTACAAACATCCTTTCATCAAGTGGACGGACAGACACTTTTTGCTCTTATTTATCTTGGCTTTATACCCCTTTTTACCTTTTTAACTACATCTGGGGGAATTGGGGGGAGCCCGGGGGGCGCGGGAGCAGTGACTGGAGGGGTTTAGGGAGAAGCGAATTGGGGTCGGTGGGCAGGAATTCGAAGAAAGAGGGGAAATGGAAATGGGGCGGGGGAGCAGAGATTTTAGTCTCGGGTTGATTCACTTGTGTGTATAAGTAAGGAAATTATCTGGTATTTGATTATTGGCCTATTAGGGCTATTGTTAGGTTCGAGCTAGGTTTGGGGGGTTGGAGTTGGCTATCGCAGTGTAGGTTGGCGCAGGATGGGACAGGACAGGCAAGACAGGCAGGACATGTGCTTTTGAAATCCGGATGTCGATGTCAACGGTGATGGGAATGGCGATGTTGATATCAATATGCGTATTTTCGGATATAAGGTTAGCGTATATTTGCTAGGGAGGGAGAGTTTGGGTTGCTGTTACGCTGCCGGTAGAGATGCATTTGAATAGGGATAGGATGTGTGGAGCGATGCGATGAAGTGTGGGCGATGCAATGAAAGGAAGAGAGGAATTTGATAAGATAAGATAGGGATAGGGAAGGATTGGAGATAGGATGGCCGGGTTAGGGTGAGTAGAGAGATGAATATACGTTATATATATGGCATGCATGATCTTGCATTCTATTCTGACGTGTGGAATGTGATGGTGGAGGTGATGGTGAAGGGTGATCATTAAATAGTTGCGTCCTAGGTGACCGTGCTTGCAGAAGGGGGCTGTCTGTACGACTGGGAATTTGTGCTACGGAGATGAGTGATATTTGAGAAGTAGATATTGTCGGTGTTCTTGATAAGGAGTTGTTTTTGATTGATAGTCTATGGTGTTGTACTGACACAATATAATTGGTATGAAATTGTATCGACTCCTATAGCTTTAAGATTTGCTAAAACCGAGTAACAATTTCTTGACCGACCTACCTATCATCTATGTGTAGACAACGCAAGCTCCTGATAGCCTTCTTGAATAAACCCCGGAGAGGACGCTGACACACACTGCTACGCGATTTACCCTCCCGCTATGCCTCATAAAAGGACTCGGAACACCAACATAGTGACAGCAGCGTTCAGCCATATCACCCATCCGTCAAGGCATCTCTGATACGAATACCATCCCGCACAACCGATCCGCCTTCGCAAGCCTATCCTCCCCAAAATAAAATTAGCTCACTGCGTCCGAAAAAAGCAGCACCAGCACACCAGCACCAAAAACCATTTTTATTTTTCAAAAAAAAAAAAAAAAACTTCAGAACCCCGCATTCAAAGCACCGTCAACGCCGCACACAAAGCTTCAATAGCCCGCTGCATATGACGATGCCAGCACGGGCTATATCCACTTCGTGCTTTTGTATTTGCAGACGTCAACCTCATACGGCTCTTCCTATAAGATTATTTTTGAGGGTTTGGGATCTCATCATTGTAGATTTCTTTTCTTTCGTTTTTTTTTTGGTTTTTAGGTATATACTGTGCTGTGCTCTGTGATGGGGGAATGGGGAAGGTGAGAACTTACGGAGGGAGTGATTGGGAGGCTGAGATTGAGAATATCTGCTGAGCCTAGAGGATCTTCATCGTATGGGTAATCGTGAGCGTCTGCCACGCAGACATGACAGAGCTCTAAGCTCATAGTCCCCAATTCAAAGAGTCAGATGCGCAGAGCTGCTGTCAACCTGTCCTTGGTTGGAGTACTCAGAGATAAGGCTCTTCCCATCATAACCTCTAAAGTGCGGAGTCAATCTCTTCTCAACTCCAAGCTGCCATCGCTCTGATCATCTTGACAGCTGGAAAGCCAATTAATTCACCGTTGTCCGGACATCAATTGAAAACTCTTCACGACAATGACGAGATTGTCACAAAAATTCATGGTGATTGTTGCGGTTATTATGGTGATGTGATAGTGTTTGTTTTTTACAAAAAAAACCCTGAAGCTCGAAAAATAGAATTTAGTTCCATTAGCTCTAGTTCCAGTCCGTACTGTTTTTCCGAGCCGGCAACGCTAGTCCGCTTTATGAGTGTATGTATATCACGTGTAACTTTCCTTGCGTCGGCATCGCAAAAACTTTCCTCCCCCCTCTAACGCTCCAATCCCATATCGCCTCTCCCCTCTCCCCTCGGCTCGCACTCTGAAACGCCATCCGAACCCGTAGTTAGCCCCATTCATCAGATGCATAATACAGACATACCTCAATGTGGTCCCGACTCCCCCATCTAGTCCAGCCGATCAACAGTTGAGACGGAACACAGTGCGATCTAGGTAAGGTATGAAGTATTGTAAGAAACAGAGACAGATCGTTTCGACCATCAAACCAATATCAAGGGCTATATCTCCGAGCCGTGTGATCTCAGTTCCATTCATCATTTCATGCCGAGTCGAGTTTCCTCTCCTTTCCTTTCTTTTGATTTGACGAACCTTGATCCATGAGGTCTGTGGGAAATTAGAACGGATGGACCGCATTACGATATTATTCCCCGCTGCGCTGGCTTAGCGATTTCTTAAAAGTAATTGTTCATTATGCGAAGGGCTCATTGTTATTTTTGTTGGTAACCATGTATGAGGTAGACAAGATGTTCTCGGCAATTGATTCTATGGCTACGATGCCTTTTTGGACTTGGAAGGTTGATTTTTCCGTGCATATTTCATTTGTGTGAAACTTGTCAGAGGAACTTGTGAGTTGGGGCAAAAGAAAGGAAAGGTGCGATAGGTGTAGATCATACAATGATGAATATAGATTTTAGTTTAGAACGTTCTTGATAACATTGCTGTATGTTCTGTAGTAAATAGAGATTAAGCAGTTTAACCTTATCTTCATCCACCACCCCCTTTCGATCCAAATACACGGTAATCTCCATCCTCCCAAATACCCAAAGATCCAAAGATCCAATGCAAATGATGTCCAGATTCGTAAAGAGTGTAGGTGATGAGAGTTAAAAAGGAAATGTTGACAAAAGAGAGTTTGTAGGAGTGTCCAAAAAAAGCTCCTTGGTATAGCCCATCCTATCGACCAAGATCTTTCCATCCGATCAATAGATCCCAGGCCGTTAATAACTCCTCCAGTTTTTTCCGTAAGAGCCGAGTAACATAGATTATATGCAATAATCGTTAAGAGAGTGTAAAGAAAGTTCGTCAAATGACGAGGGTTTAAAAGGTATATACATCAGAAGTGTAAATGGTTGATATGTAGCATCGAGCTGTGTAGAATGAGAGAACCTGTCTCAGATGATATCTTAGATCCATACGGGTGCCATGGGGCCTTTGACTTTGACGTCGCTAAAGGCATACATGAACAGTCCTTGAATCTCGCTCATGTAGTCTTCGGCTCGGAATTTGAACAGTCCCCTCGATAGCAGCTCTTGTTCCTCCTCATCGACTACAGCTAAGGTCTCTTGAGTGATGCCGTACTCCTCGGCTATCTCGGTGACTTGAGCAAGCTCATTCCCGAAAGGATGGGGCTCGGCATCGATTGTCGCTACAATGTTCCCAGAGAACATATTGATTGAAGATCGGGCGGTTGCTCTCGGACTCTTTGGGGATGACATCCGAGTTTCCGAGCGCTTGCGGGATAAGATTTCGTGACTCTTCTTGGTATGAGAAGGGGCTCGCTTTGGTATGGTGGGTGCATCATCGTTACTGGATATACTCTGCATTGACGGTCGACCAAAGAATGAGGAAAGATGATTCGGCTCCGGCGTTGAAGGAGATGATGATTCGATGGACGAATTGTCAGGAGTAGTTAGCGGGGTGGTCATCCTCGAATTGTCTGACTCTTCCCCGGAATGGATAGAGATGCTCGAGAGCTTGCGTGCTCCATTTTTGGGATAGATATCTGGAGCATTGTAAGAGAGCATATTGGTGGTAGAGAGAAGCTCGACGGGTGATGATATCTGGTTCCTTTTAATCGTTCCATGGGCGAGCTTTGGAGTTGCTGATCGTTGGGGCGGAGGTGCAGAAGCGGAGACATCAAGCTTCTTTGCCCTTCTGGTGGTGAAAGCACGAGCGAGAGACATATTTGCTGAATGGGATGTCTGGCCGAACAGGAACAATTACTTCTTCCAAAGCAATTGGTGGGGTCTTCGTGGATCCGATAAGATATACCGGACTGGATCTCCCGACGGATAATCAGTAGGTGCAGAAGCTCCGTTGCTTTCTATTGGCAGATGGTCATACGTGTGCTGCAGGTGAGCCTCTGGCGATTTTCTGGTTGGACAACCGGGCCTTTTTTCAAAAACTCCTGCAAAGTATGGGAACTATAGAGGTGGAGTATGTCGCGAATGACTTGCGCAATGCAGTAGAATTTGTAAGGCGAGTAAGATCGACGCTGAGGTTCTTTATATGAAGGTCTCTCTCAACACAACTTTTGATACACCGAAATGGATAGTGGTGTGCTCTGGTGAATGATTCAATATTGGAAATGACTCTGTGACGGCGAGACGAGACAGTGACTGTTGAGTAAGACACGTCACGGTGCGGGTTCAAGAATGAGTGAGGGTAAAAACGGTTGGAAATATTTCGATATTTGGGCGTTCTTCGTCGAAGGAAGGGATTGAGGGTGGATAGGGTGTCGATAATGAATGTTCGAACAACCGGTATCCAAGCAAGCAAACAAGCAAACAAGCAAAGAAGCAAACAAGAAGGAATGAATAGTGTTAAAGGTATCTATCGACCCTGCGATGATTGATCTCTGAAGGAATACGGAGTTGGGGGAGAGATATTGAAAGAAGAAGAGTAAAGCGGAGAGGAAGCGCGCAAAAGTGGAAAGTGGAAAGTGTGGATAGAACTACGCAGGAGTAGCTAAAATATCTTTGCGCAGGACTGAGTAAGGTTTAGCTGGTTCTGGCTGGGGCGAGAGGAGGGACGGGAGAAGGGCGAAGGGAGATGGGCGATGGGCGATGGGGTAGCAGGCGAGTGAATGAGTCGAATCAATCCAATGAATCAGGTGCACCAACTACGCAAGATCGACTAAAAGGAAAAACAAAGACGAATAGCAGCGTGGCGGCCAGTCCTGTGCGAGTGCGTGCGTGTGTGTGCCGGGTTCTCTTTATTTCTTTGCCTCTTTACCCGAATCCCAAAGGGTCACCTTTTGGGCGGCTGACCCATGCTCGCAGGTGTTTCTTTGGGTGAAAAGCATCTCAAGGATCTCCAACCAACATGCCGCTATTCCACTCTCAGGGGGAGAAGTGGAAGGGGAAGTGGAAGTGGGAAAATAATAATGGGGTGAGGAGAAGGAAGTTTTGCGCCCGCAGCTCGAGCCAGATCTCACAGTGAATCAATCACATCCACATCTACGAAGGTTTTCTCGGAATTCATGTGCTCTACGATTGTCTACGAAGAACTCATTCACGGATAGTAGATCTGCCCCTGATAAACGAGTAAGGCCGAGGACAGTCTGTTAAGGTTCGATGGATCGACGGCTATGAGGATAACTTTTTCTGCGCTCTGTCTAGAGCCCATTAGATCCCATTAGATCCCATTAGATCCTTTTCTACCAAAGTAGACTACTTGCACAGCTAACAGCTGCCGTCGTTTCCCCTTCTCTCCCTCTCTCCGCAGCTGCGCGAAAAGAAGCAAATACTATCGCAACATATTTTTGCGGGAGTATCTCCCAATGGAGTTGGAGAGTTTCCGCAGCTAAATCATTCCCGGTCGTAAACTAAATCCTGCTAATCCTGGACGTCTAGACGCCCTGGCTGCTTAAAGTGGCGTGTGGGCCAACAAGAAAAGCCGGAGCAAGGGCATCGGAGGCTCATGATTTGTCCATCTGATGTTTCAACGTTTCAGGTACAGGAATGAATCCTCGTGGAGCTCATGAGCTTCTTAGACAAGCAGTGACAATGTGCTCGGACAATTCCAAGCCCACAGAACGTGGGCAAACGTGCGAAAATCCGGCCGGTATGTCCTGCACTGCTGGCTACTGCTATTCCATACTTGTTCGTACCTTGGAGTCGGAAGGATTACACCATCCGTAAAAATGTGCACAATGCAAGGTGATAAGGTAGCATTTGCGCACTGAACACAATCCATCCGGCGGTTCGTCGTGACGCCGAGTATCTTTCGCTCAATGGTAGGCGCACTGCAGATGCGTGTCATTACTCACAACAATGCACCGCCCAATGCATCTAGCTGGTGACACCCCAACAAGATCACTTCTGGGAACGTGTGACATCGTCTCGACAGGAGGAAGTACAGCAGGATTGGGGGATTCAGAATGGTACATACCACGCCCACCACGATAAAGAACTACTACCGCTTCCGCTCATGTCAGATTCCATCCCCTGAGGCACAGTAAGCCAAGCGCATCGATAGACTCGTCATTGTGTGACTTTTGAGTGACCCTTCTAAGCGTGTAGCTTACAGCCAGCGTGCAGTTGCACCGGAGTTGCAATAGTGCACAGTGCAGTTATGAAGCCTGCTCATTGTTTGCTTGTACTGTACCAAACGTCTTACCATACGTTCTTGCGTTCCCTCCTATTTGGCTTCAACAATACGCCAACTGCATTAACGTTCACACATCAATTGTTGGAACAGGGCTATCCGAATCGGATCCAACGAACGACCTAGAATCTTTCCAACGTTGGGATTGTTCTAGAGCCTGGGGGATCATCAAATGTCTAGTGCTTTGTACAGTTCAGACAGGTATCAGTTCGGCGGAGGGTTTCGTGTCTACGATTGTGAATGCGACTTACAGGCTAGCTAACTGTTGCTGCTCGTCTGCTGAGTGAGGCGTAGATATTTTGCATCGAATCAAAACAGTCACGGGCAGTGCAAGTTTCAATGTTGAACATACCTCTCTCTCCTGCTGGATCCGCTTTGCTTCACAACCAATTTTGCAGCTACAGTATTGCGACGACGCATAACTTTGATTGTCGTCGCCAATTTCACCTGCATGAATCTAGAGTGGCAAATTGGGGGGCAGAATGCATTTATTTGATTTGCCTTGCTTAAGAATATTACCCTTCCGAAATTAGCATCCCGAAACCCCGGGTCCAAATGTAGTCGAAACACGACCTCGTCATTTAGCGGTTCATCTATATTTGATTTCGATTTGGCCCCAACTTTCCAATATCTATCAGACATCAACGTTGCCATGCCGCTGTCAGATTATATTGAAAACCTCCGAAGGTTCGGATGCACCAACGTGTACTATCTCCATACAATGTGTTTGTTCTGAGCAAAACCCATAGCCAAGATAGTCTCGGCACATATACAATCAGCAAGCCACCCCTTAATGGATTGAAAGTTTATCGAAAGCGCTTTTCAATCTTCTTCGTCCATTGACTCGACTTCTATTCCATCTTCCTCGGCTTCTTCTTCGCCCTCATCATCTTCTTCGGACTCGCTATCATTTTGTACACCCACCAACCTTTCCTTGACCTCTCCCTCAACTGGTGCTACTCTATCCGCAAATGCGCGGCGTACACCAGGGTTTGTGCTGCAATCCCACACCTGTACAACACCTCTACTTCCAGCAACAGCAAGTCTGAAGCTGACTTCCTCATCTGGAGCAAAAGTGGTTGAGAATACCTTTCCAACATCTAGATCTCGAGAGACCACCATAGTAGGTCCAGTAGGCTGTATATTCCACAGCTTAACCTGCTTATCCCCAGAACCAGTCGCCAAGAATCCAGGGATCGTGGGGTTGATATCGAATGATGACACGGAGTCGTCATGTGCTTGTAACATCCAGACTGGTTTGCTGGAACTCGGATTGGCTGGAGCTTTCCGTATATCATGGAAATGGATGACACCACTTTCAGTTGAGACATAGAAATAATTTGGATCATGTGGATCCCAGCGCACATTCTCGACGTCACTCTCTACGCCCCATCGAGGTGCTTTCGCATCTGGTGCTCTCATATCTGCAGCTACTACTGTTCGATCGTAACTACCGCTCAAAAGAACAGTGGATTCCTTGGGGTGCCACGCGAGCGAGCATACTTTATCTGTGTGATGTGAGTATGACTTGGCGCATGTGGTGGTATGAAGATCCCAAAGCTTGACGGTCTTGTCTGCCGATGAAGAGGCTAGAAGGTTTCGGTGATGTCTGTTAGCAGCTAGCGACAGAACTGCATCAACGTGGTAGCTATCGTTTGCCTTCTTTGACTTCTTCTTTTTCTTCTTTTTCTTGAGCTCCCCTTCACCATTCTTCTCTTGTCCGGCTTGGCCAAGAATGGCATTAGGATACATGCAATCGACAGTATCCAAATCCCATATCTCGATATCCGGGTCGAATGTTCCAACTGCGACGAAGTTCGCTCTCGAGTCTTTCTCAACGTTTGATTTGCCCACAGGCAAATCGAGCCACTCAAGGCAAAGTGGTATCGCCGGTAACATGATGTCATGATGTACATAGAGGTTGTCTGCCTCGTCTTCGTAGACGTAAACTTCTAGATGTGCGACCTCGTCTTCTATTTTTGCAGCTAGAAGCATATTGTCCGTTGCTAATATTTGGAGTTCCTCTCGATCCTCATCCTCGTCTTCATTTTCTTGCAAAGTAATATATGGATCTTCCGCATTCGACTCGTGATATGCCAGTGATTTGACATTGCCAAACATAGCCATTCCCTCTCCTTCTTTATCTTCCGCAACATCGTCGTCATAGTGATCCAGGTCGTATTCTTTTAGATCATCGTCTTCCTCACTGCATCAAAATTAGTGAAGGTCATGAAAATATACATACACAAACTTACGCTTTCGACTTTACTCCTTTGGATATGTTCTCATCATCCGATCCGTCATCTTCGACCATCGCATCTGGCTCTGCGCCATTCTCTTCTGCTTTGCGCGCATCCTCCAATTCCTCGTTGGCATCGTCTAGTTGCAACTTCGCAAGGTCTGCAATTCGTTGAAATTCTTCCTCGTCAAAGGTGTACTTTGTAGGGAAGGGAGCCGCAAACCCCCGTGGTACCCAAGCTGTTGCTGTAATCATAGACATGGCGACAAGAAATCGTGCCGAAACTTAGAAGAAATCTTGAAAAATTCAATTGAGCCTGCACACAAAAAATAAAATGCTGAACTTTTCGTTATCTAATCGGTGGTGGCGGCCGCTAGTCCCGCTTCTAGCTTCATGCAATCGTGAATCTCGAACCCCTGGAAACATTTTCGAGAACGGTAAACAACAAACTACATCATACTCGCGCGCAAAACGTTGAAAATGGGTAGAGAAGATGGAGAAGCCAGTCCAAAGCGACGCAAATTGGATTTCAATCCTCTGAAATCCGATGATCGATTTGCGGTGCCAACGCGACCTTCTACAGCTCGGAACAACAACAATGGAGGCCAAACTCCAAGGTTCCAAAGCAGAACGAATAATGGCTCTGCCACGCCACGATATACTCCATCGTCGCGCTCGACCCCAAAGCAGAAGGAGTTTGACGGACCCGAGCCGTCTGTGAATGAGGAAGATTCTAATGCATTGGACCGGGATTGGTATGCTGGGGATGAAATGGGACATACTTTTGGTGACGACTCACACAACCCGTTCGGATCATACGACAATTCTTGGGCCGATCAGCAGCGAGAAGCAGCATTAGTCGAAAAGAAGACTGGCAAACGTATGAGCGCTCGAGCTACTCAGAAACAAAAGGATGTTGACGCATGGGAAACAAACCGAATGCTTACGTCTGGCGTTGCCCAACGACGAGACTTTGGTGATGATTTTGAAGATGACGAAGAAGCGACCAGGGTACATCTACTTGTCCATGATCTCAAACCTCCATTTTTAGATGGAAGAACCGTCTTCTCCAAACAAATCGAACCGGTACCTGCAGTGCGGGACTACCAAAGTGACATGGCAGTCTTCAGTCGGAAGGGAAGTAAGGTGGTCAAGGAAAGACGGCAACAAAAAGAGAGACAGAAGCAGACTCAGGAAGCGACAAAAATGGCTGGTACCACACTTGGAAACCTGATGGGGATAAAAGAAGACGAAGGGGACAGTGCGGCGCCAATGCTGGGAGAGGAGGAAAGCCAAGGAAACAGCAAGTTCGGACAACACATGAAGAAGAGTGAAGGGGCAAGCGATTTCAGTCAAAGTAAATCGCTCAAGGAGCAACGAGAGTTTCTCCCCGCTTTTGCCGTAAGAGAGGATCTTCTCAGGGTCATTCGAGACAATCAGGTGGTTATTGTCGTTGGTGAGACCGGATCTGGGAAAACTACTCAGCTCACACAGTTTCTTTACGAAGATGGTTATGGTAAAATAGGCCTGATAGGTTGCACTCAACCTCGAAGAGTAGCAGCTATGTCGGTAGCGAAGCGTGTCAGTGAAGAAATGGAGTGTCGATTGGGCGATACCGTCGGTTATGCCATTCGTTTTGAAGACTGCACGAGCAAGGATACCGTAATAAAATATATGACTGACGGTATTCTTCTCAGAGAATCGCTGAATGAGCCCGATCTTGATCGGTATTCGTGCGTCATAATGGATGAAGCCCACGAAAGAGCACTTAATACAGATGTTCTCATGGGTCTCTTTAAAAAGGTACTTGCACGGCGGCGAGACCTCAAGCTCATAGTTACCTCTGCGACGATGAACTCGAAGCGCTTTTCTGACTTCTATGGCGGCGCACCTGAGTTTTTCATTCCTGGACGAACCTTTCCGGTCGACATCATGTTTCACCGTTCGCCGGTCGAAGATTATGTCGACCAGGCTGTTCAACAAGTATTGGCTATCCACGTTTCCATGGGTCCAGGTGATATTTTAGTTTTCATGACTGGACAGGAGGATATTGAATGTACTTGCGAACTTATTCAGGAACGTCTTAATGCCCTCAACGATCCGCCAAAACTTAGCATTCTACCGATTTACAGTCAAATGCCTGCGGACCTACAGGCGAAGATCTTCGACAGAGCAGCTCCTGGAGTTAGAAAAGTCATCGTCGCGACAAACATTGCAGAGACTAGTTTGACCGTGGATGGTATTATGTACGTCGTGGACGCTGGCTATTCCAAACTGAAGGTATATAACCCACGTATGGGAATGGACACATTACAAATCACACCAATTTCACAAGCAAATGCCTCCCAGCGTGCTGGTCGTGCTGGACGTACTGGTCCAGGAAAAGCTTTCCACCTTTTTACCGAAGCTGCATTCAAGGATGAACTGTACATTCAGACAATCCCGGAAATCCAGAGAACAAACCTCAGCAACACCGTTCTTCTGTTAAAGTCTTTGGGAGTCAAGGATCTACTCGATTTCGACTTCATGGACCCTCCCCCTCAGGATACCATAACAACTTCCTTGTTCGACCTTTGGGCTCTCGGGGCACTTGACAATATCGGCGAGTTGACAAACATTGGCAAAAAGATGACAGCATTTCCGATGGATCCATCACTTGCCAAACTTCTCATCACATCAGAAGAATACGGGTGCAGCGAGGAAATGCTAACTATTGTTTCAATGCTCTCTGTTCCGAGCGTTTTCTACCGACCTAAGGAGCGACAAGACGAATCAGATGCCGCACGTGAAAAGTTCTTCGTTCCAGAATCAGATCATCTCACTTACCTACATGTCTACTCACAATGGAAATTCAACGGCTACTCTGATGGCTGGTGTACGCGTCACTTCCTGCATCCTAAATCTCTTCGTCGCGCAAAGGAGATCAGGGAACAACTCCTTGAAGTCATGAAATTGCAAAATATGAACATGGTCAGCTGTGGTACCGATTGGGACGTCATCCGCAAGTGTATCTGCTCAGGTTACTACCATCAGGCCGCTAAAGTGAAGGGAATTGGCGAGTATCTCAATCTCCGCACAAGTGTAACCGTCCAACTCCATCCTACGTCCGCACTCTACGGACTAGGATATCTTCCGGATTATGTTGTCTACCATGAACTTATCCTCACATCGAAGGAATACATGTCGACGGTCACAGCAGTTGATCCTCACTGGTTGGCAGAACTCGGAGGTGTATTTTATAGTATAAAGGAGAAAGGGTATAGTGCCAGGGAGAAGAGGGTTACTGAGACAGAATTCAACCGGAAAATGGAGATAGAGGCGAAGATGGCGGAAGACAAATTGAAAGAGGAACAGCGATTGGAGATGGAGAAGAATAGGTTGACGAAAAAGCCGGGGACAGGGACCACATCGGCTGTAAAGAAAGTATCGAGCCACGGTGCGGTTAGAAAACCGGTGGCTAGGAGGCCGGGGAGAGGCTTCTAGAGTGCACCAACCTGGATAATTTACGGGCATAAATCGTCGACATATATCAGACTCGAGGGAAATCTATATTGAACTTATGCATACGAGTATATACGAGTATATAATGAAGCTCCCACCCGTCACAAAGTAATAGGTATAGCCTCCCCGGCCCCAACAAGCACCGTATTGCTATCTTCAACCTTCTCCAACGACTCAGTCCCCGTCAGGAACCCATCCGAGTCAACCGATCTACCCGCCCACGTAATATTCCCCGCTATCTCCACCCCAGGAGATGTCAGTCGCCTTACTGTCGCATTCCCACCGAGTCCCACCTCGCCAATCGGCAATCGAACAGCCATACACGGCCGCTCTTCCACACTCTGCGTCGAATTCCACATCTCCAAATTCACAATCGCGATCCCACTTAACTTACTCCCAATTCCGCACCCAGTTCCATTGCCACCCACCCCAGCATCATAAATTCCATACGCCGTAAACGCCGTCTCATTCACCAGCACAGCCACCTGCTTCCCACCCCCAGCCAACGCCGTCGCCACAAACAGGTTCCTGTAGTACAGCGGACGCGCCTCGGCAATCGAAGCATTGGTCGTGATGTGCTGCCACGCAGAGTACCGGTAGTTGGTGCCTTGGTGGAAGTACAGGCACGAGATGTGTAGTGTGGAGACGTAGAGGACGTAGTCGATGGACCAGAGGGCGGCGGCGAAGACGTTGGAGATTTGGGGGGCGCCTTAGCACTGTGCGGGGTGTTGGTTTCGCACCCAGATGGCGCGGTTGGCGGATGTGCCGCCGGCGCGAATGATGGGGTGGGCGTGGGATATGGCGAAGAGGTTTTGGAGGAGGCGGTGGGAGAGGGTGTTGGGGCGGCTGATGGGGGAGAGGGGGGGGGGGGGGGGGATTTTAGTGGATAGAAGGATGTTATAGGGGGGTTTATTTGGGTTGGGGATTAGAAGTGATGAAAAGGACTGACGAGAGGTTTCCGGCGAAATCTACTATGGAGGATAGTTCAATGGAGTAGGACTGAAACGCTGCGTCGATGATTCGACGTCCTGATGGTGCACTGGAGGGCACGGAGAAAGTTCGGTTCTGTTCCATGATAGGGACAGACGCACGCGCTGCTGCCCATTCTGATGGAAGCATGAGTGTGGACTAGAGAAGTGTATTCATTATGATAGGAGAAAAAGTAGACAGATAGATGAACAACGATGTCAAGAAGCTATTCGCAAATCTTAAGACTATTTATTTCCTTCATTTCAAAAGCGAAGAGCTCCAGGTCAAAACACTATAAGTGACCTCTGACGTAGAAGCAGGCAGCACTTCGTAACAACATAACATCTCACCGAATTCATTTCCCCATGATACATACATCTTGAAACATTCGAGTTCGTTCGGTATGCAGCCCCAGCCCCAGCGAGCAGAGCAAACATGGCATTTTCAAGCATCCTTATTCTTCGGATCCACCCACCCACCAACTATGCCGAAATACATCGAGGAGATAGATCATTGTATGTATGTATGTATGTATCCATGCAGAAGTTTCCGAGCAATGGCGCATGCATCTCGGGCCAAGGGAGGGGGGGGACTTTTTGAATTCTTCCGTATACCACCCACCACTTGGCGATAACAGATGAAGATATTCATTATCTGAGAATGCTTTCGAGTAGCGTGAGAAGAAGGAGTCAGTCTGCGGGTGATTGATAGTTCTATATAAATGCGGGTAGTAAGTATTACAGTACAATAAATTCCCCATGAATACGCCAGAAAGAACTACAGTACCCACCCACCCATCCACCCCCACCAACCTTAACCTTCTTTCTCTCCGGTTGCATCGTAATCCAGGTACGTACAGTACAGTACAGTACCCCCGCGCCCCGCATACATACTGTAGAACTAGTACTGTAGTCCCAAGCGAAGATGATCGTCTAAGCTACTACTGCACCCCAACAATGAATGACCTGAATTGTTATTTCAACATTGCTCACGGTTCAGTATTTCGTACCATTACTATTACTACTGGGCCACCAATATGCAAGTAAGAACGGGAAAAGAAAGGGGGGGGGGGGGGGGGGAGGAGAAAAATTCAAAGAGAAATACTCAGGGCAAGATGTACATAATATCAAAGTGCAACCACACAAACTTCAACATGAAGATACAGACTTAAAAGTGATTTACAAAACAGAAAATATGGTGTCATGTTTAGTTAGTCTATAAAAAAAGCCGCAAGGCAAAAGAAGTCTTTCTAGGGATATCTATTACCCACAACATAAAACGCCAGTAATGCCTAACTTATCCAAAAAGTAGAGGAGAGAGTTGGCCTTCCCCACCTAGGTCCACCCCCTTTTCCATCCCAAACGCCATGCCAAAATTACAGAATTTCTAGTTCCCGAAAACGAATGATCGTATCGAAATTCAGATAACTTCATCTCTTTCCCAACCCAAAGGTTTCAGAGTCTCGATGCCCTTCGTTGGCTTCTCCTTCATACCCTCACCATAGTCGCTCACGAATGGGTTCGGGTCCACATCTTGTTTGAGATTGCCCAATGTATGATTCACCTCTCTATGTTTCGCCTCATCTGCTCTGATATAATAAAGCAAGTCTCTCATAGTTCGATGGCCTTCTGGCATCTGCCAGTACTCGACGGCCAGATCCGGGGCTCTGAAATTAGGATCCGACCATTTGGGCAGTTTGCCGTTTTCGAGATCTTGGATGGAGAGGGTGTAGGTGAGCACAGCTTCTTCTTCAAGGTAGCCGACGAAGCGGTGGCAGGTGCGCGGGGAAAATATGTAGGCGAGGAAGAAGGCGTTGAAGAAGACGCCTTGGGCGCCGAGAATCATGGTTCGCATGAAGATGCCGGGTTCGTACATCTTGAGAAAGGTTAGGAGGTGCATGCGTTCGTTGTATGCTTCCTCTAATATGACGTTAGTCATCAATCGATATCGGAAAGGGATACACAAAATAATAACTCACCAAGTAAAGTTTCAATCCAACCATTATCTCTCTTCAGCCCCCTCAGCGACCTCAGATGTCTCAACATGCCCGCCACCATACCTGGCACACCTGCCACAGACTCCAAGAAAACATATCTAATCAACCATTTTCGCTCACTCATCTGGTATGGCTTCGTAGCCACAACCGCATTACTGTCAGATGCCTTCTTGGGCACCTCGACGTCGTGTTTGTAGCCCGTAGCGAAATCCGTTCCCCATCTCAGGAGACGAACCATCCAAAGTGCTACACGATCAGACCAGTCTCTTGGTTGACGATGGGCAAAGTAGACTTTGCTTCGCATTTGTTCGGCAGTGTAACTACATCAAACCCGGTAAGTACATAGGATGTTTGAAGAGGGGGGGGAGGCAAGGACGTACGGTGGATGTGGCCAAGCGGGCTCAGTCTTCTTGATCTGTCCATGTTCGGGCTCTGGGAAGAGATCTCTACCTCGAACTTGGATCTTCGGCGCTGATGTGAATTGTCTTCGGGGTTGTGAATGCGCAATACATGTTGTCGATAGACCATAATACTGAGAGAAACTAGCTACAGCTTTTGATAGCTGAGCTGCTGTATGTTTCGAGAGGGGCTTTGTGGATACCCTAGATACATACATTGGAATTCGTTGGTAGTATGTATAAGTGTGTGTGTGTGTGTGATTGTTGGTGTTACCTGAGTACAAGTGAAATATCGCAGGTATAAGTAGAACTTGAAGTGATTGAATTTGGTATTGGGTCAGTGAATGACAGTACGATGCAAGAAGGCAAAAAGGCTTTTTATTTCACTTGGGGAAGAATGTAAGCATGACAAGATACCATAAGTGCATAGGGGGCTGAGAGCAGCTACTGTTGACTTCGAAGAATACCCGGAAAAGCTACACAGGGCTGGATCACTCTGCGGCAAGGAAATTGCTCTGACCTCGAGCCCTCGAGGAAGATACGGAATCTCAAAAACTTCTTCTTTGTGTTACCAAGATATCGTATTCTCGATTTATTCCCGGTAGATAATTATACCCCCTTGAGCGCCTACGAGCTATTTTCGTCCTTTAGGCGACGAAAATCTAGAATTTTCGATTTTTTACGAGTAATAAAGCCCATTTGAGTGGTTGTTCGCTCAGCCTTACAGGTTACGTCATCATGTGACCCTCATTTGCCGGGTATTGTCGTAGCGATTTCTTCCGGGTCATACAAATCCAACCTACACTAAAGTCGACGAGAAAGAGTTTTACTGTCTATGTAAGGATCATAGAAACGGAGAGCCGATGAGAGCACAGACTCATATTATAGATCAAGCTGCCAACCAATACTTGTTCATCAGATAGGAAATGCAATTCTGCTTGGCTTCTCACTACTGTTATATCATATAGGACATACCTAACTACCGTGAACATTTGAAGGAGACGAAACATCCGCTGATATTAACATGAAGCAACACGTCAGTCTCTCTGGAATGGTCTCCAAAATCTCTGCTCTAAGTCCGGGCTTTGTTCAAATCCCGCGCACGCGAAATCTCCCGTAGGATTAACTTGATGGTCCATGGTATATTCCAGATCCCGTTGTGGATCTTGCATTGAATCGTCCCAAGAGGGACAAAACCATAGTTGCTCCTCAGTCCATTGATTGTATGGATCTGGTTGGAAAGATTGTGATTGCTGGCCGTTCATATGGTCTAGATCATCGGGCCACAGCTCCGGAACATGATACTCCCCCCTTTGTACGAATGCCAAATCGTCCGCATAATCAGGGGCAATGCCTCCAATGCCCACCGCGTTGGCTAAGAGTTCCTGATATATTGTTTCATTTGTAGCTATTTCTTGCTCGAAAGTTCTCCCAATCGCTGCCCGGTCCTCTTGATCAATGTTGAACAGTGTTTGGAAAATGTTATCTGAATGTTGTCGTTGTTCTTCATGCTCTAATTGTCGAACATACAAGGATGGGAATCTCATTAGCGGTGACCGTTGAATATGCGGAGTGCTATGTGCTGCTTCATCACGCTGGAGTGGATGATGAGGTTCGAATGAATCAGCGTTGGTTGACTCAAAGCGTGTGTCAGCTTTGGTGGCCACATCGGCTGGCTTTGTCGAATACATCTCTGCAACAGGTACCTCCTCCACAGGATGTTCCTGTTCCACGCTGGGACATTTATCTGGAATTGATCGATTGGATTCTGTGAAATGAATCTCCGATGTAGACTCCTGCGTATGGGTCTTAGGAGCGGCTTTCAATATTTGTGACTCGAGCACTGTCGTTCTTCCTTGATTGCTAGTCTCTGCATTATCTCGTATGATCCTTTCACCTCTCTCATCTTCTACCCTTGATGGAAGGTTGACCACAGCAGGTTCCATTCGCTCAATCTGGTCTTCGTCATTACTGCTAGCTACGATGTCACTTTCTCCCGGAATAACAGGGACAGTTGTTGATGGGCGTCTAACACGAGCGTTTTGCGCCAACTGTTGGCGCGTGAGGGGGTGTTGAATTGAATGTCTTCCAGCAGTAACATTCCCAATGCAATCGTCTTCCACTTCTCGATATCCTCCGCGATCAGTGTCATAATACCCAACAACACGTCCACGGCTGTTGTTTATGAGGGTTTCTTCAAGTCGTTGCGGTAGGGTATCTGGCTGGAGTTGCTGCATAGTGTTGTTCTCTGACAGTCTAGGGCTGAGGCTGTCTGGCAATGGCGTACGGTCCATTCGCAGTGGTGTGGAACTTGAGTGCTCCTGATCAATATCCATTGCCATTGAAGGATTGCATTGGCCATACTTCGACGTCGGTGCAGTATTCTTTGGCTTGCTTGCAATCTTTGGTATGATATTTTCTGTCTTGTTGCGAGTCAATTCAGATCCCGTTTCTTGGCACAGTTGCTTTCCTTGCCGGTTGGTCTTGGAGTGTATACCTGTATTTTTGAAAACTCCACTGCGTTCGAGAGAATCTCGCACTGAACTGGGAGTAGAGCTTTGCAACTGTCTGCGCTTCTCCTCTTCTCTTCTGGAGGCTATCACAGTATCGGGAGAGTTGTGCGACTCGGACCAGGACACAGCCGTAGATGCTTGTTCAGAGTTCGATCGTCCGACATCGCACGCAGTTTCATATGCGTTCTGCTTATATTGGGTGTCAAGGTTTGACTCCCACGGAAGGGAACAGAAGACTTGTCGAGTGCTATTACTTCTAGGATCCAGATGTCGCTCTTCACTGTAGGCTGAACGAGGGACGGTATTCTGCGGATAGGGGTGATGCAGATCGCCATTCATTTCCATTTTTCTCTCGTAGATAGAAGCGGCATGCATAGAGGTAGGTGAACTTGGAGCACCGGATGTAGACAAAACTTCCCGTACGGGTGTTTTTGGAGGCATGAAAAAGGTTGCAATCTCATCTTGCTCTCTTAAAGCTTTTCTGTTCTCTTTTAGGCGGCTTTTGGAGAGGCTAGTTGTATCATGAGTAGAGGAATACTTGCCAGAGCGCCGTAGGAAATCCATTTCCGAGAATGCAAGGTCGGGTACTGATGATTAAATGAGCAAATGCGATTATGAAAATTGGAAATGTCTCAAAACTCACATCCCCTCCGTCTTGTTGGCGACGAAGCTCTTCCATTCTTGAAAATCCCCAGCCCAGTGGTAGGCCGCACCTAACCAAAGTTAGTATTTGCACGCAGTACGGCTGGTAGATTTGGCTCACTGTCAGTCGTTCCTGGCCTATCTTGCTCGAGTTGAAATTGTCCCTGAGCCCCTCGCTAGCTTTTCTTGCTGCTCTTCTCTGGTCACCCTTCTTCTCACGTCGCTTCTTTGTTGGCTTCTCCTCAGGGGATGTTTTTTTCGGTTGCTTCTTCAGATCGTATTTATCTTCTCGGGTTTTATGGCGCGCTCTCTTCCCAAATGCTTTGCTACCTGCCTGAACCTGCGAAGGACCAGAGATGCTGGAATGCACGTCTTGGTATGTTTTGTCTTTGTGGCGCTTGGAGGCAGTCGGGGGTTCGTTCATCAGAACCACACGTTCCATATCATGCATATCCAAGCTTTCATGCTCTGTAGTCGGCTTGAGAGGAACATGCAGAAGAGAGCTATCTGAAGAGGGATTCCGCTTGGATTTAGATCTGGTATGAGAGTCGCGCAACTGTTCTTTGATCTTATGCGCGGAAAGGAGAAAAACGTGTTGCTCGTTGTCAGGCTCATCCGTTCTATCCAAGCCTGGTAGATGTTAGTGTTGAACTTTTGCTCTTCATACTCAGTATGTTATACCCGTCTTGACACTGGGATCTGTCCTCCATTCACACTGTCCTTCGTCCTTTATCTGCGCGAGCCACATACGGACATAGTCCTTGTCGCCAGAAAGTTCCCTGTGGTCTCTATCAATTAATGCTTGAGGCTTGACAGTGCTTTCAACCAAACGATCTCGAGCACGTCCGTGATAGGCATTCTCCTGTCGACGATGTTTTGAATGGTGTTCCAGATCATCGTCTCTAACTGAATGCTCGCGCTTGTGGACGCGGTGCGGTTTTTCCATGGGAGTTAAACACGAGTATATACGTACTCACAAACAAGAGAACATGCAGACTGTGATATGACGGTGAAATTGGACAAGAAGCAAGTAGAATAAAGAGAAGTGCTTCATGGAAGGCATCGCAAATTGGTCCTTACCTACTCAACTTAAGGCAAAGTACACAGTTGGCAGAGATGGAAGGTGCGAGGCACGGAGCATGAGTTTGATCGATTAATTACTCAACAAATGTATTTTGGACAGAAACTGGTCGGTGAAAATGACTACTTTCGATATGGAGATCTCAGCTTAAGATTGCCTGTTTCGCTTTTCCTCTTGATGTTGGAATCTTCCCTGCAAAGCTGACGTAGAAAGTGATAACAATTTGTTGTATCAAGCAGCTTCCCGAGACGGATTTCTTCTGACCCCCTCGCTCTATCTCTATCTACTCTTTCATATGCGGCGGCAGTGACTTCCATTCTCACCCAATCTATCAGCCATTGGTGATTGGTGATATATGATAGTGAAAAGGAAAATAATGAACAGCAGCGTAGTCAAACACAGCTCTACTTATGAAACAATTCAATAATTCAGTTCAAGTTACTCAAGAAGCCAATGATAATATTCTTGGTCCCTTTGTGATCAGTCACATTACCGAGTTTGTCATGATTTTCCCTCCCTTGGTCCGTGAAGAGATCACGTGATTGAGAAGAAATGCGAGTGATCTGTGAGATGTGAGATGTCGCGATAACCAGCATGAAATGTTCATGGATTGGGATAGTTACACAAGACCAGGCGAAGCTGCAGTTGGCGAGCACTTCCGTCACATCCGCGAACCCTTCAAGATAAGATATGCTATGCTCTGCTGTGCTGCGCTGTGCTCCGACCCCGCAGTGTCGTACCAATAATGCGATCAAGTTATCTGGCATTAACTTGCCTTTTGCCGTAACTCGTAAGACATGTGAATGGAGCGAGAAGGCGTTGAAAAGCCAGTCCTGTCGCCGCCCGTGTGAGTGCGCCTAATGTCGAATCTAGACCCGGCTTCTGGACGTCGTAAGCAGAAACCTGGCCTCGCTCTTCGCTGACTGTTAATGCTCTCCCTGATTGAGCGAGCAGAAGAGAGATGTCATATTTTGGATATTCATAAGTTAGTGAGAGGAGTAATATCCGGCGGATGTACGTTACGCATCCCGGCGAATGGACGTACGGTAGTCCGAGGTGCACGTGGGGGGGGGAGACAGGCAAAGAGCAAATTGTGCAGATGCAGCTATAGGTAATCAAGTGTGATATTTCGTATCGTGTGGGTATGACAGTGAGAGGCCGACATCATTTCCTCTTTTTGAGAATTCTTGAGGGGAGGGGGAGCACAAAAGGGGAGGGGAGCACAAAAGGGGAGGGGAGCACAAAGGGGGGGAGGGGAGCACAAAAGGGAAAAGGGGAGGGGAGCACAAAAGGCGAGCGGGTCGGAGCTGGTGCTCTTATCGAAACATCCGATAAAGCAGGTTCGGCAGGACGAAGATCGTGGGGTGGCCAATGCATCGAGCAGAACGAAAGCCGTCGGCGGTGATGATTGGTGGGCACGTCGGAGCTCCCTGCGGCCAAAGCTGCTTGAGCTGCAACTTAAAAAAGTGGTTTTGGTGTTTGGGTGGTGGTTTTGGCGCCCTTCAAACGGGTTCAGGCTGCTGCTTACCACTACTTCCGTATATTCATCCCTGTACTGTATATCTTGCACCCCGTCGCCCGTCTTGCGAGGTGGAATCCAAGATGCTTTATGGCTCTGAAGAGTTCCATGCGATGTTTGCGCAGTCCAACCGGGCAAATCATACATCATACACAGGACGAAGACTGGTCGACTAACGCGGTTGATTGGATATCCACCACGGCAAACCTCGCACTGTGATCTGATGATCCAAAGACGCTTCTGCTGGCTTCTTCCGATAAGCTGTGATTGCACCATCTCCCATCTCTTCCATCCCGATGCCGGGCAGCCCACCTTTTTCGTCGTTCCTCTCTTCAAGACCGCAAGCTCTGGACCATCACCCCTCGAATGAGATCGCATATCATTGCATATCAAGGGAAGTGAATATCCAGCCAGCCAGCTAACTCATGCCCCTCGCCGAACTAGTGGAAAATAATTTGTGGGAGGGGCAGCCTCGACTTCCCCCGCTTTGCTTGCGTGCCTCTCTACCTTACCTCACACCTACACCCTTACAAACCCTTACAAACCTTTCCTTACCTCTTCCACCATCCCCTTTACCCCCCCTCATCACATCACATCACATCACATCGCATCGCTTCCCCCCCTCCATTCTCTCTTCTTCCTTACAACCTCTTCACAACCTCTTCTCAATCCCTTCAATCTCTCCCTTCCTTCTCTTTTCTTCGCCAATTTACTCGTTGCGACCTTACTCTATCAACAATCTATCTCGTTCGTACTGTCCTTTCAGTCGGCCGACCGATAATTGTACAATTTTCAATCCGAGTGCAGCTGCTCAACAAAGAATCAATCCATAAACTCGACCTTGCAGCAAATTCGTACCAACACTCTCTAATCCTCTTCAAGAAGTTCGTCCGTTCTCCTGCTCTTGTGCGCTGACGTTATTGTCACCCACGATTATTTCCAAACCATTTCACCTTTCCATTCCCTGTCCGCTTCGCGGAAGTCCTGTTCTGCCTCGATGTATCTTTCCTTGTGTGTGATCCGTTCCTGTTTTGTATGAAGAATTACGACCGCAATGGCGCGATTCTTTTTGTGTGAGTGCGCGCGGAAATTGAGACTTTCAACCAGGTTTTCGAGAAATTTTCACCATGTCTAAGCTCTTCATTGGGTAAGTACAATTTTCGCATCCCCATTCTCACACCAATCAATCACTTGGAGATTTACTAATATCTCTTTACCAGCGGCCTTGCATGGCACACTGATGAGAATGCTCTCCGAGCAAAGTTCTCCGAATTTGGCACAGTCGAAGAAGCAGTATGTTGACTCCCTTATGCGACTCTCGCGACTTTGAGAAAAGAAGCTGATACAATTTGTCAAAGGTTGTCGTGAAAGACCGTGACACTGGTCGCAGCCGTGGCTTTGGCTTTGTTCGTTATGGTCAAGGCACAGACCCAGATTCCACTCCCGAGATGGACGCCGAAAAGGCCATCCAGGAGATGAACTCGGTTGAGTAGGTCATCTCCCTATTCATCATGCCGAGTTTTAGCTAAGGTCTATTTAGATTTGATGGTCGCACTATCCGTGTTGACAAAGCTTCGGAGCGCTCCAATGATCGTGCTGGTGGCGGAGGAGGATTCGGTGGCGGCCGCGGAGGTGGTGGAGGAGGATACGGTGGACGAGGCAACTACAATGGTGGTGGTGGTGGTGGTGGTGGATATGGTGGAAACCGTGGATATGAGAATTCTGGTGGTTATAGTGGTGGCGGAGGTGGTGGATATAACGGAGGTAAGATTCCATTGCCCTTGATCAAAATCGCAAAACATACTGACATGCACGTAGGTGGAGGTGGCTATTCCGGTGGAGGTAAGACTTCTTTGATGACCACGCTGTGGTAATGAAGATATAGACCTTTACTAACAAATGTCCTAAAGGTGGATATCAAGGTGGCGGAGGTGGTGGTATGTTTAGCACCCAATTTCTGACTTGATCAACCAAAAGACTAACAAGAGATAGGATACTCCGGTGGAGGTGGGTACTCTGGTGGTGGAGGCTATGACCGCCAAGGAGGTGGTGGAAATGCAGGCCAATGGGGCTCCCAGTAAAGATGATAATCGAGTGGATGGTGTGTTCTTCTCTCCGGCTTCACGATTTGTGAAGACAAGGAAAGTTTGCCTGGGTTTTTGCAACGAAAGGGTTATTGTGCGGTCGACACCCGGAATATTGTCATCTTCGACAACCGGTGGTCAGCTTCGTGGTTTCTGGAAGCAGTTGACCTTGGGCGAGCTCGTGCTTGCATGGAGTTTGGGGGTGGTCTTCTTACCTTTGCTCGGTTACGATATTGGTTGACGGGGTTCGTCACACAATGCTTCTCATTTTTTCAATTTGCCAAACTTCGACTTGACGATCAGTTTGATCTATATCTGTTTATGAAGAAGACAGCATCTTTGCAGCTGTTTAATGGTGGTCTATGGCATCGATGTTCCGATAGGGAATAAAAAGGCTTTTCAAGCATTACTTCTCAGTCTCCTCTTGCTCATCAGTGCTTGTGACTTTCTTGAGCTCATGACTTATGGGCTCTGCTGGGCTTATTTCAACATTTCCCCGCTCTCCGATTTCTCGTACCCTATTTGCTAGATCCTTGACATGTTCATCACCACTATCTGGACTCAACTCATCCACTGAAGACAAAACCATTCTATCAGCAAAGAGTCCGAGGTACAACAAAAACATACAGCATAGAAAAGACGCCACCTACATGATTTTTCCAAACTAAGCAAATAATCCATATTCAGCCCGCTAGGACCCTCACTTCTGTAGATGTGTTCAGCCAATCTTTGGGGATCTTGCGGCCCCATGAATTGCGCATTGTCCGGCGTCCCTATATATACCAATGTCCTAATGGTCTTTCCGCTTCGCTCATCCTCTCCTGCGGGGTAGAAGGGCGTGTAATGGATTGTATATCCGTTGATCTCGCGAATATCGAGGTAGGAGCGCACTTCATCGACTTTCGAGGGGAGGATCCGGTATGCCGTACCCCATACTCGAGGAGTAACACCCGAAGGGATAGGATGCGGATCGTCGAGGGTGCGCCAGTGCGAGTATGGGATCAGAGTTACAACGCGGCCGGGGGCTTCGGGTGTGCCACGGTGATCTTCACTATTAATATTCGCAAGGCTGGCGTTAGACTACTAATCGGGGGAAGTTGTGGGCAGGCGCATGAAAGTATAGCACAGGCTATTGTACGGAGGTGAGTTAAGTGGTCTCTCACCTGGCCTGCATACTTCATAAGCTTCGCTGTGCCTTTCAACTCATTCACATCCAGGGCTAGCACACACCTGCCAGAATCGGCGAATATATCCGGTGACATAGCCAGGTATACGTCGATCTATTTGAGTGCAAAGATTGAGTTCCAAAGGCACCGGTGCATAGTCATGGATACCATCGATGGTACGAAAGGTAGAGAGAGAGAGAGAGAGAGAGAGAGAGAGAGAGAGAGACATTACGAACCGAAATGTGGTGGAGGTTTCCAAATCAAGCTTCTGTGGATATCGGAAGAAAATCAGTTGGTGATGGCTCTAAAACTAGGTCTGGTGGTAGTGCTCGAAAGTGACTCTTATCCCATACCCATATCCGAATAACCAGAACTCGTTCTCTGAGTTGCTGTAGTCGTTGTCATTGTCATTGTCATTGTCACCCATGATGATGCGATGATATGGTGATGTGATGATGTGATGGTGGTGGTGTTTCAGTTGTGACTGTGAGACTGTGTGACTGAGATTTCTGGATGACCGAGGGGTTAAAAAGTTACAGTTACGGTTACAAGCACCAAAGACTGTTAGACTACGATGGAAGTGGGAAAGAGTCTTGGCATTGAGGAATTCCACTTTTACTCCAGATGAACGCAAGAATACGAAGCATTGCGTACCTTGTAAGTTACTCCGTCGATACGCGGAATTCTCGACGGAGCCTTTACACAGAACATGCGTCGAGACATTATTATCACGGCGTACGAACGAGATGCAAAAGTTGTCGAGGAGAATCCATACCGGGGAAAGGGTTTGGTAAGAGGTGGACACAAAGTATTGTAACAAAGCTTAAGTGCCTGGTCTTCCACATTGGCATTCATCCCTCTTCGGATATCATGCCGCAGCAGCGCAAGGTGAATCATTAGAGGGCCCCTCGACCATCAGCCCCAATCACGAGAAGTACATAAGTGATTTCTTTTCTCACAACGTCTCATCCAAGGCAGCATCTACTCCCGTCTATCAATCTATATCTCACAGCAATCCCCATAAGACTTCATTTCGCAAAGCCGTGATAACTCAACAAACCGAAAGGGCCCGAAATTAAGCTCCACAGCCGCCTTCACATCGCAGTGAGATTCAGCGAACACCACCCACTTCCACCAGTTTCGAGGGATCCTGATTGCGAAAACAACAAAACACAACACTGTCCTCGACAATTACCTGAATCAATAATTCGACCGGGCAGCTGTGACGGAATCGCATCAAACAGATTTTCAAAATGGCTTACAATAGAACATACAATCCCGATGCGCTACCTGCGTAAGTTTTGAAACCCCTCCCACCCCGACAAAGAGCCGTCGCTGAACAATCACAGATTCGCAGAGCCAGAGAGGGTATGATTGACCCACGGATTGCATATTCACGATTGATTAATCAGAAACAGAAACACGGCTCATCAGCTCCGCCGCCAACCTCGACTCCTACCCACAGCCAAGCCCAACAGGCGATGCACTCGCAATATGAAGGCAGACATACACCAAGTCAAGATCCTTACGGCGGTCGACGACTCTCTCCTCAGAATCCCCCATCTGCCAATTACGGCTATGCATCTCCCCCTCCAGGTCGCTCGCATGCTTCCCCACCACCGGGCCAATATGGAAATGGAAGGCCCGCTCAAGGCAGACCACCACCAATTTCGCGCCCTCCGCCCACTCCAGCACCACCTGGCGCGGATCCCCAGCTCTGGCCTCTGTTCAAAGCAGTGGATAAAAACAGTGCGCCTGCCTCTCCCACTCCTCCCCTCCCCAACTAAACTAACCCCACCTCCAGACAGCGGATACCTTACCGAACGTGAACTCGGCGCCGCCCTCGTGAACGGCGACTGGACAGCCTTCGACCCCCATACCGTCAAAATGATGATCCGAATGTTCGACACCGACCGCAGTGGCACGATTGGTTTCGACGAATTCTGCGGACTGTGGGGCTTCCTCGCCGCTTGGCGCGGTCTCTTTGATCGATTTGATGCCGATCGTAGTGGGAATATCAGTCTAGATGAATATACGAATGCGCTGGTAGCGTTTGGGTATCGTCTGAGTCCGCAGTTTGTGGCGACGCTGTTTAGGACTTATGATAAGAGGGGGGAAGGGGCGATCAGTTTTGATTTGTTTGTACAAAGTTGTATTAGTTTGAAGAGGATGACGGATGTGTAAGTTTTTTCTGTTCTCTTTATACAACTTGCATCGATTGAATCTGGGGAAAGGATTAGAGGGTGCTTGAAGTATGCGAGATGGAGGATGTTGTTTCCTTTCTAGTTGGAAAGTGCCAGTTATGGGCGTCTTTTTGTTGCGCCATATAATGTCCTCAGTGAGATACAAACTAACATTTATTCCTATACAGCTTCAAACGCTACGATGATGATCGCGATGGTAAGTTTATTTCCATATATCTTTTGTTTGAGAGCCCTTTTCACTAACCTCGATCTAGGCTACATAACTCTTTCCTTGTACGTTTTATTTCCTCAATTTACCCCCGGTCTTGGCATCAAAGGTGCCATATAAACCCCAAACTAACTAAATCTTCCCCTACAGCGAGGACTTCCTCACAGAGATTATTCGACAAAAATAAACGATATCAGCCAATGAGTTTAACGGTTTAATCGATGACAGATGAAAACAGTACAAGCCAGACGGAAAAGAGGGACTCACTCTGCCAGCGGAACTGAAAGGCAGGACGTCATTTGGTAATCGGAAAGGAGGGATTCTCCTTCATGTGTTTGAGAAAGGAGAGGTGAGAAATATCTATGGATTATAGAATACTTGTAGGAAGTAGTAAATGTGATACCCAAATCTCCTTACATTGTATTTTTCGTGCTGTTTGGTGTGTATTTTTTATGGTGTTTGTGAGATGGGCTTTTCGCCAGGTAAATGTATGGGTAGTAGGGGGGATAAGATGATGTTTCTTTTGGTTCTCAGACACACACACACTCTCTCTCTCTCTCTCTCCCTCTCTGCTTGTTATACGGTCACATGGCATTTTTGCGTATTCTGTCGCGAGAGAGGCGCAGGCATTTCACATACGCAGTAGTGTAGTTGTGTCTTGACACAGGAATCAGTAACTTATCTCTCTCAATATTCAATACGCAACTCAACTCCATCGTATACACAGTAAGCAATCTCACTAGTCGTAACTTAGATCACTTGTACTGTACTATATATACAGTATGTATGTATTTCTCACTTCCAAACCGCCAACGTTGTAGATTTTCGCCAAAAAAAAAAGTAAAATTGCAAGGAGAGGGAGTAGCAAGCACTGTGCAGTTCAGTGCAGTTTAGTTTGGTTTGGTTCGGTTGATGTCCTTTTTTTCTTTCTTTTTCAAACTCGACTTTGATTGTGATGCTGCTCGCTCATCTGTCTATCTATCTATCTGCCTCTTCTGAATAATGAAGTTTTCGTCGGTGTAGGAGATCGGATCTTTCCCTTCCGTCGAGTGAAAACTTAATAACTAGCCTTAAATGAGGTTCTTCCCGTCGAAATACGTGTAGTTCATGGCTTCTAGATCGATGTCCTTGAAATTACGGATCTGTACGTGGGGAGTTTTGTACGGTTAGTATATATATATATATATATATATGTCTCTTTCATCCTTGCCCAGTAGGTCCTGAGCTTGGTTCTATGTAAAGAAGCAAGCAAAGGGGGCTGGAGGGCGGGTGGACGGAGGTGCAGGGAGAAGGAAGGAAACAAACGTACATTTATAGCAACAGTATCTTTCCTCGGATCGGGCTCCTGGTTTCTAGGGTGCAGGTCGATGATTATGCTGCTGCCGCAGGTTTTGCAGAACTTGTGGTCGATGGATTTGCGGCCGAAGTTGTAGGTGGAGAGGTTGGCGGCGGATTCTGGGGCGGGGACGAGGTGAGGGGGTTAGAATGGGTTGGTTGTGAGGGCGTGGAGGAAAGGTGGGTGGAGGGGGGGGAAGGGTAAGGGAAGGGGTACGGGGAGAGTAAATGCTGCAGGGGAATAAATGAAGGCAAGTGAGGATCAAAAAGTTTAGAAAAGGAAAAATAGATATCATGTCCATACCAGGAGACATCTTCACGTCCGATCGTGCTGGATAGACTAGTAGATAGCCGTTGTGCGTGCAAATAGAGCAGCTGCAGTGGTTGACCGGGTACTTGGGAAAGGGGTATTTAAGGGTTACCGAGAACTATGGGGCAGATATAATGTTAGTTAGCTGTAGTTGTTTGTGTAGTAGTATCTTTGTGTGAATGGTTGCATGCTACTGCATCAACTACTAAGTGAGAAATAGGACATCATAAAATAATGATATCCAGAGCCCTTCAATAACAAGGCCACGCGTGGTTGAAATGATTGATGTACTCACAGTCACAGCACCACAGTGACAAGATCCCTCGTGAGTCGTCCGCTCTTCTGGTGAAGTCTCTTCGACATATCGGAAGTGATTAAAATCGAGCGGACCATAGGTAGTGGTGACAGTCTTGATCGACATCTCGTCTAATGATAAAAAGGGAGGAGCTTAAGATGAGATTAAGTTTGGAGACTTTAAACCTTCACGCTTCCCAGCCTTCTGCCTTATCTCTCTCAGCTTCGGTGTAGGATCTTGGTCTCAAGGATAAATACGTAAATTGTGGTCCCTGTTCGCTCTAGATCCGAGAAGATTCTAACCTTATAGAGTAGCTAGCCAAAGCTCGCACTTCGTCCTTCGGCGGATTAATCAATGGTTGCTTAATTTGGATAATATAGTACTGATTTCGGTGGGCGCAGAGGAAAGTTGGAGAGTTGGAGAGTTGTGGCTTTATGCAAGAAAGACGTCGTGTACAGACCAAGTTATGAAGTTACACGTAAAAAAGACAATGTCCACATCATTCCAAATAATTGATGCACCCTTAGTCACGTCTAGGTGAAGTATCTAGAATAACGGCTAAGTAGAGACCGTTCCAATCCCTGCTACCAATCAACCGGTTGCATCTTTCCCCAAAGTTTGGTGGGGTGACGAGTCGAATTCCAGAGGAGACATCATCTGGACTAATTCGTCCGCCGAGGCTTCGAAGGATCACAGCTTCACGAGACTTTTGCCTATCATCCAATTAGCTCGCACAGAACAAGATGTCCTTGAACTCAGCATCTTCCGTCCTTAGACGAGCTCTTCTTTATGGTAAATACACTGTGGTCATATCAATTGAGCAGGTTCTGACCATCATGCAGTACCTTCTTCGTCACCCAAGTTCCTGGAGAAGTCTCGGGGATTAAAGGTCGATACTGTTGCGTATGATCTTGAAGATTCTGTGACTTTGGGGAATAAGGAGATGGCGAGGAAGAATATTGTTGACTTTTTGGGTGGTGAGAGGCCGAAAGATGTTGGGGAGTATGTATACTTCGCATCCCCATCCTTTCGTAAAGGGGCGTCGTTCCGTTCTTGGTTTTGTCATTTCATCTGATAGCAGCAGTGTTCCTGAACTTCACGCATATACTAATCGCAATACCACCATAGACTAGCCGTACGTATAAACTCAGTATCATCCGGACTCGCCCTCCAAGACCTCACCCAAGTCCTTAAAAGTCGCCATCTCGATACCCTCGTAGTACCCAAAGTCAACTCAGCATCCGACCTGCATTTTATAAACGACATTCTTCGACATAGTCTCCCATCTCGTCATCCATCCACTCCATCACCAGACTCCAACCCAGTCAAAATTCTAGCCCTGATAGAATCCGCTCAATCTATCCTCAACCTCTCTCAAATATGTGCTGCTTCTCCTTACCTTCACGGTCTTATCTTCGCAGCCGAAGACTTCTCCCTCGATCTCAATATCACGCGCACACCAAGTTTAGATGAATTTCTCTACGCCAGAAGCCATATCGCAACATGTGCACGTGCGTTTGATCTTCCTTCTACTATTGATCTAGTCTGCACGTCGTATCGCGGAGAACAGGGCCAGAAACGGCTGCAGGAGGAGAGTCTACAGGGGAAGGGTTTAGGGTTTAATGGGAAACAGTGTATTCATCCGTCTCAGGTTGAGATAGTGCAGAAAGCATTTGCACCAGGGGAAGACGAGGTAACGTGGAGCGTTCGAGTGGTGATAGCGGATGCGAAGGCGGATAGGGGAGGGAGGGGTGCGTGGACGTTGGATGGGAAGATGATTGATATGCCTGTGGTGGGAAAAGCGAAGGAAGTGGTTAAAAGGGCAGAATTGTGTGGATTTGATGTTGAGGGGCTGAAAGAGAAGTGGAAGGAACAGGAACCGGAGTGATATTCTTCTTGTGTAAGTATATGTCTGTTTGAGAGAATGGATGTCAAGCCTTGACGTGTGCATCTCATCCATCTATACAATCCTAGGAAGTACATAGAAGCAGATATAACCCGTGCGGAGCATTTCAATTGCTGAAATGCGCTGCTGAATAAGATGGCATCTAAGAGTTTATCATTCAGAAATGACGAATACTAGCAAAATAGAATCGAGAGATAAACTCGAAATATAAAGCAATCAGCCCTCAGGACAATGATGTAATGTTTTTCACTCTCCCGTGCGGGTCAAGAGGTGCCACTAGTTGATCCCTACTCGAATATTCGAATTATTCAGCTAAGTTACAGTAGCAGGCACCCATAGCTTCACTGGATCTCCAAACAATCAGCTTCCCTTGCATCCAAGAATATCAATGTCCACGAAAGCAATAGCTGATCAAACTGTCAATCACACAAATCATACAAATCACACAAATGGCATCTCCCGCACCCAACCCCGATCCCATCCCTCTATTTCGCCCCTCCAAAAAGCGCAAAATCTACCGTCAACGCACCGATGCTGATGCCGACACCGAAACCCAACCGGAACCATCCACCATTTCACTACCCAAACCCACGCAGCAAAGTCTCGACGAACTAATCACATCCGCCAGCCCACCAACTAAACCCATAAGCCAGGATGCAAATGGAGAAGAAATCGACATAAGCAGCGTTCTGCGCCTGCGAAAGCAACGCAAGAAGATTGGGGGTGTTGGATTTACAGCCGAGAAAACGGGCGCGCATAGCGCTGAGGAAGAAGGGGAAGAAGGAGCTCTAGTGAGATTCGGCGATGGCGAAGATAATGAGAAAGAAGTAGAGACCGAGGGGGGAATGCGCAGATTTGCGCCGCAGATGGGAGTTTTAGGGAACGCGGCTGTGGACAAACATATGTGAGTTTCTCTACATCTACTACTTCTACTTCCCTGCCCAGATGGAGGGTAGGGGGTAGTTGTTTTTTTGCAGTCGGAGATGGTGGCTAACGGGGAAAGGATGGCATATATAGAAGGGAAACTGGCGCGACAAAACCCAGGCTCTAAATCCCTTTCTACTTCCCATGAAACGAATCCCTCCACTCAAACACTTAACACCCAATCAAGCACCAGCAAACCCAAAGAAGTCGTTCGCGCTCCCACCACCAACGGGCAACTTCTGGAAATCGACTTAGGCGAAGAAGCCCGTCGACGCAACATGGAGCGCACAGAGATGGCGCGACGCCGCGCACAAGGAGAAGTACTTGAGGATTTGGATGAGGAGGGAGGAGATTCGAGGAAGAAAGTCAAGCTGGGGAAAGATGGGAAGCCCCGGCGGTGGAGAAACAGGAGAGGGAGTGATGATGTGCAGAGGGATATGCTTGTGGAGGAGATTTTAAGGGAGAACAAACGTGAGTTTTTTCTTCTTTCTATATATATATCTACTTTCCAATCCTCTCATATCTCCTCACCCCCCACTCCCCCCTTCTTTCTATATATTACAGAAAAACTAACTCTCACAAGTCGACCTCTACGAACCACCCCCCAGCAGCATTCTCCCCACCAACTCCTCCGACCCTTTCAACCCCAACACCAACAACGACGACACGCTCGCCGATCTCTTCCGCAAAGACTGGGAAGACGCAGCGTCGTTTACGGCAGCGCAGCGGCAGCAGCAACAAGCTGCGGCGGCGGCGAAGAAGAATAAGAACGGTGCCGGCGCGGCGGATAAGGCGAAGACGGAGGAAGAGATGTATATGAAGGGGCCGAAGTTGGGGGGCAGTCGCAGCGCGAGAGCAGCAATGCGGGAGATGATGTTGGCGAAGAAGAAGAAGTTTTAGGGCCGGGGGTGCGGTGTCTAAGGGCAGCGGGGTGAGGAAGGGAAGGAGGGATGGAGAAGAGGATGGGAGGGGAAAGGGAGAAAAATTGAATGTATAGATGGATAGATAGGTGTATGGACGCTTTCTAGAGGTTATTATAATTCATTAGGGGAAGAAGGCGCTGCGAATGATGGAAGTAGAGCAATAAAAAGTCGTGTGATATGCTCATTATGATTATAATTGATTCATTGACTTGAACATATCTTTATCAACCAACTGCTGGTGCATTCATAAGATTAACAAACAACATAAATCTTTGGGTATTCATCCTCCATCATTGTACCTTCCATCCACCTTGTCTTTTCCAAAAATAAAATAAATAAAGTACAGGAATAAAAGGTTATCTAAAAACAACCATATAGAGAAGTATTGAAAAAAAAAAAGAAAAGAAAAGAAAAGAAAAAAAAACCATCAAAACGCCTTTCTTTTCGCTAATTCGTATACAGATATTGCGTAGCCTTTTATTTTCCGTGACATGTCCATCCATTCCCATTAACTCCCATCTATGAGGATATCTATATGCCATTCCCCAACCAACTCAGCACACCTCCCCAATATTCCTCACCGCCGCTGCCGTCTCGCCATCCTCACTCCCACCGCCCCCCGAACTCACAACCCTCCCCATCCCAAACAGCTCCAAACCCTGTACCAGCCGAACCTCCTCCCCGGTCCCCAGCACCAGCACCTCGGGGCCCATCCTCCTCTCCGGAAACTTGTCACTCCTCGGACTAACCACGCTCTCGACCTCCTCGCGCTCCCATTTCTTACTCTTGATGCTCCAGCTGGCGAAGCCCGTCGTCACTTTGTCGCCGTCGTGGGCCGAGATCCACGAGCGGGCGCAGAGGTTCTGTGCGATCTCGCGGCCGCCCGGGAACCCGGAGATGATGTTGCCGCCGAGGTACCACGGATTGGAGATGCGGTCGAAGGCGTGCAGGAGGGTGGTCAGCGGGAGTGCGGCTTCGGCGATGAGATGAGAGGTTGCGTAGGGGGCGATGGTGCGGTAGGTGCACCCGTGCGGGGAGAAGATGACGGAGAGGGCACGGTCGGAGATGCTGGAGAAGGTGGATTGGAAGGAGTGGGGGGATGAAGGGGGGGTGAGTTGGGAGTTCTGGTGAGGGTAATGATGATTGGTGATGGGTGGTCGGTAGGTTATACCGATTGCATTGTGGAGGCCGGTTAAGTCGTTCTTTTGGGGAAGAAATGCTATGGTGACTTCGCCGGGAGAGCCATTCGGTGTAGACGCTGGAACGGGAATTCGCTGGATAGTCTCTTTTTGGCGTAGGCGTGGATCTTCCCATCGTTTGAGGGGTATCACTTTCGACGTGTCAAAGTACTTCCATCTCTTTATGGTCTTTGCTGCTCCTGGCTCCGCGAGTATGAGCGTCTTTCCTCCATTCGACGGTAGTTGTTTGAGTGTGGCTTCATGGCAGTGATCAGTTTTGTCCTGACTTATGACTACAAGATCAGGCTCGGGTAGTTCTCGAAGGGAGGAGACACACGAAGGTGTCTTGAGAGTGGAGATGGAGAATTTTGGGTGGAATATCTTTGAAGGACCAGATATCCAAGGGTCGAGAAGGATGGTGAACGCATTCAAGCTCTGGCCTGGCGTAGGTGGGAAGGGAGAAATGGGCTCGAAGGTAAGGAGGAAGGAAGCATCCGAGTTGAGATGCTTAACCGTCAAGGACATCTTCGAATTGTTGAATGATATGATCGAGAAGGTTGCCAAAGCTCATGCTACTCAAAAGGTGTGGCCAACGAACAAGCCGTGGAGCAGGTTCAGTAAGGCTATGGCTATGGATAGGAAGGATAGACTTTTCTGACATTAGAAGAGATGTGGATGCGGATGCAGGATGGAATTGATGAAGTTTCCCATGTGTCTTGATGAATGAGCGCGTAGCCCGTTAATATTATAAGTAGAACAAGAATAGAATGGGGTAGAGTAACGGCTCAATAGGTGAACTTTGTAGCCGTTCCCTTTTACGAGTAGTGGGAAAAGGGAAAGGTTACGCGGTTTGTGAGATCCATCAAAGATCAACTTGATAGCACACCCCAGTGCGCAGTTTACTGTAGAGCACGCATGCAATGGAGGAGATATTTGTCCCAAGCTTTCTTGATAGGTTGCTCAGATGCATCTCCAGTCTCTTACCTCACTACTTCCGTAGCTTTTTTGATTAATTGTTTCTTTTCCTGGTGGAACTGTGTTGGGTCGGATCTGTGAATAAGGAGTGAGCGATCGGTTGCAGTTGAACAATCTTGGTATCAAGCATTCTTGATGGGGTCTCGAAGCGAGAATGGCCGGCAATGATCTACTCGACTCGGAAACATTTACAGATTTAAGGAAGTCTAAGCGATGACGACTCAGCTTGGTCGGATCTTTGATTACGGAGGAAACATTGGACGAATGGTAAACGAGGGTTGGCAAGCTGAGGCTTCAAATGCTCAAGGGCCGCGACTGGGAATGAAAAACAAGGAAAGGAAAGGACTGTAACTTGGCGAACAATTGCATGATGCTAATTAAGAAGCTACTGGTGTGGCTCAGGGACCAATATCTTGATATCAGCCTCATATGGATGAGAGATGAGTAGACGATCCGATGCTACTGCCCTTCGCTTGACTGAAAGAAAGCGCAACCCAGTCCTACGTGCTGTGCTCTTCCTAACCACTAGAGCAACGGCTTCTACAAGTATCAACGATGCCCCAAACACGAGGCAAGCTGGCAAGAACCTCTTTCTCTTGATCAGATGCCGAATCCCGCTGCAGGCAGGATGACCCAACCGGAGTTGAAGCATGTGTGCTCCAACTCCTATCTCAAAGCAGTTTAGTAGGGCGCAGCTCCAACGCTCCCCTGTGAAAGCTCGTTATCGCTCATTCGTCAGTTTCGAATCTATTGCTACTTTCTGCTGCTTCCTGCTACTTTGTGGAAAACAGCTGGTACTGTACTGTACTTTGCAGCTACCTGTGGACGGTTTGCTCCAACTCATCGATAAGGTCTCAGAGGGAGGTAGATAAAGCACGGCCGACAGCTACAGCTACAGCTGCAGCCACAGCTAAGCTACGGCTGCAGGATTCTCCAACTTCCAAGAGGAGTTTCCGCCCCTCGTTTGCTCATGGCTCATGCCACTATTGATAAGAAACAAAGCTCTTATCAGTTTTCCTATTGGGGAGCTCCGCACAACCCGTAATGCTGTAGCGGAAGGAAGTGCTCGCATTTTTTGCCCATTACGATGAAGATCAGGGGGCAGCTTTGTGTCTCCCCGCTCGTCACTTGTCAATTCCAACTTACATAGTACTTCACATTGATTGGTTGTAACGAAGGAAATCTCTCCGCAAAAATTCTCTCCTCTCCACTGGCAAAAGCATTTATTACTCAAAGCTTGGGATTGGCTGCATGAATATCATGCCCGACAATGGAGAAAAGCCATTGCTACCTACCTTGGTAATTATCCGTTAGAGGTGTGCACTAACTAGCAACAGGAGGAATCTGGATTTTTACAGCTGACACAATGCGACCCACGAGCAGAGAGTAGAACTGATTCAGTCCCACATGGCCCAACCCCGAGCTCTCCAACTCGCTATTTCCAGCTATGGATGTCTTTCGTATGGCGTGTTGTTTCTCTTTCTTTGTGAATACTCCGTATACGAGTAAGTATCACCGGCGTTGTCGCAAACATTGAAGCGTGTTTGAGAAGGCAGCTATCTGGTCCGCTATCTAATCGTTTATCCCGGTTCCTCCAACCGTCGAGGGCCTTACCTACCGCGCATGTGCAATGCCTCCCCTCCCCATTTTCATCCCCTCTTCCCGGTGACTAGACGGTATCCATTATTCCTCCATCCTTTCGCATTATTGAATCGGGGCACAGGCCCAGGTCGATGCTAGAAACAGGCTTGCACGTTCGAGGTAACAAAGCTCGGTTCCCTTGGATACTCGCTCGTACTTGTAGATGCAACACAGGAAACCTTGGAACAGAACCTTGGAAAGAGCTGAGGGCTTTCACGAGGCGCCGGTAACTTGCAGTGTGAGGTAAGATCTTTGGATGGGGAGAAGAGAGAACATGACTGGCTGCAGCCACTCCCACTCCAGTCCGAGTCCCAGTTACCGTGCAATGCACATACGTCCTTCCCCACCCAGATGGAGAATGGATGGAACATGGAACATGGAACCTTTGGAAGACCTCGTCCATCGTGGCTTGGGCCGATAGAAAAGAGCAAAGAGCTTCTTTTTCCTAGCCAGCTTTCCTAGCCAGCTTTCCTAGCCAGCTAACTGAAAGGACGAAAGGACCCCTCAGTCAATAACATTAGCTCTGCTCTGCCTTGTACTTGGACTCTGCTACCTCCCTCGACCTATCTCTCCCTCCCAAACAGGAATATTTACAGAACCACACTATACATATTCTTTTCTCAAACACCAATTGTATTGGAATTCTCAATTTGCTAAAGCGGAAAAATAGAGCTAAAGGAGCTAAAAGAGCTCCAGGAGCTTCAAAGCATATTCCTTTTTCTCCCTTTGACCATAATCCCACATACCACATACCACATACCTTTCCAATCGTACCGCCTGTACGCAAGTACCTTACCTTTGTTGTGTACCTCGAAAGGACTATTCCCTCTTGCATATCATTATCTTCTATGAAGATTATGCACGAGTTTTGCTAGAATTGCTATCAGCACTATTATTATACTTATCCATTGATTTGAAACGCTCCTTGATACCGAAGCGTCGAACGAGCGAGCGAGCGAGCGAGAGCAGTGCGACCTATCTAAACTCCAAGTCCAGCTTCTCTTAGAAGAATCCATCGTCCCCCAAGGACTGGGAATGGTGGAGTCTACCTTGACGATGCCTCCTCGTTCTTCGTTGACATCGTCCTTTTCTGTTTCGGACGCCAATAATGAAGTCGTTTGCCCATTGAGAAATCAGGATGGCTCAAGTTGTCGCAAACGTTGCCTCGGCGTGAGTGCCTCTGCCTCTGCTCTGCTGTATCTGCTGTACCCCTTTGGAAGCTACTTCCTTAATTGTACGGTTCAATCCGTGGTAACAAGCGAGTGAGATGGACAGGAAAAACGATATCGATCAATGCAAGAGCATATTAGAAGAGCTCATCCAGAACATTACATTTCGAAGCTTCCTGCGACCGAAGAGAGCTTCCAACTTATGATCAATACCCCGCCTTCAGAGCGACCGCCGCCTCCAACAAGCTCAGCTCAAACATCGCATAGTCCGTACAATGGTTTTACAACTTCTTTCTTTCTGCAAGTCTGCTAACTATGTCTTAAGGTTTCACACATGAGCGACCGAATTATTATGGCGACGACTCCAGTACTCCGAACACTCCTAGGATTTTGGACGATAGCTCAATGCTGCCAGCCGCTAGCGCTGCTGCAGCTTTGGCACAACTACACAACCACAAGCTAGACAGTGATTGGGAATCTGAATTGGTGAGTTCACGCTCTGGTATCTCTTGCATGCGAAAAGAGTTCCTTGCTAATTTTTCAGGACTGGATGTCCGACACTGAGGCTCACAAACAAGCAATGCGAGCTTCCATAGAGCTTCCTCCGATCCACTCAAATCACATCGAACCTACCAGCGATCCCTTCTCTCATCACAATTCCCACCGGCGCAGAGACCTTCTCCCTTCAATACTGTCTGCCTCACCTCCCGGAAGATCCTCCACTTTGCCACCCATACAAAGACATCCGAGTACCGGTCGCCCCCAAAAACATTCGGTTTCAAAACGTGCTCGGGAACCACAACATAGGAGGCAAAAGTCTCGTGGAGACCAAGCTCACTTGCGACGTATGAGTCATGATCGCAAAGCTCAATCTGCCGAGCCGTCAACTGCATTCTCTGCAGCATACGGTGCATACGGGAAGAGATGGGAAGATTTGATTGATGCGGCAACCTCAGCAACAGAGGACGTAGATGACGATAGAACACCAGTTAGTCTTATTCTTAAAAAGACCTTCCTACCCTGCTGACAAACCAATAGGTACCTCCATCACCTGTTTCAGTGAATCGTGCATCAATGCCTCCATTTTCTGCCTCCCACTTCCAAGGATACCAAGCCTCGCCTTTACAACAGGCACTCACCCCACCTTCATATATGCCTGAAGCACCAGAACCCTTTCCCTCTGTGGAGAGTGGTGAAAGTGGCGACAATTTCCATATTGAATCCCAAGGACTTTCAGATTCATCGCCAAGCTTCTCTTCCACAAACATACAAATATACTGCGCGGCTTGTCAGAAAGTCTCCCTGCTTAAAGAATCATATGCATGCACAGAGTGCATCTGTGGTATATGCCAAGCATGCGTCGAGGTTCTCATGGGTGAACAAGGCGCGCGCAGAAAATGTCCACGATGTGCTACCATTGGAGGCCGTTTTAAACCATTTCAATTAGATATTCGTTAGTAGATCCATCACTGGACAATGATATTTGGGAAGGAGTTATTGGCTAGCTTGGAACAGCATAGATTGAAGTTTGCAAAAGGACAAGGCGTTTTGTTTTATTCCCAGGATCTAAGGGTTGCTCTTGTTGTTGATGTCTTTTGGATATAGGTGGGTTGGTATTGGGAATCCGCCCAATTTTGATGCTTGTTGTATGAAACGTATCAAGACATTTTGGGCTGATGTTTATAGTTGAATGCAAAGAAACCTTTCAGGACAGATACGAGAAAGTTAGACATATAAACTCACATTTTAGTAATCACTACGGATCTTTATCCCCATTGGTGAGCATTGGCGGATCCGGTGGGGTCAAACGTCAAAATTCAATAGCTCAACTGCAGAGATTAGATGAAAGCACTTCTGATCTATCAACTCGCAGGTACAAGGAGTGTCTCAGGGGCTGTTGGTGGCACTGCTCGGTAAAGACACGGATTGAGCCTTGGATGCAGCTCCAATCATCCACGGACCCCAATTACGGCGCCCAGAATGGGCTGAAGATCAACAAGACAGCCTTGTTGGCACCAACTCCAGAAGAAGAAAATGTCCTTTCCCGTCACAAGCTGAAATTGCTCCCATCGCCAATCAGGTGTTACCAAATGTGTTTCATGAATGCTCTTTGCTATGGTAATAGCGAACGTGATTCGTCGCTGACGTGAGGGCGTCCCGGACGACCTGACAACCTGAAGAATGCATGAGCGGCGTGATTCGACTTTTTGTGTGACCGGTTCGCGGCGTAGATTTGACGAAGATGTATATAAATGTATAGCAATTGAGTTACCTCGCACATTTATTTCCACTTGCTCTTCATTACAGCCTACTTTTTTGTCTTTGCTGTGTTGATTAGACTTGGAGAAGTTCGTTTTGTTTGCTAAAATTTGTTGCTGCAAATCATCACCTTCACGTCCTAGTCAGCCTCGCATACACCCCCTTGTTCTAAGTAGACAGTATGGTGTCGAAATATTTCGAGGACCTTCCGGCCCCGGCCGAGGAGAATTTGACGACTGAGTTCGTGTTGCAAGAGATTATTGATCATATCACTGCTTTGCAAGAAGACTTTCCGCATGTGAACCTGGAGTTGTTTCGTCGTCATCTTTGGGAGATTAGAAATCGAGGTGAGTTCTTCTCCCGCTTCTACATTCCTCTAGTATTCTTTCTCGTACTATGTGCTTTTGTAGGTCTTTGTACTGACAACCACAGATGTCGACCCACAAAGACATCTTCGAGGATTCCTCGAAGTCTTCGAACACACACATACCTTCAAGAGAGCCTTCGATGAGCTCGATCCTAGAATGCAAGTGCAAATCAAAGCGTTTATGAAAAACGACGCAACTGAAAAGACGGTTCTAGCTGCTGGCGGTCAAGAAGGCGATTTTCACATCCCACCTAGTCCTGCTGTGAAACATCATTTCAGGGAAATGGTGAAGCAGGAGTTTGAAGAGGCAAAGGAGTTTGTCGAGGAGAAACTCGAGCACGTGTTGGGGAAACATCATCATGACGAACTTTCGGCTGCGATGCAGGGCAGCGATAAGCATGTGAAGGAGGATGGGGGGGAATATCCGAATATCTTTGAAGATGAGAAGGGGACGAAGATTATGGAGGTTTGTACAATCCCTTCTTTTCAGAGTTTTGCTTTGGTTATGAAATTTCTCTGAAATATTCCCAACCTCTGTGTCATTCCCAGCTAACCAACCCACGCCAGGTCCACAAACGCAAAACCTTTCAAAACTGGGGCGAATCCGTAAAGAATACCCCTCAATGGACATTCGTGCCCACTACCATTCTCGGTCTCTCTAACTTAGTCAAATGGGCTAAGAAAGAAGGTTTCCGCGTCCGCTGCAGCGGTTATCGTCATTCATGGAGTAACACCTTCTCCCAAGACAAACAGATTCTCGTCTCGTTGTTGAATCTGGAAGAAGTGACGAAGACCCCTGATGCTATGAGTATTAAGCAGGAACATATTGATTCGAAAAACGAGTTGAAAACGATTGAATTGGCACCGAAGATCCCGGGCTTGGAAAACGTGAGCATACATGCTAATGGGACTGCGAATGGCACGACCGTTACAAATGGGAATAAGGAGGATGAAAAGACATTGTGTAGAGTTGGTGCGGCGGTTACGAACGAACAGTTTAGGAGATGGGCTGTGACAAACAATCAGTGGAGCATGCCTGTGGATGTCATTCTTGTCGAGTATGTTTCCATCTTTCCTCCCCATACCCATTCTCCCCATCCATCCATACAATGCTAACCACCATCCAGAGTAACCTGCGGCGGAGTCAACGGCCCCATCTGCCACGGTGCCGGCCGCCGCCACAAAACCGTCAACGACTACGTCCGCGCCATTGAATACATCGACTGCAACGGCGTCCACCGCACCATCACCTCGCCCTCTCACCTCCGCGCCGCCGCCGGCTGCTTTGGCCTCCTCGGCATCGTGACCCACATCACCTTTGCTCTCGACCGAATGACGTACGCCGTGCTCCGCCCGCGCAAACCCGACATCGGGCTCGCCATCCCGCCGCTCTCGCCCGCCAACATCCCCGTCGCGCTGCGCAAGACCTGGACCCCCGCTCAGTACGCCGACGCGTTGACCGAGTTCGAACGTGCGGCGACGGATGACTATTATAGCGAGTGGTTCTGGTTCACGCGCAGTCAGCAGGCGTGGGTCAATACGTGGAATAACACGGAGGATGAGAAGGGTGTGGTCGAGTATCCGAGTGCGTTTGATACGTTTGTGCAGTGGGTACAGGGGTGGGTGGGCAGTGTGTTGACGGGGAATGAGATCTTTAAACATTTTCCGGGGAGGTGGCAGGCTTGTATCTTGAGTACTTTTGGAAGTGAGTTTGGTTCCTGTTTGCTTTTGCCTTTTTTATCATCTATCCCCTTTCTCCAATCCTGAATGGGCGGATGTTTCAGTCCGAAAGCCGGCTTGGAATGAATGAAGAGAAGATTACTAACAAGATATCTACTACAGTGGTCGCACTACCCCCCTTCGAGTTCTCCCATTTCGGACAAGACAAAGTCGTCGAAATCAAAACCAAACTCCCCAACGCTCTTCATTTCCGTCGTGGCGTAAGTCTTTCTCTCCCCTATCCCTTCTCCCAAATCCACTCTCTAACCCCTGATCACCCACAGATCCAAAACATGCGCGTCCGCGACCTGGAATTCCAAATCCCCATCCCGCTTCTCCCGTCCTCCGTCTCCTCGCCGTCCGGACCCCGCCCAGACTACAGCATCGTCCGCCGCGCCTGGTGGGACATCATCTCGCTCTGCTACCGCGACAGCTCGACGCCGATGCGGCTCACGCTCGAGCTGCGCATCATGGGCGACTCGAACCTGCTGCTCGCGCCGCAGCGCGGCAACACCTGGGGCACCGCCAGCATCGAGGTGCTGAGTATCCCGGACGCGGTGACCGACGACGAGTGGGTGCCCTTCCTGCAAGAGGTCGTCGATCTCTGGGCCGGGTATAAAGGCGTGATGAAGGTCGGAGGGGAAGAGGTCGACTTGGATGTAAGACCGCATTGGGCGAAGGAGTGGGATCAGGTGAAGATTCGAGGGAAGGACGCGAAGGAGTATTTAAGGGATGTCGCGTACAAGGAGGCGATTCCGGAGTTTAAGGCGGTGTTGGGCGAGATTGGCGAGCAGCAGGGGTGGGGGCTAAGAGATTTGAAGAGTAGGTTTTCGAACGAACTTTGGGATTATATGGTTTTTGAGGGGGTGTAGAGTTGAGTGTTCCGTTTTTTTGGGGGGGTGGGCATGGAGTAAGGGGAGGGAATATTGGATTTTCCTTTTCCTTTCTACTTTTTACTTCCATTTTCGTCTTTCCTGCATTAGATGTTTGTTGTTGAATGTATCAGTATCAGTATCAATAATAGCGAAAGGCAAACAAGCGAAGCCAATACCATACAGTAAGTTACAATTAGTCTCAGCTAGTAATAAAAGAATAGACTACTTACTCTACACCACGCACACTCATGCCCTCATCCCAAACCAACGGCCAAAAGATCGATCGAGGATTCTCTTCTTCTCTTCCCAACTTCCATCTATATACCCAACCGTCCCGTCCCGTCCCTCCACCCCAAAGTTTTTCGCCCATAAAATGCATTCAAATGGCCCCCCCCCAAATGCAGAAATAGCGGCCTTAAGCAACAGAGAGAACGGAAACGAAGATATAAAGGTAACTGTAACGAAAGTAATATTTCATTCTTAGGATACTAAGGTGCTGAGCTTAGAATAGGCTCAGCTGGACTAATATAAGAGATTTCTGCCGGGCGGTGAGGCTGTAGCCAGCGTGGCCGATTCAGGGTCGAATCGTCACAGTAACGAAGTACATATGAACAGAAATCCTGCGTGTGCAAAGTATACGTAATAAAGAAGAGAGAGAATTTTAGAAATGAAAACAATCTCATTAGAATACCACTAACCTCCACGTTCTGTGCCGCTCGAAGGCTCTCGTCTCTGTATCTACTGCTTCTTGTTGATGTCGCTCATCATTCCAGAACTTGTATCTGTACTTGTACTTGTACATTCATGTATGTATGTATGCACAATAACTCGCTATACGCTATATGATTTTATCCCATCTTAACCCAGCGCATCGCATTCATCATCGCCCATCATCCAAAAGTTCCAACCCCTCTCCTTCACCCCAAAAAGTATTTAGCTGAATGAAAAAAGACTCCTCGCTCTACTTTGTTGCCCCACCCATTTATCTATGCAAAAGTCATCGTCATCTCCTTCTCGCCCCCAAACTCATCCTCATCCTCATCCGCCCAAGCATTCTTCTCCGGCACATATCCAGCCAGCCCCAACCCGACAGGCGTCGGACTCGCCCTCTTCGGCTCCAGTCTCTGCTCTGCAACCGAGATATTCGACCGCGATTGCGGCAGATGAGCTTGTGAAGTAGTCGCCGAGTGGGAAGGACTATGGTACGCAGTATCGAACGTCATCTCGAGTTCTTCCGGCTCCGGATGCGCGTGATACGAATTCGAGTGCAGCGAGGTCCGGGAATGTTGATTAGAATTAGTGTAAGAATTTGAATGTGTAAAAGCACCATTGGAGGGTCTGGGAGAGTGCGCGGGGGAGTGGTAGTTGTAGGTCTTGAGAGTGGTGCTTGGATCTTCGCTTTTGGTTGGTCGTAAGGAGTCGCGTGGACTAGAGGAATTATTGTTATTGCTTCCCGAGGCTAGGCTCAGCTTCATGGGTGGAAGCGTGGATTTGAGTTCTTTGACTTCCATGTGATCTGAGGCGAGTTCGGCGCGAATGGCATCAACGTCAAAGAGAACACCATGATTGTTTCCGAAGCCATCCTCTACACCTGATCTGCTGCCCCTTCCGCTCCCGCTTCCACTACCAGTATCGTGACTGCCTTTGGAAGACTCTTCATACATCTCCCACTCCTTTCGTTCTACAGCCGTTTTCTTCTTCCGACCAAAGAAGCTAAAGCGCCCCTTTCCTTCCTTTTCCTTTTTCTCGAATTCTTTTCGCGCTTCTTCGATCTCGTTAATTAGCTCTCTCTGTCTTTCGGCATGGTTGTCTGGATCCGGGTCCTCAATTTCCGTGAATTCATCACTTTCCACTAACCATCCCACTTCACGTAGGAGTTTTGGCATTGCGGTACGATATGCCATATGACCTGGCACGAGATCTGTAACGTCGACGTTCTCTAGATCAGGAATGCCTTCTACAGGTGCAAGCCCAGCCACCCTTCTTATACCACCACTGGTGAGGCGGAAGAGATAACCCAATATCCAATCGTTCCTGGCGTAACCGTTGACAAATCTGCCGGCTACAACAGAACGAGCCTTCAGATACTCATCCTGCTTTGCCACAATTGGCGAACCAAAAAGATAGACATTCTGAACAAGTCCATAGGCACCCTTTTTAGCAAGCTCCTTCAGACATGAGAAGATAACCCTCGAACCAAGAGAGTATCCGACGAAAGTGATTGGTCTTGTGCCGAGATTGCGATCAATCAGTGAGTCTGCAAGAATCAAGCCTGCGGCATTTGCACGATCAAGTGAAACGGTCCACGGGTTATCGATTAGGTATGAGAGTTTGGTAAGAACAACAGGCAGTTGCAGAGCAGCCATGAGACTGATAAGAATGGTGCTACCAAGTACTTGTTGGAGACCTTGTGTTAAAGCCTATGATGATTCAGTCCGTATTCTTTTTTTTTTTTGCTGCCATTGTTAATCTTACCTCAGTTGCTAAGATATTAATAGTATCTCCCATGCTTGTAAGCATTTCCGGTTCCCACAGCACCGAATAGATATCGCCCATAATGGGGTCGACAGTACTGTACGGTAATCGTACATCATCTACCTTGCCCGTCATCCATCCTGAGACCGTAATTATCAGATTAACTCGCTTGTTGTTGTGTAATGGCCGATATTCGAACGTCTTGACAGCTCCAGTTCGGCGATTCGCAGCTCGAATTGCAATTACTCCTCCAGAAGCGGCAGCACCGGACGTGATGATTGCAGCACCTCCAGCACCAGCAAGAAAACCGCTCGTTCCTGCTACACCGATGGTAGTGAAGCCAGCGGCAAGACCTGCACCAATAACAGGAGCCAAAAGACCCGCGGAAAGCCCAATGACCAAACTTCCACCTACTGTTGCAAGACCCATCATTAGATATCTTTTCTTCAGGGCCAACTTCCTTCGGTTTTCTTTATGCTCATCCTCATTCCAATTCTCCTTCTCGGCAGCTTGTTGCATTTCTAGAGCATCTGTGACTCGTTTCTCAAATCGACATATCTCTAACCACGAGACATCCATATTTTCACCCACCTTTTCTAAAAGTGTTCTGGATCTGGAGTCATAAACTGAGTCCGCTATCAAAGTCAAAAATAAGTCACAAAGTACAGTCCACCGGAGGTCGATATCAATATTCTGGGTTGTAGGAAGCTGTGATGGGGTCCGAACCTCGGGAAGGTCATCGCCTTCATGTTCCTGATAAGGCGGAGGCACAGCGGCTGGCAATTCCTCGTCAAATCGACGGGTTGTGCCAGGAGTGGACGGAGATAGAGGTAGTTTTGGAGACGATACAGACTCTCTCGGACTCCTGCCTGAGGCTATTGAGTCTTTGCTTGAATGTGCTTTATCGGCCATAGGATTTTTGACTCGTGCGTTCTGCATCAGAGTCCCAGTCAGATCAGATGGCACAACTCCATGCTCAGATAACTGCTCGATCATGATCTGCTCTTCTGCACTAATTTCCATATGCGCATACAATCGCACCATCATCTTTTGACTCCACATCTTGGTTGCTTCTACTGCCACTTGTAAATCTTTTTTGTATGATTTCTTTGCCGCAATCGACTCTACTTGTGCAACCATTTTAGATAGTATAAGTCGAGTCATCCCGACGTATGCGATTCTTTGTCCTTCGGTCAACAGATCCTTAGTCGCTTGCATCTGAGATACAGCGTCCCTCTGTTCCTCATCTTCTAGTTCTCCAGCTCCAGTACCATGCACGTCCTTGAACAAATACTGTGTGTTTTCGTCGAGACTTGTCGCGGATTGAGCATCCTCATCTAGTTGTAATCTAGTATACCCTCTTCCAGCCCCTCCAAGCCCTGCGTATGCATCCTCTTCGTCGTCGGACTCGTGTGCCTCTTTCGCAATTAGTTTGTTGTCATCATCGTATATGTCGTATGGGGCGTAAGCAGGCATCGTCTGCCATTCATCTTCTTCTTCATCAGCGGGTGGTTTGGGCGCCGGTACAGTAATATGTTGATGAGACCATTCAGATATCCCCTGCCCGCCTGAACTTTCTCGATTGTGCGCTTTGTCTATAGACGGTACCCCAATCTTGTCATTGCCATTACCACTTGTTGTTTCAAGATTGACTTCGGCGTTGGCGGAATTTGCAGAAGGCTCGGGTTTTTCAGAGTCTGCAGTGGCTTCTTTGTCCAGAGATTCTGCTTCTTTTGTCGCGTCAACGGGCTCAGGGTGTCCATGAACAGGTGCTTGTGTGGTCTGACTGGGCTGTTGCAACCCCCGCGACTCTGGGTTCGGCGTGATTGTCTGCGGCGTCGTTCTGGCGTCCTTGAACTCTTCATCTCTACTGTCCAGATCTGCGTCCTTCGTAGTTGAGCCTTCCTCAGCAACAGCCACATTCTTCGTTCCATCTTCCCCATTCTCGACTACTCCCCCATTCAGATCCTCGATGGTACCATCAGTATCCTCCTCATCCGCCGTCGCTACCTGAACATGTTTCCTGACTGGTAATCCGAAATCATCAAGCTCCGGAGGCTCGTTTTTAATCGTTGAGTCGTGGTTCACATTGCTGTTTGTAGTAGCATTTGTGGTGGTCTCAACACTCTCTGGCATATTGCTTACAGCACATCGACCACCACCTTAACTCACACGGTAGCGCTTCTTACAGAATAAATCATCCAATGTCACTTTGACATGGAATTTCTTAACGGTTGTGATAGAATAGATATGGTCTCTGTCAGATCCATCGATTCTGAAGCACTCTTATGTTTCCGAGGTCAATGCTTGTGCTTTGTATATTTCGTCTCGCATCGGCGCACCAGGATTTAGTAAACGAGTGGTTCGTGCTCTAACAGGTAAGATTACAGTAAGAAATCAGACCGGCGTTAGGCTAATCAAGCGCTAGAAGAATTCCTACGATCCTTTTAATAGAGTCGGGATTACTTGATAGAGGCCTCATATTCCGATTCTGACATCCTTTGTTCTACATCCACGTGCGGACGACGTAATCTCGGTGATTCAGAAAATGCAGCAGCATTGCTACCGAGCTCTTTGTTCCATTACTAAATGCATGTCTCTGAGCTGCAGATGCTCGCAGTCAATGTACATAAGTTTAAGTACTTTGGGGTATCATTCTACAATTGACGAAGGAAAGCAATAGTCTTGGACTCAAATAAACTCCCTTCTTAAAAATCAATCTGCTTCATCGATAGCGTTTGTTGCCGCTTCCGTCGCCCTAACCTCTGCACTCCCCGGCTTCTTCTTCGAATGCAGACGTTTTCGTCTGCGCTTGGCAGGCTCTACGCCCTCCACACCCGTATTCTCACCCGTATTTCGGTCTTGAGATACGTTTCCTGTATCTTCTGATTTTCTGCCTGCTTCTCCAACCTTCTTCTTAGACTTTTTAACTGCCAGCGGATTTGGACCTTTGGGCCCGTGAGCCTTCTTCTTCTTCTTTGCAGCACCATCCTCGTTTCCCATGTGTTTCATCGCCGATGCTTCCTCCTCCTCCTCATCGCCGTCTTCCCTCTTCCGCTTTAGACTTCCGGACGCCCTTCCAGACCTTATCCCCTGCCTGAACTTTGATTTCTCTTCCCTCTCCCTAACCTCTGCTGACGTTCCAGCCATTGGTTCCATAATCATGACACTCCTGTTGATATATACCAGAGGTACACCCTGAACAGCCCTCATACTCTTTCTGACTTCCAAATTTTGACTAGCCACCACGTATCTGTGTTTGTTCGTTCCATTGCCTTTACCATCCACCACTGATTTTATGCAATCCCGCGCCGACAAAGGCTCTGGGTAGTCATCTGGCAGATGACCGCAACGACGTCGCTCGAACATCTTTGCTTTGTCGATGACAAACGATACTCCAGGTTCCGATGAAGCTGCATATAGATGGCGCATCGAGCATTGTGTGATCACTAGATTCCGTCAATCATTGGGGCATCACAAACATCAGAATTGAAGCGCACTCACTGGGTTTAACCTGACCATGAAGCGTTCTCTCTAATCCGCCGATCAGATCCATCTTGAACTTATCTGCATCTCTGATAATCTCTGCATCGACTACAAGATAACAATTGTCAGTAATCATCATGCGACGCTTAATGCTAGGAGACTCACGAAGAACTTGGTAGGGTTCGCGAAAACCAAAGCTCATTCCGTATTGCTGCATGAGCTTTTTATACTGCTTCGATCGTTTGCCTCTCATTTTGGAAGAGTAGCGAGGTAATTATGGGTAAATTGTAGAGTTAATGGCTGTGAAAGCCGTCTTGATCTCGATAGAGACTGATATTTTTTTTATCGGCCCAGAAAATTTAAGGTCGCGGTAGTCGATAAGGACTCCTTATCAAAATTGCCAGGGTTAAATCTGTAAATAGCACACTCGCGCGTCTGGCGAGAACGGCGAACACCGCTAGGCATTGGGATGCATCTTAGCATTATGTTATCCAAAAGCTATTATTGAAAGTATCTGAGCTGCCTGTTATACAAACAGTACAAGATCCATCTAAAGCTGCTCCTGGAGAGTGCCTACTTATGTGGTCTTATTACATCCCTCTCTTCACAGAAGGTCTCTTCTTCCCCGTATATAAATCTCCATCATTAGGTACTTTTCGAGCGCCTCCCAAATTACGCTCTCCCGCCATCGCGTCCTACTTTCTTCGCAGGAGCTTTTAGGCAATTTCTGTTCCCAACTGCCAGCATCTTTACCTTAAGCCAACCGAGTTTCCATTTTATGTGTTTAGCAAGTGAAAATCGTACCCTTCAGAACTTCACCCATTAGTTATATTTGAGCAACACAAGCCAGCGACAACACTGATGTCATCTAGTTTGCCTTCATCGAATTAGCCAAAATCAACGCTATACATCGTTCTCATAATCTTACCTCCTTCCATGGCAAGACCTTCCTCCACCGCATGCTCCATGAAAGGGCTCTCTGCAAAAGGATCTTGAGCAATAACCTTTGCAGCCTTCACGAGTTCATTTGCGACAAATTTCATGCCACCTCCAGCACCACCTCGGCGATCACCAGAGCTCTCGCCGCCTTCACCCCTTTCCCACCTGCGCACACTAGTCATAACATTCTCAATAATCTCGTGTTCCCATAAATTGTCGATCACTCCATCCGACATAGCCAGGACGATATCGTTCTCCTCAATCTCAACTGTGTCCATGACGGCATCGTTGGTAGGGGTGTCCGGACTATTTGTGCCTAATTGTAGAGGACAATCAAACCAATGCCATTGTTCTGTGGTTTTATACACCCTTCCTCCCTCCCTAGGCCTTATAACAAGTACCTGCGAGTCCCCTAAGTTTGTGACGTATAGGAGCGGTCTAGCAGGTGCCGAAGAATCGGCGTCGTCTTTCTGATAATGTAATTGTGCACCTGCTGCTGTAGTGGTTCCTTGCCATTTATTGGGGCTCGACGTAGCCTCGATGGTTTGTTCGTACGCTTTTTGCAGATATGCAACGGGATCGGGCTTGAAATATTGTCCTGGTGATCTGACTTGATTCACGTGTTTCTCCATCTCTCGCGACCAGAAATGCAGTATTAATCTCGACCACAATCTGGGGATAAGTTAGCTATTCAACACGCAAGTGCAACATCAAGGATCGCGAACCCCGCATGACCGCCTTCCCTTGTCGCCCACGCGCCCACTCCATCATTGACACCGATGAATATGTCGCTGGAGTAGGCCGCATCGTCTCCATTCGTGTATCCTCGAATGATCTCGCCATTGACCGAAGGTCTTCTGTCGCGACTCCTGTGATGTGTGCTTAGGGGATCAGAAAAGGATCCGGACGGGTAAGATAGAAAAGGAGGAGGAAATGGCCTTGGCGCCCTCTTGGCGAACAAAGCAAGGCCAGTTTCGAACTTAAAAGGCAGCTCTGCTTTCCGAAACGGAGGTGTCTCATCAGCAGACGTTGAAAATGCCAATTCAGGGTGACATCGTGGAGGACTGTGCCCGAAAGCTCGACGAGAATGATTTCGTATAGCTTGCGCAACTTGTGTTCGAAATAGCGACCTCCTCATCCCAGCGTCGTGATATATGTGCAGCAATTACAAATTGCCTTTGCGGATCATAAAACGGAGTGTTCGTGAAGGGGGTGGTAGAAATGATAGGGAAACTTCTCACCAAAAGATACTTTACCGATAAGGATCGGAGTCCGTAGTATGACGCCCGATTATGCTCACGTGATTATGTCAAAATATTTATAGGGCTGAAGTTGCGGATGCTAAATATACGTACATGCAAGGACAACGATGTAATGTGCCCTTCCGACGCATCACCAAGATGGAACAATGCATGTGCATACTGTACGATGGAGAGTACTCTCCGAAACGTGATGAGGATGTAAGTCGAAAATTGTATGCGCAGCTCAATGGCTTCTTCCATCCGCAAGAAACAGGACCATCTTTGTAAGACTTACTTTCGCACAGCTGCTTTGTACAGCTACTCAAGTCTCCAACAGCCGAGCTTACTCATCTATGAACGGGGATGGTCGGATGGTTCGGTGTGCTGGATGCTCCGTACAGTACCAATTATTAAGAAGCTAAATTGAAGCTCCTTGAAGCTCCTCAACAACTACCCGGTCGTCCAAGTCGCTACGAAGTATTGAAATCGGGGGCCCTGATGTTTCGTAAAACTGGAGACGATTCTTTTTGCGGAGCCGTAGCACCGCCAATGCTCGACAGAAATATGTTTCAATCTTTTATGCCCAATGAATAAGATCTACCTGCGCATGACTGCTGCAATACAGGAGAGCTTCGCGGTACGAGGGTAAGGGTAAGGGTAATAGAGCCGCTGCAACTGGAGTCTGCTGTAGGCCAATCAAACTGTTCTCGCTTTCCCATATCTCGTATTCGCAGCTGCTCCCACGTCCTTACCTCCCTCCGTATGCGGTCTTTTCACCTCGTCCGAGGTGGCTTAGAAATCTTCGAGCGCTTGTGCTGTCCTGTACCGCACCTTGGCCGTTTGGGGAGATAGCTGCACTACCATTGAAAATGACGCGTACAATCCAAGCAGCAGGCCAAGATCCCCAGCCCCAGATGTGTGAATCGCATCTGAATCTGTCCACACACGCAGGTGTAAAAGTTAACGCGTCCACAAAATGTATGCATTGACTGTTCCAATGTCCAACATGGAACTCGGCACGGATGTGTCCTGTTGTGAACGTGAGCACTGCGAAGTATATCATGCATGTAAGTCTGTCTGTATGAATAAGCCAGGTTTGGATCAGCTATTTGGCTGTCTTGTCAGGTTGTGAAGAGAAACAGAATGCCGCTAGTAGGAGCTCTACTTTGTATATTCCGTATTTAGCACACGGCTGTAGGCAAGCATGGTGAAAGACCGGTGCTTCCGTTCCCTTTATGTTCGTTCCCTTTATGAGACCTCGTAAGTGATCATTGCTTGGTGATGCAAACGACTAGTTGCTCTAAGAAAACCGAAAACCGAAAACCAACCTCCAAACCTCCCCTTTTAATTCTTTCCTTGCTTTGGAGTACTGCTTTGCATACTTCGCATAGTTACTTCGCATACATGCACATGTATCTGTACACAATCACAAACCCTCTGCGAACATAGGAAACCCCCAAAATCTCGTTGCGGATTTTTGCACCCTTTCATACCTTTTCCTGTACCTACTTTCCAAGCTCTTCCTGACCTCCCTAGCACAGCACCGGCGGTAGTCGGAGATCTGGATTCCGCCCGCATCTCCCCTGCTATTTCTTAACAACATAGTACCGTACTCGTACTACAGTATGCAATATTTCCCCAAATAAGCAATCATTCCTCGACAACTTTTACCTCTCATCAGAAACATACCCTCTTCCTTCTGCCGCTCAAAAGTCATATTCTTTTCACTCTTTCGTTTTGTATCTGCAATTGCTGACGGGAAGCTGCCCAGCAGAGGACCCAGAGAGTCCCTTCGTTATCTGGTTACGGAAACAGTACGCACGTATATGATACGGCTCGACAATTCAAAGGGCTCATCCGGATCTTGCGGTCTCGTTGCTCGATTGATATCTTGCCAATTTACTTATTTCTAGAGTAAACAGCAATTTCCAAAATGGGTCGCAATCGAGGTATGTTTGGAATGCGCCACCTACCCTTAAAAATGTGTCTATGCTAAACAAAGCTCTCCTCTCAGTGATGTCGTTCATGTCCCAATTTAGGGACCGGGAATCTTCTAGCAGCCCGACCCCCCCTTCTGCCACTCGTCCAACGCGAAGCCGTACGGAGTCCTCTAAACACGGTCCTCCGAGTATAGCGAAAGAGACCTTCCCTACTGCGAGCTTCTCTGGTTCCTCAATTCAGCAATATCCTCCCAGCGAACGTCGTGAATCTCCTCAGCATCGAACAAGGGAGCGCGCGCCCTCTCGACCTATGTCTATGGTGCAAAGCTACCAACCTCCCCTTATGGATGTGAGCCAAGATACGCTGCCGGAGTTGCAGCCAATCTTCAGTTTCCTTAATAGCCACGGCAACAAGCTATATCAAGAGGGGTATTTTTTGAAGTTAGACGATCTAAATATACGTGTGTAATACTCTGTTTTGGCCTAATATATATTCTGACATCAAGTAGATGGCAGAGCCAATGCGGACCGAACCTGGACAGAATGCTTTGCGCAACTTGTTGGTACAGTGCTATCCCTATGGGACGCTGCAGAACTAGATGCAGCGGGTCAAGAGGGAGAGGTCCTCCCGAAATTCATTAACCTTACAGATGCTTCGATAAAAATGGTATTCTTTTCCCCAAAGCTCAGCTTGCGTTCGGAGCTAATGCATTTAGATCGAATCTCTGCCAACCCGATCACCCAATGAAGCACCTCTACAAAACGTCCTCAGCATATCGACCGCCGGCAAAAACAGATATCTGCTGCACTTCAACTCCCATCATTCTTTGGTCCAATGGACAGCCGGTATCCGCTTGGCTATGTACGAACACGCCACATTACAAGAAGCCTATACCGGTGCCTTGATTGCTGGCAAAGGCAAATCTCTAAACAACATTAATCTCATCATGGAGCGGTCAAAGCTCAAAACTGAAGACTGGGCTCGTGTAAGATTCGGTGCTGGAACTCCATGGAGACGCTGCTGGTGTGTGATTACTCCACCCGATGAGAAGGAAGTGCAAAGAGTGCAAAAGCAGATGCAGAAAAAGAGGTCTGCTTACGACAGGTCGCAACCGCCAATTTTGAAGGGTGACATCAAGTTTTATGATACCAAAAAGACCAAGAAAGTCCGCCCAATCGCTACGATTACCGAAGCATATTCAGCCTTCGCTATATATCCTCAGTCTAAACCACTCATCGATGCCTCAACACTTGTTAAAGTTGAAGGATCTATTACCATTCACTCAACCCCTCCTATGACTTCCGAGGGATTTGTTTTCGTTATGCCTGAGGTACATCCTGCAGTCAGTGGCTTCGAGATGATGCTACGATGGCTATTCCCAGTTTTTGATACTTTTGGTCTCTACGGACGCCCAGGCCGCTTGATTGCAGAAACAAGTGACACCAGGAGTTTGATGTTTGCAATGCCAGAACATCGAAGGCACGGATACTTGGAGATCTTGGATGTTTCAAGTCTTATATCAGAGCAAGGCAGCGCCAACTGGCCAGAATCAGAATGGCGACGGAGGATGAAGGAGTTGACTGCTAAACGAATGACAACCCTCAGAAACAACAGTCAACGAAATAGCAGGTACAGCAGTAGAAGAAGTCGAAATAGCACCGGCAATCGTAGAAGCCGTCTTCAATTTGACGATTCAGTGTCAATCAAATCATCACCATCTGTCAACTTCGGCCAGCGCACTTCTACGGATGCCGGCCTTGGTGGCATCCCACGAACAGACTCTGCTCCCCCAGGAACAGTAGGATCACAAGCTTCCATGGCCCATCAGCGATCGATTTCTGAAAGCCAACACCCCCATAGCCGCCGGGAAAATCAAAATTCTCCACTTTTTGATGGACCATATCAACAAGGTCCTACACCACCTCCTCATGCGCTTGGCCCAATGTCCGATGAAGTCTCCGGCTTAAAGTATATGCAAGATGCAGGTGCTACGCCAGAGCGTCTCAGCTCAGAAGATGAGCGATCCGCCAGCGCTATCCCAATTCGCGAATTGCACGATTTACAAACCGTCACGACTCCAGAGCCTGTAGCTCCGCCGCCAGCTTTCGCCCACGCTCCCGGATCGTTACCTATCAGCAAGCCATATCAGTCACCCGAGCTTCGCAAGGCGAACAATCGCATGTCCAATGCGACGCTTTCTCAGTTGACTGGTGCCGGCGGAGTTGTTGCCGCGTATCAGAATAGTCGAGACAGACAATGGATAAATGCTCAAAGACCGGACGGGGTTCTGGAGGATCAAGAAATGAGAGGGGTACTGTCAGACGCCACTAGAAACGAAACGCCTGCTAACCATATCACTAATGAAGGCATGGTAGCTCGCAATCCGAACGAACGACAATTGACTCACAATCACCCGAACCAGAGTCCAAACCAAAACCAACCACCATATTCTCAATTTTCAAATACTTTCAATTTGCAATCTCAATCAGAAGCTGCGAACAATAATTTACCAACCGTATCAAGCAGAGATCGCCCTTCGCAGCAGCATTCCGATAATTTCTCCAACACTGATTCCTTATTCGATCCTATCAAGCAAGAGAGACTCTCGAGAGACTTCAACCAAAACGTTGGACCTCGACCATCTCGTCTACAGACGACACAAAGCATTCTACGGAAGCCTCTTCCCGCCAAGCTGAACCAACCAAGTCCAACACACACAACGTCCAGTTCTAGCAGTCTAGCCCAGCACATCATGGACCAAGGCGCCTTCGATTTGATTCTTCCTAGCAGCGATGATCACCCACAAATCCGCAGAAGGGGCAGCAATGTGAGTAGTGTATATAATGATGCCGCCTCAACAGATACTCCTGACTACGCAAGCACCAAACAATCAGTGCGTTCCGTTCGCACAGAAAAGTCTGTTGAAAAGCCGCGAACAGGTACCAAGAAATTAATCGGTAATCCTGAAGTCGGCCAACCGCTTTATGGTGACGAAAATACTCTTTCAAGTGGTGTCAACATCGACTTTGGTCCTACATTCAATCTCGCCTCCGATCGCACACCTCGTAAAACTCCTAGTCCTACACATAGACAAAGCTATCTTAGTGAGTATGGCCAGAAAAACCCCAGCGCAGCACAAGGAACGAGCCCGGGACTCAATCAAGCATTTTATCCTGGTTTACAACAATCTGGTCATTCCAAGTCTCCTAGCCGTACTCCGTTACAAGCTGAAAGAGTTTTGCCTTGGCAACCAGGAATGAGTGCCACTGCTGCTACCAATACTGCTGGCCGTCAACATGGTCTTAGCGCAGAAGAATTTGTTAAGCAGCGAGCTGTAGCTGCAGTTACAACACCGCAATATGCACATCAACGACAGTCCTCTGGAAATATTCTGCATGGAAACACACCGACACCACCTCTCGCTTCAAAGCGATCTAGCGACCTCATTAATCAACATTCTCGCAGTAACTCCACCGACTTACTCAATGCCACAGAAATGTATCGACCAAACCGACATTCTCGAAACAATTCAACAGACCTACATACCTCCAACGAAGCTTATGGTCAAAATCGTCATTCTCGTCACAGCTCGGCAGATCTTCTTAACTCCAATGAATTCTATGGCCAGAACCGGCATTCCCGTCACAGTTCGGCCGATTTACTTCGACCGAATTCCCGAGGACCAGCAGCGGCACTAGGTCCTTCAGGAAATGGTGCAGTGACGACTACGTTATCTGCACGAGAGCAAGAACACGTTGCCAAGATGACCGGTGGGCCTTTGATTAACATGGCTAAGAATAAGGATCGCAGCAGTGCTGTCTCTAGTGGCCTGGTGGGAGCGATTGATAATCGAGAGAAAGAAAGGCAGCAGATCAAGCAAGGAATGAGCGGTCAGGCGGTTCAACATGCCATTGCTCTACGCCAGCAACAAGCTTCTCAACAACAGCAATATCCCGAACAAAATGCAACTAATCATCGTAACTCGCAGTATGGTAATATGACACAACACGCACCTTCACAATTTCCAGCTCAGAATCAAAGACACTCTTGGATAGCCCCTACGGCAAATGTCTTTCCTCAAAGCGGAGGGCGGTCAACGCCGGGGCATTCCCCGGGTCAGTATCTGCCCGCTCAACCACAGTATTCTCCTGGATATCAAGGGATTCAATCACAATACTCGCCTGGGTATCAAGCTTCACAATCGCAGTATCCTCCTCAGCAGCAATATTTCCCACAATATCCACCCCAACAGGGTGGGCAAGGAAGAAGCAATCCTGGATATTAAGGACATTACTGAATTGATGGTATAACCTGGCGTTTATATTTTGCATTAAGAACAAGCCCCAAAGTGCTGATTGGGAGCATATTTTTTTAATGTTGATTTTCTTTTTCTTTTTTTTCTCCTTTGTCTTCTTTTTTTTTGGTTTTCATAGCGACAGGCATCCTTGGGAGGGGGCGTCACTTTTGGAGTTCTTTTTTTGGTGAAAAAAAAAGCAAAAGCATCAGATCAAGCTTAGACAGCATTAACCATTTTCTTTTGTACACCTGTAGATTGGGGTTTTTACTTCTTTGGGAGGAACTAGAGGGGAAGTAAAAGCGAAGATTGGAAGTCGCATTAGTCCAAATAACTTAGGAATAAAGTCCAAAATTGTATAATTTTTCTTGAAACTGGGTAAACTCAGAGGAAGTACTGTACGAGTAAAGTGAGAGTGATAGCCCAGAGACCGAAGTGGGAAGGGGTATCTTTGCTTCGGGGTGACTGTTTGATAGATGCGACTGTAACGGTCTCATACTATGGACACTGCACCGAGGGTTAAATGTAGTTGCCAGATGGTGGTACTGCATACATGTGACTTTTAAGGGAATGGCTCCCCTGGATGCGGGAACAAGCCGTGTTGAGAAAGGGGAAAGGGCTGCGTCTATCGCGTGGCAAATGGGTTCATTTATAGCACACCGAGGTGGGTAGGGGGGGTCTTGCGAGGGAGAGTACTACCTTCCCTACTTTTTGGTGCAAGTCGAAAACTGTTCTTCTGATTGCTACGCCGCAGCGCAGCGCAGCTCATTATCCCCCCCGGGCGGAAGTAGATGAGGGTTTACGTAGGTGTCGAGGGTGTTGACGGGGGAGATGATGCAAGATTACTGTACTGTGTCTGTCTCCTCTTGTCATACATACAGTGAGTGAGTGCAATGCAGTGCAGTGCAGTGCAGGAGATAGAACTACATAAAGTTTAGCAGAGCAGCAGGAAATTAAAAAAAAATACATCTTAGGTGAGGTGAGGTGGGCGCGAAATGTGATTCTCACCTGGCTTGCTTTGCTTTCCTAGAGAATGTCGTTCTAGTTGGGGCAATTCGGAAAGAGGGGGAGGAAGGACAAGATTCTTTTTAATTGGATGGTTGGATGGATGATGTGAGTCGAAACATTCGCTTTTCATCGTACGGTACAGAGTAAGTAAGTAGCCTTAGGTTGTATACAGTAGGATCGATGGCAAATGGTTTGCTGATTGATAAGTTACAAATCTTCAGACAATCAAGATACATAGTTAGAGATGGATGTTCCTTCGTTCACTTTGGGTTTGGGTTTGGTTTGAGGCTGATTATTGTAGTAGGAGGAGGTACATACAGTACAGTACTCGAGTAAGTAAGTAAGGAAGTTACTTTGGGAGTAAGATGGCGATGCTATAGAGGGAATAATGGAGCAGAGTCGTACTGTGCGGTATGTGACGGATTATTGATTTGCGGATACGCACGCTGGCGATACGATACGATACGAGACGATATATGTACATAGTAATTATGTGATGGAAAGCAGCCGCAGACGCCGATGTGGGTATCAGCGGGTGTTGGTGTCGGTGTCGGAGGACGATCGCTCAATTTTAGTCACAGCCCCCAAAGCCCTTTTCGTACGGGAAGGGTTTGGTGCAGAGCATCGGTCTTACTTACTTTACATACAATACAGTAGTTATGTATTCTTACATACAAGCAGAAAGATGTTTGTGAGCGAGCGGAAACATGTAGGTGCAGGCTATCAAGTCGTCTTACCACTCACTCACTTCTTACGCAGCAGAACAGAATATACGATAGCCCTACTGGCACTGGCACTGTAACTGTAACTGTTACTCCAATGCCAACCAACAGCCATACAAACAAACAGACAGACAGACAAACCATCAAGCAGGCAGGCAGCTCGAAATGGAATTGGAGCTCTCTCCCTCCATTCTTGAAGAGCAAATAAAACCGAGCCCAGGCGAGCGCATCCTTCGCGGATGACAACGCTACGCAAAGAAACCAATAAGAACGGTCCCCAAAATGCGCAAACCGAAAGTGGGGAAGAAAAGAGAGAGCAAAAGAGAAGGCTAAGCCTACCCTCCCCTGCTTCGGACGGGGTGAGATGCGATACACCACCTGTATGTCATGTATGTACGAAGTACAATTTCTTGTCAGGATTCTGTCTTGTGGGAGGCGCAGCGCGCAGCGGTGCGTGAGATTTGGGAATGGGATGGGGTGGGATGGGATGGGATGTGAATGGGTGGATGGATAAAGTGAGTGAAGGATGGGATGGGATAGGATGGCATGGCATGCTTGCGTTCAGGTTGGGTTAAGTGGATGGGTGGGCGCTGTTGGAGAGGCTGATTTTCTTTTGAGGAATTGAATCTGTTTTCTTTTCTTTCTTACCATCGTATTTTTGGTCTCTTCTGCTAGCTGGGTTGAATATTGGATTGCGATTGATTGATTGACAGATTGACAGATTGATTGATTGATTTGAGCAGAGTACGAATTTTGGCGACGAGGGACGACAAGCGTTCCATCAAAAACGATAATACATACTCTTTTGGAACAATCTTGCGTTGGATAGGCAAGAATGTTGTGTTGATATGAGAGTGGAGAGTGAGATATGATTATTTCGACATCGAAATGGGGAGTTTGGGTGGTTTGGTTTGGGTCGTTGGGGATGGCTCACAGTCATTGGTATCACGGACAAGCTGGCCATGACAAGCCGACGACAACGCAGAATATGCCTAGGGAAAGCAATGAAGGTATTTTCGATTCAACATGGCCTGAGCTCGGGTCTTCAACAATAACTTTAGGACAAGGTCATACCTTCAGTTATAGTACGCATGATGTTCCGTATGAATTCGAGGAGACACCGCCAGGTCTAATGCTTTGTTACACTACGAACTATACTGGAGTCTCTTCTTCTAATGTATATGAAGCTTTATCAAGATCACTTAATTGTAAGTAGGATTCCCAAAACTCCCATTTCTTATTAACCGTTTTAGACACTTGCACTTCTACTACTCCACAGGGCAAATGCAGTTTTGGATCTGGAGAGGTAACTCTATCGCTTGGAGTTAGTACTGATGTGACGCTTCCGTACAACTCACAAAGCCAAGAAGAGAATCGTTTCTTCCTGTGCTTCACGGATACTAAAGATCACATTCCCTTCACGTGCAGATCGTACAGCCCGTTCTTCGGAATCGAGCTACCATCACCAGCGACCAAAAGACAAGCGTCTGATCAAGCTCTTACCCCAGGTACAAGCTCAGGCTCAAGTTCGGCCGCGTCAGGGCCTGCACCGCCTGTATCTTCAATAGAATCGAAGGTGCAATCAATCATCCCCACGCCGCTTTTAGTTACAGCTTCAAGTATATTCCTATCACAGAGTGGAGCGACGGCCAGTCTGGCCCCAACCCAACAATCTTCTTCATCTACCAGTACTTCCTACATCGCTACGGTGACAACACCACCCAGCGCAATTACACCGACTCCAATCAACGCAGCCGATGTATCCAGCACACCTGCGTCCAAATCCTCCTCCTCCTCTGGCCTCTCCCTCGGCGCCAAAATCGGTATCGCCCTCGGCGCTCTCGGGTTCATCTTCCTCCTCCTCCTCGCCGCCCTCTTCCTCATCCGCCGCCGCCGCCGCACCCATCCTCCAAACACATCCCAAACCCCCGAGAACCATCTCCTCGCCTCTCCCTTCCAAAACAACGACAGCCGGGACCTCTACGTCGCAGAAAAGCTCGCGCCCACCACCATTCAAGAACGCGAAACCCACACCCCACTCACCTCCTACACCGAGCACGACACCTCTTCGCACCAGCACCTGCCTCTCCCGGGCTCCGCCTTCACAACCAGCACCCCCGTGCCCATCTCCCCACGCCGCAGCCAGGCGGCTACGACCATCTCGCGCGATGCCTCAGTTGCTGTATCTCGAGCGGTCAGCGACGCAAGCCAGGTTTCGCGGCCGGGGAGCCGCGAGCTCGGGATTGGCGAGCGCAGCTTATTTGATCAAGAGCCGTATACAGATGATGTCAGTCACAGCGGTGGCGGCGGTAGCAGTAGTAGTGGAAATATCAACGTACCGAAGGTATATAAGGGGGCACTGCAAGCGCCATTTTTATCGGAGCCGGGGATGAGCGCGGAGGAGGTGGCGCGGTTGGAAGAAGAGGAGAGGAGGATCGATGAGGCGATTGCGGAAGCAGAAGAGGAGAGGAAGCGGGCGCGGATGAGGAGTGCGGGGGCCAGGTGAGAGAAGGGGGGGGGGGGGGGGGGGGTATGCGTGTAGGATAATGTCTGACTAGCTGGTGAGCGGAGGGAGGAGCTATTGCGCTACAGGACAGCTCAGCGCAGCACAGTATTTATACATATCTATTTTCTATTTATTGTCTATACTCTCCATCTACATTTACTTTTCGCCGACCTCGGTAAACGAGGCAACGGCGAGCGGAGTTTTCGGCCAAAAAAAAAAAGAAAGAAACCTGTCGGGAAAGGCAACGCAAGGCAAGAAAAGATGCTGTGTCGAGGCTCAAGCTGTGCGTTGAGACTACCAGCAGTATAATCAGTCTGCATATGCCTTTCTCGGCAGAGGGAGGAAATCGTCGTTTCGTTTTTTTGCAATACCAGTCAGCCAGTATCTTAACTTATATTACATTACACCATATTATCTTATCTTACCTTACTCTACCACATACATACATACATACATACGTGATCCAAATCACGTCTTTAATTAAATGCGAGAGTCTTAAGTTAAGAAGGAAGGGTCAAGCTAACTAACGGACGGACGGACGGACTGAGTGTGACGGTTTGTCTTGTCTCTGTCACTTTCTGTTATTCCACATGACATTGACATATACATGTGAGGAGGTCTCAATTCGATAAAAAAACCCACCAAGTACAGTCAGTACTCGGATCCTCTCTCTCTCTCTCTCTCTCTCTCTCTCTCACTCTTTACCCCCCTACCCCTCCCCGCGCTTAGTTACACGAGCAGAAAAATTGTACGACATGATGAATGGATGGATGGATGGATGGAGCACTTTGTAAGCCAAGGGGGTGGATGGATGATGAGATACAGTAGATCTGAATGTAAAAATATCCCCAGGCCAAAAGCGTTGGAGAGAGCGTTTCATGAACCCTCCCATCTCCGTCTCCGCAATCCTTCCTTCCTCTCTACCGAGCTACGCCAAAACAGAGTTTCCAAAGGAATGGATTAACATTTAGTAACCCCCCCAAAAAAGACTCGGATTCGTCATCATCGTCATCATAATCTTAAATTTTATAATCATGGTCATGACACACATCCATATGCTCACTCACTCACTCGTAAACCATGCCCCCAATCCTCCCATCCCCACCAACCAGCCACACCGCTCGTTGCAAGACACTGAAGTAGAAAAAGTAACCAAACAGGAAAGGAACAAATGAACCCCCCAACACCTCTGTCACAGACGCATCGACGAAATAGGACAATCCAAAGCCGGCCGGTCAGTCCCATCTTCGTTTATGAAACAAATCAAAACGCTCCCCCTAATTTTCTTTCCTTTCTTCGAATATCAATCCAATTACCCCTCAGTAGTAATCTCCGCCGTAGGATCCTTCCGAATATCCAACTCCATAAGCCCATCTTTCTTCTCAATCACCAGTCCCTTTTCATTCGCCAGATGCAACAAACAGATGAAACAATAACTAGTTGAGATATCACTCATGACTTGTTTCGGATAGACGGATTGAAGATTTTGCATCACGGTTGTGAACTGAAGCGTCGTATCTTCTTCCATCTTATCGATCGGTGGTGTTTGAAGTCGTGTGGTAGATGCGTTCTGTTGATGTTTCATCAGCTGTAAATTCAATGGAGATGGTGCGTAGATATGTGGATGACTTACAGGTTGCTCAGGCTCGTTAAAACCAATTCCTTTCCATAATTCCTCTTTCAACCTCCTCACATCGACCTTCTTAGCCACCCTAGCATACTGCACGTACTCTGGTCTTAGTCTTCGGCTTTGGGTAACAAGTTGTGTGCCGAAGGCACCCTCTTCACCCTCAGCGCCCTGGGCTCCGGCATTCAGAATATCGCCAACACCAGGGATTCTGTTTACGTCGCCGTTTTCAAGACCGGGTGAAAAGTTTTCCCGTGCATCGGCGAACTCCATATCATCATCATCATCGATACCACTAGGCATCGCTAGGCCATCATCTTGGAAGAAGTTGGCATCATAGTCTCCGCGTGGTGGAGCCTCGTCTTCCAGCTCTGCGTTTGGATCTTCTTTACGTGCCCAATAATCTTCGCCGATCTCACCTTCAGGGATCTCGTCTTGCTTTCGTTGATTGAAAGTACCGGTTTTCGCGCCAAATCCAGATTTCTTACTGCCCATCCGGGCCTTTGGCTTTAAGAAAAGCCGCAGTAACTGTTTTGAATTAAAATGTTTGTCATCTGGAAGAAGATTTCTAGTTTTAGATTTCCAGTCCTTTTTAGGTAGGGATATCACGGCATTGGTTGATGCTTGCGTATAAATGGTCTCAGCCAGGTTAGCATTCAATGGAGAAGCGAAGTCGATTTCGAAGACTTCTTTTTCCTTGCGAGGTTTGGCTGCGGCGGCCGGTTTGTTGACGTCCTTGATCTTTCGTATCCTCCAATGTTCTGGGCCAGCCCAGTTTTTCTGTAATGCTTCATCGAAATAACTCAGAATATCGTCATGTCCACCCTCAGTCTTTGCACCCCGGTCCAACGAGACAATATACTCGCCGGTTTCAGGATCAAATGCTCCTGCACCATCACCGTCCTCACCATCACCACCATCATTATCGTAGCCCACATCATGGACGCGCATTCTGGGCTCGATTGCTGCATCACGAGCCCAAGCCTCACCACCTTCGCCAAAACCAGCATCCGCGGGTATTTCGAAATTGCCGAACACGCCATCGTCGTCATCATCCAGGTCAATTCCTGACTTGTCACCGACTGCATCTTCATCCGACTTATCCTTCTCCTGTCGCCAATCTTCTGGGGCTTTTAAAAATGGAATATCCATGGTACCAGAAGGATCCCCCAAATCGAAATTTTTCAGCGATGGGCAGATGTCCTGCTCATCGAGAAAATCAAGATTGGGGAAGAATCTGGCCCCAAGAGCTTCGACGTCTATTTCCACATCAACGCCATCATCCACATCATCCTCTTTCGTAGTGTCATCTTCAGAGTCGAGATCAAAGTCCTCTTCTTCCTCGGCATTATCATCTTTCCGTCTGGTGGCCTGACCTTCGGCTGAAGCATCACCTGCATCATCACTGCTGTCAAAAACTATACGGCCGTGCGAATCGATTGCTAGATGGTTTAGCAGTAAACCCTTTGCGCCTCCTTCATCGAAATCCGCTGATGCTTTTTTGAAAAGAGGATCAACAGAAAATTCGAGCTCAAACTTTTTCAATTGCAAAGCAGCGAATGAAGTTGCTAGTGTGGCTTCTGAAGAACGTTGAGTCTATGTCACTGTTAGCGGCGCTCTGTAAATAACAAAATTGTTATAGTGAAACATTAAATTGAGCTAAGGCAACGAACTCCACGTGATGACAAGCGGAAATCATGACCTTAGACCATCAAAGATGGAATGTAGAACCGTTCAAAGGCGGTGGGACACTTAAGCCCCCGCCAACGGTGACTTGCGCAGGTCCAATTGCTTCAATGATCCAAACCATGTAATCGATCATGGTTGCAAATACTTCAACAACCAAATAATTATCTTGAGCAGCCAATTGCTGATCGGGTGCAATGAGTGCGTTCCTAGGAGTAAAAGAAATGCAAAAGTGCAAAAGGAAAGGTGCAAAATAAACATACAACAGTGGGGATTCGCTGGTGGTCACCCACCCAACTACTAATCCACCGATTCAAGGCTTGTGTATGGCAGAGCGGACGGGATGCCCAGTTCTCCTTGATCTATGGTCGTATGTGCCTGGAATTGTTCAAAAACAATTTATATACCAAACTTCATTTGGTACACTTCCAACTCCAAAACGCCGCTAAGCATGCTGGAATATTAATGCTGGGTCCTTCAGCCCCTCGCCGAACAAGTAGAAATTTGCTGCGACTCCCTCCAACAATGAGACTCTTTCAGGAGCTGAATCTGAGAAGACGAAGAATTATCAACGAAAACCACGTACCCTCTTCTTTGACTTCTTTCTGACAACTCCATCCTCATCTTCTACTTCCTCTTCCTCGCTCTCCTCCCCCTCTTCATTTTCGCCCCTCTTCTTCTTGTTGTTTCCACTGTCTGCCAGACCACTCAAAAGCTTTCCTGTCTCCGTTGCGACACTATCCACTCGACTTGTATAAATCTTAACACAGCCATCGAGCGTGCAACTGGCCTTTTGGAAATTGACTCCATCGCCTTCCTTTAAAAGTGACATATCGTGAAAGTAGTCAATCAGCGCAAAGTTCCAGGAGTTGGCCGCATTAATCTTGTTGTCCGTAGCCATCTTCATCCATTCTTCGAAATTTGCGAGGATCGGAACACGCTTCATAGGTGTCACTGCGTTCCCTCCCACCATCATGACCCCGCCATCAAGACCATTTTCCTTGCTCGTCCTCCCCGGGGTCCTGCTATTTGTGGACGGCGAAGCGCTTCCTGCTCGATCAAAATCCACCAGCTTCCGTGGAGTCGCTGCTTTCTTAATCTCGTTCATCTGGACTTCGTGGAGGACGCTTCGTGATTTCAATCGGCTTGCTTTTTCTTGCGCATCATCGTTAAGCTTTAATCGCACTGGCGATGCATCATTCAAAGGCACTCTATTGCGAGTTAGTGACCCCGAGTTTCAATTGCAAAGCGCTTCCGAGAAGCACAGTGATATATGCCAGAGATTGGGGGTGTGCAGAACCACCTAGCAACCCAAGGGATCATACTTCACAGGAGATTTCAGAGGAGATGCGGTAAATGAGCCAGAGGTAACTCTCCCGCGTTTGGCGCGTGGGTTCTGCGCGACTCTAGGCATGGCAGAAAATGATCGTCGTGAGAAGCGGCTTCTTACAAATGTTGTGGAATTTTTGAAAAGCTGATACTGGAACTTTGTTTATGTCCATTATTTACTTTGCACAGACCGACCGGCGCGGCAGTTGACACCTCAGGCAATACTTCTCCCGCTTCATCAATGCTTTGCTTATATAAGTTAATGGTGGGTGTGGCACAGTGTGTGGTGATGCAGGGTCATTCTTTATCTTATCGAAGAGCGCGGCCATTCACAAATTTGCCATTCCGTTACAGACTCGAGTAGTACACAATAAGTATGACGAATTGCTTTGCCCACTGCCCAACGACTACATTTTAGCAACGCAATAAGTTTCTTGGCAGTCCACAGCTAGTTTTCCAACTTTCTTAACCCGCAAAACTCTATCCGGTTGTGAGAATCCGTCTATTATGTGGCTGTGTGACTGAGGCCGCTTTTTGACTTTTCGTGTCTCAAAACTGACAACTCTCTTGAGAACCTCCAGAACTTCGATCAGATCATGCTCGAAGAATGCAGCGATTATCCTCGACAACGGTATCAGCTGGTCCGCCGGTCCGATCGAAGCATAACTTTCGAGCTTTCTACCTTACTATATTGTTTATCTCGTTCTTGGCTGTGATCTCGCTTGTGGCAGATCAGAGTGCGAGATACCGCCATGGGTCTGAGTATGGAGTGGCATCAAAACGCGCACTGGCAGCATTGGATAGCACGAGAGTCTTGAGGCGGGATGAAGAGGTTCGTAGATGATATGCGGTTTACGGAACACAAGCCTAATCAATATGCGCTTCTAGTGTCGCCTTGTCCACCATGCTGAAGACAAGTGTCAATTCATTCTTGCGAATTGCGACGACGAGAATGCCGGTCTACTCAATTATCTTTCGCTCTATTACTGCAAATTGCCAAATACGAAGCCTATCGCATTCTCCATTCTGACACTATGGCTTGGATTGCTGTTTTCCACCATTGGCATCGCCGCGAGCGATTTTTTCTGTATCAATCTATCTACAATCGCAAGCATATTGGGAATGAGCGAGAGCATGGCGGGAGTGACATTCCTAGCTTTCGGCAACGGTAGCCCAGATGTGTTCTCGACTTTTGCTGCAATGGGTTCTCATAGTGGGAGTCTTGCAGTCGGAGAGCTCATTGGGGCAGCTGGATTTATCACCGCCGTCGTCGCAGGCTCGATGGCGTTGGTGAGAGAGTTCAGAGTCGGAAAAAAGTCCTTTGTGAGAGATGTCGGCTTCTTCATAGTTGCCGCCAGTTTCAGCATGCTATTCCTTGCGGATGGTGCTCTCCATCTGTGGGAGTGTCTGGCAATGATTGCGTTCTATCTCTTTTATGTGATAGTTGTGGTCGTGTGGCACTGGTATCTAGGACGACGACGAAGACATCGTGAGAGAGACGCCGCTGCTCGTGGTCAATATTTGGTTATGACAAATGAGGAATTGGAAATCACAGAAGAAGATGGCGCAGATGAAGATGCGCCTGCTGGACAAAGAGGTCACGGGGACCGTGAAGATTTCGCAGCGTTGGAACGTGGCCAGAGTCCGGATCCCAGACAGCATGACGGAAATGACAGTGACGACGATGGGGAGAGGCATGCTGCACTCGAATTCGCCAGTAATATGCGTGTAATACGACCCTCGGGAAGTCGTCGCAACACGATTACTCCAATCCGTCCTAGTTTGGTTGGTGCTCTGGAGTTCCGATCCGTTTTATCATCTCTACAAAAATCACGAGACTCGTATACGCACCCAATACATTTGCGGCGATATTCGGACGATCCAGATTCGTTTCTGGCTCGAACCAGTGGCGCTAGCTCAACATCCGCGCCTGCTTCAGAATATGCTTCCAGCGTCCTTGTCACTCCCGCTGAAGGTGCAGAGCAGACTGGAGATCGCCTTAAGCTCGAAACCATTACTCGTAGTCGAGCAGTTTCTGCCGACGCTGCAACAGCACTCAAAGCGCCAGATCCTGCTGCCTTTAGTGTTGCAGATGTCCCTAATATAGGGATTGTCGCGGCAACACCTACCTTTCCACGTCATTTAGAGGTACCAGCACCAACTGGTAGTCCTGCTCCAGCATCGCCTACATTCTCCATTTCGCCACCTCCTTCTTCAAGTGGTCACAGAAACGATGAGCACTTTCTCCTTCCCGAACCTAAATGGTACGAAGACCGATTAGCGCCACCCGAAAGTGGTCAAGCCCCGCTTTCACCCCACTCCCGCTCGCCAGATCTAGCGCCAAAACGGTTATCATCAGACTCAACAAGATCGCGAGCATCAGAGCGACCTCGACTGCAAATTCCAAGCTCATCAAGGGACAGTTCCCGAGCACGGACACAATCGCCAATCTTACCGTTTCCTGCTTATACTGACTCACCAATGATGATGTCTGCGACTAGCTCCAAAGCGCCAAGTATTTTGTTACCCGACTCCGGGCTCACCCCTGGATCTATTGACGTCGAACATGAACTTCAAGAAAGGCCCATCAACTGGTGGCCATACGGCATTTTACCCAGTCCACAAGTATTGCTTGGGACACTATTTCCTACACTTTCTACATGGAAAGATAAGAGTAAATGGGACAAGTTTATTAGTATCATTTCTGCGCCTAGTATCTTTCTCTTGGCGATTACTTTACCAGTTGTCGAATCTGAGACTCAAGATGAAGTTCAGGAGCCGGAAGCTGCAGCCAATCGCAAAACGTCTCGTGCAAGAACGAGAAGTACTACAACTCCTCTGCTACCTTTGGATAGCCCAGTGATAGGCCAGCAAGCTGAGCCAGAATGGATGCGATATCGACGCACTAGTCAGAATCATGATCGTCCTCGATCAGGAATATCCAACTTTGAAGCCCATAGCACTGCCGCGGTAGCGGTAACAGCAGAAGCTCATCATTCTCATTCACGTCCAATCCCTATGGTCCCACCAAAACGAACCGATCCCTCTTCCCCTGCACCCGAAATCGAACCGTCTGGAGACTGGAATCGCTGGCTTGTCGTCCTCCAATTATTCACAGCACCCTTCTTCGTAGTCTTCATCTTCTGGGCCAACAGCAGCCCCGACGACCCCAGCTACCTCCTCCGCCTCATCCTCTACTCCCTCCTATTCTCTCTTCTTGCCTTCGCTGTCCTCGCCCTTACCACCACCCACACGAAGCCCCCCAAATACCGCTTCCTCCTCTGCTTCCTCGGCTTCGTTGTTGCCATCGCCTGGATCTCCACCATCGCCAACGAAGTTGTCGGCGTCCTCAAAGCCCTCGGCATCATCCTCAACATCTCCGACGCTATCCTCGGCCTCACCATCTTTGCCGTCGGTAACTCCCTCGGCGATCTCGTAGCCGATATCACAGTCGCCCGTCTCGGTTACCCCGTCATGGCCCTCTCGGCCTGTTTTGGCGGTCCCATGCTGAATATCCTCCTAGGCATCGGCGTCAGTGGCGCGTATATGACGATTAAAGAGGCGGATCATAAACATGCTAAAAATCCGGGAAAGCAGTATAAGTATAAACCGTACCAGATAGAGGTTAATGGGACGTTGATGGTGAGCGCGATTACGTTACTGGTTACACTGGTGGGGTTGCTGATCGCGGTACCAATGAATAATTGGGTGATGAGTCGGAAGATTGGGTGGGGTTTGATTGTCTTGTGGTCGATTAGTACGGTCATTAATTTGGTGGTGGAGATTAGTGGGGCTTGGGGGGTTTAGTGGTATGCTTTGATGGTGAGGGTGAGGATGAGGGTGATGCTGGGGAATGGGTTTTGGTATGCTTAATGTGATGGTGTGGTAATGAGATGATCATGGAATGCAAGGAAAGCGGAGTGGAGTGGAAATCTGGATGTGATATCGAATATACATTTTTAATGTCGGGAGGCGTTTTACTCTTGGTGTGGAATATAGGGAAAGGGGATGAGGCTTACGATCATTTGAACCACGACTGGTATCTATAACTTGTGTACATCATTCAAACATTAGAAACATTCAAGATGAGAGATCTGTAAATATTACGCTATGCTATAGGTTATTATGTTACGCAGAGGCGGTCTCATTCATCTTTATTATGATATCGCACCGGCTCAGGGTTGGTTGTTCGTACAGAATGGAGGAGATGATCCAGATTCAAAATATTAGAGCATTCGAATCATGGATATCATGTACAAATATCAATAGAATAGCATTATATTCTCCGAGCCATATATCCATCCCAATACAGTTCTGTGACGAAACCACTAATGAAAGTGCTGAATGACCTTAGAGTATTAAACTACCGAACTAAAGCTTATATACAGGAAGAAGAAGAGGCCTTGTATAGAACCAGAGGCCCTAGGGCTAAGCTTAGCGATACCCTTAGTGAACTGGTATTCGGACTGGCTATATGCAGCTATATGTGCACGGCTCAGGCTAACTGCGTGTACGACTCAAGTGCAATCGGTATATGCCGTCACAAGTTCCAGTTCGTTCAGCTGAAACTCAGCTTTCGAACATCTATTTAATTAACTACTCTGTGCTTTCGTAAACCACATATCATCCAATCTTTGTCTATTCACACACACTTTCGCTTTGCTCTCTTTCACATCTCTCTAGAGTTTGGCCTTAACCCACAATCCAAGCTTCTCTAGTCCCGCACTACCGTCATAGATGTCTCTTTCTACCGCGCGAGCATTAATCTGTGTTGGTGTGTATTAGCTTCATCTTCGCCCGATATGACTGTTGTCTATAGGGTAGAGGGAAAACCTACATGTTTCAGACCCAACTCGCTAACCCTCTCCACGCCGAGAAGTCTCATGCAAGTTTCCAGTTCAGATTTCAGAACTAGACGGGAAGATTAGTACATCGAACAAACAAAGAGGGACGGGGTTTGGAAGTGAAATAAAGAGCAGGAAAACACATACTCTCGAAAGTCCTCTCCACACCCTCCGGACCCCCCGCACCCAACCCAAATAACGCCGCCCTACCCACTCCCACCGCTCTCGCCCCCAAACACAACGCCTTCACCACATCCGTTCCTCTCTTGATCCCTCCATCCACCCACACCTCGATCCTACTTAGCACCTCGGGACAGTACTTCCTAATCTCCAGCAACGTATGAATAGCCGGGGGCGCTGTATCCAGCGCTCTTCCGCCATGATTCGATAATATGATAGCTTTTATTTGCGACGAGTACTGCGCGGCTAGATATGCATCTTCGTGCGTTTGAATACCTTTCAGCACAATCGGGAGCTTGGTATGTTTAGCCAACCAGGGCAGTGTGGTCTTCCACGTCAGATCAGCAGCTGTGCCCATAAACAGCTGTTTCCCTACACCACCCCCACTCTTCGCCTTCTCCTTCGCCTCAACGCCAGAGGTGATGGGTAGATTTGCACCAACGTCTTTCTGTCGTTCGTCATGTTCACGTTTTCCGGGCACAGGCGCATCTAGGGTTAAAACGATGAATTTATATCGGTCGCTCATTTTATTGATGCGCGCGAGCATAGCTTCGCTTTTAGCCCGGTCGTTCTGCACGTATAGTTGCCAGCCGAAAATTTGACCTTCGGGGGCTCCCTCGACGATCTGTTCGGGTGACATGCTGGCATTGTTGGATACGATTTGTATGGCGCCGAAATTGCTGATTCCTTTTGCAATGCCCTGCTCTCCGGCTGGATGGGCCAGTCTTGCCATTGCTGCTGGGGAAACAAAAATGGGGAGCCCGACCTGGTGACCTAGTAATGTGGTTGAAGAGTCGCATTTTGTGCAATCAACAAAAACTCGAGGTCGCAGTAGGATTTGTCGATATACGGTATTATTGAAAGTTTTTGAGAAGAGATCGTCGGCTGCTGAGTAGTAATATGCCCAGCATTTTGAGGAGACTTTTTTCGTAGCCAGTTGTTCGATTTCGTCTAGGTTTAGTAGACTTTGTATATCGACTTCTTCCACATTATCTTCTTCCGGAGCAGGTTTCTTCTCCTCAACAACAGCCTTCAATTCCTCCTTATCAATCCTTCCAATAATTTTCGAGGGATCGAGGTTCTCCTCCAGTGTTCCTGGCGGGTGGATCATCTCGAATTCTTCCGTAGCATCGACATTGCCGGAGAGACTGAGTACGATTTTGGATCCACCAGGGTGGTTGGGGAGGAAGTCGGTGACATCGTAAATAGTGCCATTGATGCAAACCCAGCAGGATTCTGTTGTATTGTGAGAGGATACTATGAATTAAGTGTTAGACTCGAACAAAATGAAGATGTTGTAGGGATGCCGACAGTCGGAGCGGCCACAATGTACTCGCACAGTGGAAGATGGGCAAAGAGATACGTACCCTCGGAACCTTTGAAAGTCTTAACCATATTTGCCAATTATCATTCAATCCAAGCCTCAATTGATACTGAATGCCCCGGCAACAAATAGATACAGTAGAATAGAAATGTATAGGGTAAATCGAAAGATTACGGCGGTCCGTGAATAGTGCTCGGCGCGAGGTGCGAATGATGAAGTGGGGGTCGGCAAATGACGGGAACCGGCACGAACGGTTACTTTAGCGGGATACCCCCCTTGTGTTTGCATGTACGTAAAATCACATGTTTCTCACGTGATAATTATCAGATTGGTCAGTGCTCCACTTAGCTTTTCAGGCACGTCGAGTGCTATTTGGTACAAACACACCAGCCTAATAGTGGTAAATTGACTTGCAATATACTGGAATCATGTGTCAGGATTATAAAGACGCTCACAATCTAAAGGAAACCAGCAGTGCTTACCTCTCCTATCTCGTTCGGTTCTCGGCAAAATAAAGGTCCCACCAGGTGCAGGAGTCGGCCCCCCAAGTGTGGATGCAAGTTCCTTGATTTGAAAATTTGGACCATGACGAGCGAAAACGGACTTGCATTGTGGCTCTGTGATCTAGCTACAAAGTGCTTGTATACACATAGAACACTGTTTCTTCCTGCTTTTACAGCTTCCCACTGTAGTACGTGAGGGAAACATGGATGTGCTTCACAACCTCTGCATTCTAAAGAGAGCCATTGTTCATGTGCTCGCACGGCGGCGACAAGGTTCGTGCGCAAAATGATTAAGGCCCATAATCCTCTTATGGTGGGTCGTTGATGACCCAAACGAGAGCACTTTCCCATGGAATGTTGTCCCTATCGGCAAGGAATTATATCTCCCATGTTGCAAAAGAGATCACTTCACGTACTTCAGTAAGTGTGATTGCAAAAGACGAGCTCTACAAGAAAATGCCAAGACCTTCAGGTGGATACCAGATTCTTACGAAAAGTATCTTTAATGGTGCAAAATTTATCTGCTCGAATGACCATTGGCAAAGAATACATGAACTCCTGTTGCGCAGATACAAATCACAAGATGGCTGCCCGAGCTCTGGTTTGTATAAATATCCGATGATCTCCAGACTGTTCCCATGAAGTGTCAAATTCTGCCCTTCACACATACCGTTCATCATGGGTTTCACTCTCAAGCGGTTAACTCCTTTCCTTCCTGCTTTATACGCAGTTGGTGCGCATGCACTTGAGCCTGACTAGTAGGTTTATGCTCTCCATCCATTTCCAAGCTCAGCGTTATTGACTAGATCCAGTGATATCATTGTGGTTGGTGCTGGCGCTGGAGGCATAGTTGCTGCTACCAAGTTCGCCGAGTCCGGACTAAAGACTCTGCTACTCGAGCGTGGCGGACCTATGTTGTACCGTGATGGGAATCGAGAAATTCCACAATGGTCCCTGGAGGAATACCCAGGTAACAATCTTACCAGACACGATTCCATGGCCTATTACACCTCCAACTATCCTGGCTCGCCAAATGCCACTTCATATTACTGTTCCGACTTACCAAATGTGCTTGCGGCTTGTATGCTAGGTGGTGGAACTTCTGTCAATGCTGAACAGCAGTTCTGGCCACCAAGACACTATCTAGATGCTACTTTTGGCTTCCAAGGCTGGACATCTGATGATTTTCAGCCGGCAATTGAGAGAGTAGCTGCGAGAATCCCGCCCACTCCATACTGGTCATCTGATAACAAGGTCAGCTCTCCTACCCTTATTTGAATCCATTGGTTCTGATGTTATTTTAGTTTTATCATGACGAGGTATATCATATTATGGGAGATGTTCTTAAAGGAATTGGAATGAAGGAAGTGGACACAATCGCAAATGGGGATGCAAAATACAATACCTTTGGTCGTGACGTCTACGCTGCAAAGGATGGACTTCGTGGAGGGCCTCTGGTGGGATACCTCCCTGACGCCAAGAAGCTGTCGTCTTTTACCCTAAAGATGTACAGTACAGTTGAATCACTGGAGAGAACTGGAAACACGATCACCGGCGTCAAAGTCAACGGAACTACCATCACTTCTAAAACTGTCGTTCTCTCTGCCGGAGTATGGAACACACCAGCTCTTCTATTTGCATCCGGAATTGGTCCTGAATCCGTGCTGAGAACTGCCCTCGCTTCCAATTATACTTCTTATGCCGAGAAGGACTGGATAATCAATGATGGTGTCGGCATGAACCTTCACGACAATCCACAAGCCAACCTTATGCTGACGTACAATGACACCAATGCATTGCCGTTCTTCTCCCTATCAGGAGCACTCACCGGTGTCAACCTGAATAAAGCCGATAAAGATAACCTCTTTTACCACTCTGCAGGCCCTCTTACCGGTACTGGACGGCAACTGTCTGCATGGATCACTGTTAATGATACCGATAGCACGACTCAGATGACGGCGCAAGCTATCTGTTCCACCCCAACTGCTGTCAACGGCACATTCGCGTGCCAGTTCAATTTGAATGAGGGTCTTCTTAGTCGTGGCAGCATTGTCTTGAACAGCACTGGATACTTACAATACGGAGCTGGCGTTGGCCCTTGGCTGACAAACCCTTTGGATGTTAAGTTATACGCTCTTGCCTTGCAACGATTCATGAATGCCGCGGCATTGTACCCGGGTCTCAATGTCACCACACTTCCCGTTGGTGATCTTGCATCTTATGAGGCTTTCCTCAAGGCTCATGCTAGCGTCTCGAATAACCGTAAGTGTTCCCCCCCCCCCCCTCTCATACTCCCCCACCTTTCCCCCAACCCTCAAAGCATTGATTAACCAGAGAATATCCAGACTGGGGAGGTTCCTGCACCATTGGAACTAGTAACGGTAATGAGGGCGGCAAACACTGCACCGATATCAATGCCAAGGTCTACGGCACCGCAAATCTCTACGTTATCGACGGATCTCTCAGCCCCGCACCCACGACCTCCAACCCATCTTTCCTCTACGAAACGCTGGCTGAGATGGCCACTGACAAAATCATACCGCTCTTGAAATAGGTTAGATACGAACAAAAAACTCGGTTAAGTTAGACAGTTTCTCAAAAAGCCACTAACTTTAGGCATTTCTTTCATCTACAATTGAGTTATGGAAATAAACTACTGTATATAGTCCATTCTTATTTTTATTCTTATTCTAACGTCTCATTGACTACCCGTCTTGTATTACCATGTGCTGAGAATGAGGACACATACCGTAACATAATCTAGCCCGCCTCGCCATGTACCTACCTATCTACCTACCTACCTACATACATACATACATACACATACCCAGCATTTCCTCAATCAAACAACACATCCATCCCCCTCCTCGCAATCCTAGAATAGAAGAACAAGAAGTCCTTCCCTTCCCTTCCCTTCCCTTTCCTTTCCTTCGTTTACATAACCCTAAATTTAAGCTTAACCCCAACTCCAACCCCCAACTCCAACTCCAGCTTTCCTTCCCCCCTCCCTTACTTTAAATAAAACCTCCCTCTCCATCTCCGTCTCCATCTCCAAGTAAGCAATATATATATATATATATATACATACATACATACATATATAGAGAGAGAGTATGTATACGTACATGTAAAGCTCGAGTGTAACATACATACATACATACATACATACACACACCCCTCACTTGCTAGTTCCATACAATATAAATAAATAAATACATCACAACTGAAGCCAACGTAATTAATTACATACTATACTATACTGTATGATATAATATAATATAATATAATATAGCTAGCTAGCTAATAAAACCCAGATCGAGCGACTGTAAAACGTGCCGATTCGGGCTCGGGCCGAGCCTAGCCTAGCCTAGTTTACATAGTAAGAAAAGGCGGTGGTTTGGTTGGTTGGTTGCAAGGTCGAAAACGAGTGAAAAAGAGCCTATATGTCATTTGGCTAAGTTACATATATAGGGAGAGATATATACTATATATATATATATATATAACAAGTTAAAGGGTATCAACATTCATTCTTCTTTTGCCAACTAAAAGGTTTTAATCCTAATATCAAAATATCATACAAGTAATGGTATCTTCATCCTTCACTCCCCCTTTCCATCCCTTCCATCCTCACCCAATCCACTCTCCCCTCCAACCTCGACACATTTCATACGTCCCTCATTCCATTAAATGCAACGATGTTCAGAATGTTGTGCCTGCACACGCTTTCTACCATGCAAACGTTTCGCAATGCTTTACCCCCGCAGTGTATAATTCCAACGACGAGAAAAATCCATTCGCTAAAAAAACCATCGAATTCTCCAATTCAAACCATATGAAATACAAGTATACTCAATGCCTTCCGAACTTTGCCGTTCAAAGTCAAGAAATTCAAACAATGGAACACCATCCCCTAGTTCGCCGTCGCTTCCAATAAATGACGTATGTAGTAGCCGGGTAGTTCCTCACGGCCTCCACAGCTTCTTGGAATTTCCTTTGCTATCGGTGCTTCCGTTGCTGCTTCCCCTTCTCATTGCTGTCGCAGCTCCGGCAATTGCTTGGGGACTCTCTCGGCCACTAATGCTCGAACCAGGTCGTCCTTTCGGGGTTGGCAAAAGACTCGTCCTTCTGCTCGTAGCCATTGAAGTAGAAGATCGGATGACTGGAGTAGCTCTTGGATCACTTGGAGAAGGCTGCATGGAAGAACGGCGATTGTCACTCAGGAGATTGCCCATGGAGGACTTACTCACTAACACACGTGGACGAGAGGCTGGCGAGTTTTGAGACAGAACTTGTTGAGAGTATGGGCCAGGTGTGGAAGGATCACGACCCGCTGATCTAGAAAATGGTCTACGCGAAGGTGTCATAACTTCTTGAGGAGCTGGCGAGGATGTGTTTCCACGACTAGGTGAATTTCGCAGAGGGATTCTGGAATCTGGTGTCATGGATTTGTTAGAATGGGCCGACGGTGGTAGGCGTGCATAAGGACTTGGTGTTGTCAGACTGAGAGGCTTGAAATTATGGCCGATGATTATGTCATTAGTGTTTGTGCTCGAGTTCCATCTAGGCCGGCCATCAAGCTGTGTATTAGATGGTCGTGAAATTCTGTTGGTAGGAGTAGCTGAGCTTTGGCGCGGAACCGGAGATGGGGTTGCTCTTGAGAACCCTGGCCTGGTTGTAGGTTGTCCTGCACTGAGGTTCCTTCTTGAACCAGGCTGAGGGAGACTTGTTTTAGCTCCAGTACGTACCTTGCCATTCCTAGCAGGTGTGGCCGGGTCAAGCTTACTACTGAGGCCTGACATGATAACCGAGGATGCTGGAGAACTTCCAGGAGTATCGTAACTCCCAACAGTTGATCTATCATTTGACGAAACCATGCTTGAGATTGAATCTCTGAGCTGTTGGTTCCTGCGATCTACTTGAAGTTCTTCTAGACTAACGTCTAGTTCATTCATCTGCTCCTTCAGAGTGTCCCACTTGTGCTGCATATCTGAGTGCAGTCTCAAGATTTCGCCATTGACTGTCAGACGATCCTTCACTCCCTTTTCAATGATTGACAAGACACGCTCAATGGCTGGACCATAATGCACCTTCTTCGCTTCATAATTCTCAATCTTTTTGCTCATTGTCGCTGGATTGTTCAAGTGGACACCAGCATCAAGAGACTCTTTCAGCTTGTTGAGACTTCGTTCGACCGACTCATACATCTTTTGCGCCTGCCTGCCAGCACCCCGGAAGACAAGAACCCAGCGGTCTTCACCAAGTTCTCTCCGCAGTGATTCAGCATCCTTTTCAAGCGTCTTCCAACTTTTCTCTAATCCGTCGCGTCGCGTCTCGAGCTCGTTACAAGCGGTAGGGAAGATCTTTTCAGCTCTAGCATGGAACGTAGATAGCCTCATTGGTAAGAAGTCCAAGGATGCTCTCAGAGGCTGCATTCTTGCGAACAACGCCAAAAGACTCGAGTCGTCTTGAGCCATGATAGGTGTATTTGGTGAGTTCGGACTCATTGGGAAAGCAGGCTGTATGCTGAAGCGACTGTTGACGTGCAATCTAGACTTTGCTGGTGGTGTCTCCTCAACAATCGTCTCGAGTTCCTTAATATCGACTCCATCAGTGTCGGCTTCTGCCAGCGACTTGTGTCTTTTCTCTTCCATTTCAAAGACGAGTCGAGCCAAGACATCCACCTCGTTGCCTATATCCCCCAGAACAGTGTTCCACAGTTCTTCCCATTCCATAGCAATCTCTACTGAGTTCTTGACAGCTTTGAGCGTGCTGCGTATTTTTTCCCATTCTACAAGGATCGTCTCCACTTGTAATACAACCGTTTGCAGCTCATCTGCGGGCACCGTGGCTATATCCGGACGTTCTTGCAGAGCTTCTATAGCAGAGACGTAGACGTTGATTAGCTTTTCGAACCGAGTGATGGCATTGTCTACTTCTTCCAAGCCTTCTCTTCCACCTGCCGCAGCCCATTCCACATCATCTTCGCCATCGAGACCAGAGACCACCTCAGATGCCTTGGATATCCAGCTTCTGATTTGGTCTGCGGCTCCCATCAAAGCTCTAGAAGCCGCTTTGGAGCTAGGAATTGCGGAGATCTTCGTGGAAAGAGAAGCAGCATCAGGTAGTTGTAGTGAGGTCAATTGCGCAAGCTGATTTGCAAATGACACCCGAGACAATGTGTAGATCGAACCTGCACGCTGGTGACCAAAGGGATTGAAGTACGATGAAACATCGGCCGAAAATTCGCTTGGTGTTGTCCCACCTGGTGGAGTATCTTTCGCTATTGGGGGTGGAGGTATTTCGTCGTCATCGGGAAGCATATAACGATTGATATGTGCTTGTTTGGTATCCGCCATAGCTTTTGTGCCATTTCCATTTATGTGTTCTGGTAATCGATACTTCTGAGAATCCATCGCCATCCGGTCAGTATTTGCTGTCATGTCCTGGCCACCAAAGCTGTCAAGTGAGGGCGTTGAACGTGTGCTACTTTCGAGTGTTCGTGTATCACCAACGCTGGAATCGTTAAGGCTTGCGAAGCTACTACCGGTAACCTGCGGCGTGAGAGGGCCAACACTGCCACTCCACGCTCGGCCTCTCCGCTGAATGTGCGAATGGGTCGAATTTGCACGGTGGATTTGATCGAGCTGGCGAATGTGATCTTCGGGAATGCGGCCTATGTGCTCGGCCTGTGACGTTGGTGCAGTTGTTGTTGGGCTTTGGCTTGACTCTTTTCCAAAGCCTAGAGCAGCGAGACGAGCAGCGAGACCAGGTGAAGGCTTTCGCACCTGTCTTGGTCTTCGTTCTTGTTCTCGTTCTGGAGTCGACGGGCTGGAATCATGGGATTGTAAGGGTGAACTCAAATTGTATTCCGACCGGGGTCGCAAAAATGTATCTGATCGCGATAGCGCGTCTCGAAGCGCTGTCATTGGAGTAGATTTGGACAATCTAACCTTGAGGGAAATTCATTGAGTTGGATGGCGCAAAAGCGGCTCTTGAGGGTTTTCGTTTACATTGAACGAAAAGCAAGATTAAATTGTGAATGATGGCCTGAAGTGAATTGATGCAGGATGCGTAAACTTATTCTAGGAGCAATTCTGAGTGACCGAACTGGTTTTACTTGTGAAAGTACCGATAAGTTAGGAGATTGGTTGGATCCACGGACCTAGCTACCTTAGCTAGTCGTTCAGCGAAATGAGGACGTCTCGTTCCTTTCGAAAGGGACCCGTTCCTGACTTTGTGCGATGGAGCAATAGATAGACAGATGGTGTAGATAGCGAGGCCAACGAGGCGGCGAGTGGACAGAGACGGAGAGGTGAATGTTTTGGATCTGGGATGCAATGTAATCTTAATGAATGATTGTAAGAAGGGTGTGCAAAGAGCGGATGGGATATAAGGGTTATGAAGGAGCACGCAGCCAAAGGGTAACCGCAGACGGCAGACCGTGGACGATAGACTGTGGACGGGACCGTGGACTGGACCGTGGACCGCAGATCGTAGACGTAGACCGTAGACCGTTCAGAAAGAGACAAATATGTATCTATCGAAGGATTGACTTATTTGTTCTTAGCAAGGAATTCATGGGAGCTGGATGTGGATGTGGATGTGCATGTTTGACCTGGAGGAACTCGGAGTTTTGTGCACGCCCGGCTTGTTTCGAGACATTTAAATTTTCTTCAATCTTACAATGCAGAATAACAGGACAGGACGCCTCAGCGTGTACGAAGCACCAGCACCAGCACAAGCACCAGCACAAGCACCAGCACAAGATTAATATTGTACAATGTCCGTCCGTACCAAAGAAGTGCTTGGTAATCTTTACTTCGGTACCAAAAAAAGTACTTTGTAATATTACCACCACCCAGTCCCATTCAGTCCCATCCAGTCCCATCCAGTCCCATTCTCCTAGACGCGTGGTTGGCTGTTGTTTCCCTCCCCCTCCATAAACATCTCGTCATCGAACAATTCTGCGAATGCCTGGGCCAACGATGGTGCTTGATTCCCGGTGAGCGTGCAGGTGGAAGGTACAGCAGTATCCACTGCTTCTTCGTTTTATGCATGCGCCTAGTCTGCCCGAGCTACCTGGCTACCTAGCTACCTGGCTCGCAAGTGAGGGAGAGCATGAGCATTGGCCAACCAAGGGGGATCCATTCATTCTTCTCAAGCTGAAACAGCTGGCTTGTTATGAAAGTATATCTGGAACAGACCGAAGATATATTTCCTCCTTCGACGAGAGCTATCAATTCTTCTCCGTTAGTTGTGTATTCTGCACCGAGCACTGAGCACCGAGCACTGAGTACTGAGTACTGAGTACTGAGCACTGGGCACTGAGCATTGAGCACCGAGTAGAGTACGGAGTATTGAAAAGGGATTGACGTCCTTCATTCTCCATCCTCGTGCAAGTACTCCCTTCGTACTCCCCCCCGTACTCCCCCCCGTACTCCCTCCGTACTTTGTCCAGTAAATAAATACATGCAGGGGAAAGGGACATGCTTTTCTAGAACACCTTTCGAAGGACTCTATTTTCCACACACTCGTATTGTATGTAGTCTCTCCCATGCAGCTCGTCTCATGGGCAACAAGTATTGTCCATAGCCTGCATATTTGCTCATCACCTCTCCCACTATTCCAACGTTCTCCTGCAGTGCAGCGGCTTGTCCAAGTTATGAGTAGGGAGGCCCGCCCTTTCTGCACGTAGCACTGGCTTGCAGCTGGATTGTGCTACCCAGTTGCTACTATAGGATCAATAGCTTCTCCCCACGGTTGCCCTCGTGATGAATCAGCCAGCGGGAAGCGTTCTACGGCACAATGATGTCTACCCTCCTGATGCGCCCGATGCTTTGCCGGCTCGCATGGAGAATTCTGGACGCAACGGTCGACCCGTATTCTACCACCATTTGATGTCCGAAGTATCTGATGTTTTATGATCGTGCACATGTGGGATAGGCCAGATATGAACTTCATCCATTCAACATATCATACTCCGTACTCGCGCCTTTGAATTCTAGGAAATCGAGAAGAAGACCACGATACATCTTGAATAACAACTGGAGATATACTTGACATTATACGCTAGCTGCTTTCGAAGTAGCGGCGGCCTCTGTCGGCGAACAGGACCCCGGCTTTCCCCCAATCTTTCAACACTTCCCCCACGAACTCAACTCCACAGTACGAGCACCGCACTGCACCGCGCCGCACCGCACCTAATTAACTAAGTCATTGCTTCGAGTGATCTTCCAAAGGGTCCAAATACATCCTCCTCCTTCAAATCCATTGACCTGTCTTGGATCTTTAAATGCAGCTTTGCACAGGCAACACTGCTAGTAATGATACTGGCTATTTCAAGATATTCAGGGTTCTTCTAGATCCCAATGTCAAGCCCAAGGTATAATTTCAAAACCAACATTGCTTCCTTTCGACCATCAACGGCCACTTGGCTAACACAAAGTTCGTCAGAGGTTCTGCGAATGAGCAGAGCCATATTAGTAAGTATCCTGAAAGCTTTCCTGCCTCTCATCCGTTGCACAGTGCTGGTGACACTTTTTCGTCTGAACACAAGTTGATTGGTCTCCCAACCACTAGCTCTTCCTCACTCGAATGTTACTGCGATGATCGGAGGTAATCGAAACATCGCTAACAAATGCATCTAGAAAACGATACGAACACCACATCTACCTCCGCTAACACCTTTGGCAATCTACGCTTTCGACATGGATCAAGTGCCCGGTATGATTCGGATTTCAAGGACCAAGTATGGGTGAAAACATCTGGAAAGAGTAAGAGCTTTTAGGCGGCATTGTTTTTCCGTAATTTCGAGCATTCATCTGACACAGCTATCAAGTTTGTTCCGAATTTGTCGACGAGTTTCCCGAGCTGGATGAGATATATACGGGGAAGCCAAAGCGCGAAAGCACCATCACCTCGGATCAAGATGTAGAGCAGACCAGAACTCCCCAAACGAGCATTGCTGAGTCAATTGAATCAACTTCTGCTAACCGTCGGAAGACACCCGGAAGCTCTTTCTCTAGACCGAGCGTGCCGTCTCCCGTAAAGAGACGGAGAGCCGATGATGATGAGAATTCATCTCCTGTTTCCACCAAACAGCATCAGCCTATGGTTTCATATCCAAGAAGGCCAGCTAGGATGAACGGAGTCACTGCTGAACCCGAAAGCATTTTTGGAGTAATGGCTCAAACATCAGTTGTGCCTGCGGTACCTACCTGGGACAGTTGCTCTTTCACACCTCAGGAGCTGAACTTCCACGATCAAGTCGTAGATGATCTAGATCAGATGAAAATACAGGAGGCGTGTCTCTTGAGGTACTTTGTAGATGAACTGGCCTGCTGGGTATGTCTTCTTGCCTGGGTTTTTGAAATAATTCTGATAATCATAGTTCGATCTATGTGACCCCGATCGACATTTCGCGATGGTCGTACCACATCGAGCAAAACACTGCCCGGCATTACTAAATGCTATTTATACTGCATCAGCGAGACATCTTTGTCGACTAGATCAGTATAAAAAGAACGGTTTTGTCGAATACCAGGGCAAACGCCTGCCCAATCTGCAAATAGAAACCGCGGTTATGTATCATAGCAAATGTATCGAACATCTTGTGTCTGTGTCGGGTGATTTAGAAGCAGTATATGATGAAAATCTACTGGTTGCTTCTGTAATATTACGGTTTTACGAAGAGGTCGATGGTGAGTTGTTCCCACCCAGGTCTAAGTCTTTGGCTGACATACTGCAGCTCCTTTGAGCGGCGGAGATTGGGAAACAGCTCAAAAAGGGACGCAAGTATTCATCACCGCCCAAGCATCAGCAGATCTCGACAGCGGTCTTCGAAGAGCTGCATTCCGTGTTGCATATCGGCAAGAAGTATTCATGGCGTTTGTTCGGCAAAGACCATTTCTTATGCCTTTGAACTGCCATGAGTATCGATCCCTTGAATTCACCGACGATCATTCATGGGCATATCGAACAATTGTTCATTGTGCGGATGTGTTACAGTATTGCTATGGTGAGCATAATAACAACAATAGTGATTATGACATGCTGGTTCAGTATCATGAAGGCTGGGAAAGCTTGCGTCCGCAATCGTTCGATCCAATTTACGAGAAAGCGGTAACTTCAAATCGAAGACACATTTTACCTGAGATATGGTATATGTCTGATTGTCATGGTATGCGAACCCATTTCTGACTTTTCCTTATATGTGGATGTATATGATCTGACAGTGTATGTAGTTACTGCCCATCAACATATGGACATTGCACAAATACTACTTACCACTTACAACCCACGCATTCCTCGATTAGGACCAAGCCATCGGGCAGCGATGCAAACGATCGAGGTGGGTACCACACGAGATTTCCAATATTTCTGAGCCCAAAGACCGAAAGAAACTTGCTAATTACTTCCACACAGGCAAAGGTAAACGCAATAGCCAAACGTCTCTGCGGCGTAGCCATCTCGAATCATCGCTCACCACCAGCACTGAATACAGCTTGTATGGCTATCTCGATGTGTAAGATCTCCCTCGCTCTCTATCTCTTTGTCTTTTCCACTCACACGAACGTAATGGACCAACAACCAGCTGACTTGAAAACAGGCGGAGAACAAATTATAGATCCAGAAGAACGAGCAAGTATCCTTGAGGTGTTAGTATATACAGAGAAGAAACATGCATGGCCTACGAAAGCGATTCAGAATCGGTTGGTAGAGGCCTGGGGTGGGGAAATAAATATGCGGATGGGGATAGGGATGAGTGAGACTGCGGGTACAGTTGTACCTGGAACTAGGGGTGCAGGCATGGGAATGGATGGAGAGGTGAGTTTGGGAGGCGAGGATGATGACCTAGTCACGATTGATGAGTGGTTGTCATGAAATTAGACAATTATCTGATAAGATGAGTTTCGCTATTGTTGGGGTTGGATCTTCGTGAGGGTTCTTGGGAAATGGACGAGCAACGTATGAAAGGAAGAAACCCGAGAACAATTGCACAATACAGAGGATGCAGATTTTGAGAATCTCTGCTCTTTGATTAGACATTAGATTCCCTAAGTAGGTAAATACATAGGTTGATAGATAGATAAAGCAATCGGCTGGATAGATCACCATCATCATGTCTTATACATAGCAAAGGAATTGGTAGATCTCGTCAAGAGCGAGCGGTTCCAAAGCCCTGTCGTGTGTCAGTGAGTGAGTGAGTTGGTATCCGTGTGTATATATATATACATGTGTGTGTGTGTGTGTGTGTGTCTATTAATTAACACATTCAAAAGAAGGCTGGTTAGGTTAGGTTAGGTTAGCTTGCTTTTTTCTTCTTCTTCTCTTGGTTGCATGCATGCATGCATGCATCGATCGGTCTTTTTTATTTTATTTTATGTTATTTTATTTTTGAGATTGGGATTGGGGATTGGGAGGATAGATGTTTATTTTGTTTTTGGAGGGGAGGCGAGGCGAGGGAGCACACACAGAAAGGGAAAGAAGGTACAGTAGCGAGCGGATAAATAAGTAAACGAGGGGGAGAGGGAGCGAGAGTCGAGAGTCGAGAGTCGAGGAAATACAGTACTGTAGAGTACTGAAGGAAGCTAAGCCAGGCAAAGATGTGTATGTATGTATGTATGTAAGAACGAGGACTCAAACAAAGTAACAGACAGCGAGCGAGCGTCTGGAGGTAGGGGGGGGGGATTTGTCACGTCGGTTGTGGTGATGGATAGATGGATAGAGAGATAGGGAGATAGGGATGTAGAGCAGTAGATCGGGGCGGGGCAGGGCAGAACAGAGCTGGACTAACTTAGACAAGATAGATAGATAGATAGATAGATAGATAGATAGATAGATAGATAGATAGATAGGTAGGTAGACAAGGTAGACAGACAGACAGAGCGGGGGAATGAAATGGGCTGGACTGGACAGGATAGGATAGGGCAATGAACGAACGAACAAACGAATGGGATGTATAAGTAAGTAGGTTTGTTTGTTTGCTTGTGTACTACTGTACTGTACACGCACATAAGAGGGGTCGATCGATCACAGTAGTAGGAAACTAACTCCAAGGGAAATTATATAATAGCTTTCGAGCATCTCAATTGATCTTCCACATCATCTACTCCTAACCTATGTCCCTATATACTACGCTACACTACACTACACTACATCCTTTCATTCAACTTTTTTTGAATTTGCCTCAAGCAAGTGATCAGTTAAATCAAGTCTTCTACACACTACACACTATATTCCCACAGCACATAACTTAGTATGTATGACTGTATGACCAACCACATCATCATCATCATCATCCCATCATCCACTACACGCAGCCTAGATTTAAGCATTACATCCAAATCCATCCAACTACCCCTCTGCATCCACAACGGACGATAGCGTCGTACCCGACGCTTTTCCGTATATCATACATGGCCTAGGCATGTATGAATTGGTATCTTCCATCTTCCTCTCACATCCTTACTCCCTCTCATCCCTCCAAGAACAATCAGTCAAAAGTAGTTATAAAAAAAAAAAGAGTGGTAAAAGGAGAAATAAAAAAAAGTTTCAACTCCGATCATGCAAGATCTAGTACAATGATGGCACCGCATCACCAAGAAAAAGGAGGTTCGGTGTATAGTGAGAGAGAGTACAGGTTTTGTGTGTATATCGAGGAACAGATCAGAACAGACCAAATGTAATGTCCAGTACAAGATGAGAAGAGAAAAGAAAACGCCCAAAGAAAGGCTCCCGCCCCTTTCCCAGTCTGATATATTCTTTTCTTGGACCCGGAGCGCCGTGCGTGCAAATAGGATACGATACCCAGTACAGTATATGCAACCAATAGAAAAAATAGATATAATCGAACAGGGTGTTGTGTGACGAGGGAAAGAAAATGCGACGCTAATGCTGATGAAAATGAGGGACTGTACAAACAAACACACAAAACGAGAAGATTTGCTATGTAGAGACAGGTGGGTTTGTAATTCACAAAAACGAGAAGGGTATCATATTCGTGTATTGGTTCCAAGATTGAGCCAACTCATGTCTGAGGAAGGGGTAGGCTGGTGTTGTCGCTGTATAGGTCGTTGTGGTTGTGGTTCGGGAAATAGGAAATTATTGGTCGTCGTATCACGGTTGGCGGTTGTGTAGATGCTTGCGCTGTAGGTATTGCTAGGTCGATTATAGGACCAGTCATTTTTGGGGACAGCCCAGGACTCCGGATCGCGGTCATGAACGCTTTCTGGGACACCACTCGAGAAGGCATCACGCCTGTCGTCATAGGATGAGGCGTTGCTCACGTATGAGTCTGGTCGTTCAATCTGAGCCGACATTTCTCTAGAGGTGAAAAGGCTTGAAGCAGTGCCAACAGTAGGACTGGCAGATGCCACTCTGTATAGCCCACCATCCGATGGAAGTTGAAGTGGTGGGACTAGAGCCGATGTTGTGGTAATTTGACTCGGAAGTCTTTGGGCATTGCTGGCGGTAGGTAACCTTGGATCAGAGTAGTGTGAGCTGGAATCCGAGCCAATAGTATTTCGTTTCGAGCCTAGACCCAGGAAATTCGTCATTGCGCTTCCACCGGACCAATATCTGTTCCAGCCTGAAGACCTCCTTGTACTGCCGCGCCTCGCTCTCCCGCTCGTTCGAGGTCTAGGTGTGACTGTGTCCTGTCCAAATGAAACTTCCTTCGCCATTGCCTGCTGCGCGTAAGAATTTTCTTGCGCTTGCGGCATAGGGTTGCTAATTGCAGGTTTGTAGTTTTTGTTAAAATGAATGCTCGTATCAGTTCCAGCGCTTCCATTACCCTTTTCATCATCCCCTCTTCGGTGACCAATACGTCCCATTAATATAGCCATGGACGAGAACGAGCCCTGCGAATCCGATGGGCCATGTCGTGGGGGCATCTGTCTCGCTGAGTGCAGTTCCGGCAGACCTCTATCAGCAAATTCAAATCCATCCTTCTCCACTGGGAAACCGGCGGCGTTGCCTTGACGGCGTGCTTCTGATAATTGCTTTCGCTTCCGTTGCCATCTGTACAGGATTAGCCCACCAATGAGGAGTAGAGCTAGTCCTATTATCGAGCCTAAAACTGCGCCTAGCACTTTGACTGGAAATTTGCTAGAAACTTTACCGGACGACGCAGTTGACGTAGCCGATGTAGCCGACGCAGCAGAGCTTGTAGCGCTAGTCTCTGTAGTTCCGGTTGGTGTAATCGATGGTACAATAATCTGTTGTGACGAGGATTTCACCAGCATTGCTGTGGCATTAACCCACGTATTTTCCTTTGCCTGGAAGATGCAGAGCGGATCGTTTTCATTACCACCAGAAATTACTACTTGCCCTAATCCACCCATGGCGACAGAGTAGGACGATCTTGTACTTTTTGGTGCCAAGGTGCCATTATATGAAGGCCAGTCAGATACGGTTAGCTCAGCCCGTTTAGCAGCTTCCCTCCTCAAGCGCTCTGCTCCAGTGGAATCCTTGGACGACGTGGAGATGATAGCTTCCGCGTTCTGCACCGGTAAACCAGCACCGTCGATCAAAACTGTCCTATTAACTTGATTTGGTGATACCGTCATGTCAAAAGTATAAAGACTCTTGCTTCCATCGTCACCATCCACCACCACTGCCTTTATCGCCGAGCTGTTGTACAATGGTGTCGCTAAGCTACTATCTGTTGATGTCCAGGACGTCGACATGCTGAACTCCATGACTTGAGTATTTATATCGCTGCCCCCAATATATATTGCCGAGTCGGCTGTCCAAGGAATCAATAGAGGCTGTATAGCAGGTGGTGCAATTGACTGGTAAGATGTAACGTCATATGGCTCCGATGCCTGTATTGTGAACGTCTGACTTGAAGGGAATTTACTGCCATCTTGGTTGCCAGCATACATGAGAATCGCATCCGATCCATTCAGGTAGACAGCACTATGCCATAGTCGATTTTGTGCCACTGGCGCCGTTGGAGTTATTACCTGCCATTTCCCATCGTCGAAGGTGTATTTTTGAAGTCCTTGATAATCTCCGGTATTATTCGTCGTTCCCCCAACAATATACAATGCCGCCTTGCCCTTAGCAGGTGTTGCTTTCACACATACTCCTCCCGATACCGATGTTCCCATTGAAAGTTGAGTCCATTTTGCGCCCTGCTCCAGCGACAGCGATTGGAACGCCTCGCTCGTGTATGCGTATAAGGTGTTGTTGTATAATACCGAGCACGAATCTTGTAAAGAATATTTAGGTTTGGGTAGAGCCATTATTACCTTGCTCAATCGTGGTCGTATTCATTCGTTGTTCCGGCCGTCGGGGTTTCCGATCGACGTTATGGATGAAAGGTGGTCCTTTTCGCGTTGTGCTTCTTAGTACATAATGAGGCAGTCGAGTATGAAGGAACCGAGATAAATCTAACACTTCGTGGATTAAAGGATGCTATCAAAGCGGCGAAAGGAAGTGGTGGAAGGAAGGTGTGTGGTTTCGAGGGACTTGGAATCGACCGAGTCGTCAACGACGAATATGTGCCAGCGAAATCAAGCTGCAAATACTCCAACCAAACCAGGCAATCGAAAGAACCGTAGAAGAACACCGTCAAGATGCTCTTTCGAAATTGCTTTTGGCGATGGCGAAGTTCGTCTCGAATTTTTGGGGTGAAAGGTGTTTGTCACTGAATCCTCCGAGCGTGGGCAAGCTGAAACAGGCAACTTGGGATAGTTAAGACAAGCCCCAAGCCAGTGCGTTTGTTACTCGGATCATAAAACGGAGGCGACTTTTTCGAAAACACTTTTGGGTGACGCTGCAAAAGAGCGAATTTACAAGAGAATTGCACAGCGACAGAAAATGCGACGAGCAGTGTACAATGAAAACGAGTGCCAGTGCAGTGAGTGGTGGTATGGTGGTATGAGAAAACGTGAAGTTCAAATGGGCCAGTTGATTCTGTACTCCGTATGGGTCACAGAGCACCAAGTACCGTCCGTAGTAAAGGAGTAAATCAAAGCGGCCGTCGAATAAACAGAGTCCAGAGTCCACTTCCTGGGGGGAGCGAGGGGGCAGCCAAGGTAGGAAGGCCACGAATGGGACACGAGCGTGGATCCGCCCTGTCTCGATCTACACCCAATTCCAAGCCGAGGAAATCTGTTTCCAAGTGCTTCAATGCGGACTGTCTATACTTGTATGATTTATTCTCACATGTACGATGCTCCGTCGATGGATGAGTGTTTGGGTTGATGTCTGCCGTGTCTTTTAAGGTAAGTAGTAGTTGAAGCCAGATTTTCTCCAAGTGTGTTTCTGCACCACGGTTATGATCCCAAATTTCGAGCAACACAATTAGAATCGGCAGCGGAGGGTCAGGCTTAGCGAACAAGGGAGTTGACGAACTCCTTGAATGGGATAATGGTGGAAGAAAAGGGTGGAAGGTAGAGAGTAAAGTGACGAGGTTCTTCAACTTTTGTTCCAAGCGAGCGGCGTGTAATTCTTTGTTACTGTTACTGTATTCATATCCCGGGCTCTTTTCATATGCTCTGGTGGGGACAGGAGCCGGTAACGTAAATGGTTCTGGCTTGGTGGATAGAGTGGGATTAGGACGTTACGTTGTGGGATAGACTTGTCTTGCTTTGTTATCGATCAGGAGATACAAACGTCGGATCAAGATATATATATCTTATACAGCACAGTAGAGTACGTACTTGCAAGGCTTCGCAGAGCTGGAGGAGGATTACCTGATGACCTTTCGTAGATATTGCAAGTCTTTATTTAGTAAAGGGAAGGAGAGTGATGGACATAATGATTAGGGAGTAGGCAATAGGGAGTAGGCAATAGCCAATAGAGAGTAGGCAATAGCCAATACAGTAGGCAATAGCCAATAGGGAGTAGGCAATAGGGAGTAGTTGCAGATGAGTAATGCTTTGAAGATACAAGCAGATACAAAATAGCTCGGCCTAACAAAACACTGGTACGGTAGCTGTGAAAGTACGTCGTGCCGCCGGTATAGGCAGGTTCCATCGTAACAACACGGTGATCTCGCGAGTTAGGAAGGATGAAATACGACCTTAGCACCACCTTCGGATCTTGTGTAAGCTTGCAGGCAGAATTGAACCTTTTCTCTCCCACTGTTCATGTCATCGCCACCCATTCGGAACATGTCCGAATCGCTATGCACAGTGGCTGTGAGTATCTATCTAGTATTCGGGATATTTGCATACAAGCAGGTTCACTTAGCTAGCGATTCCTTTTTCCTCTTCTCCCTTTTTCCCCTTTCTGAATCTTCGGGGCCACAGCCAGAATCCCTGCTTCTCGAAATTCCCAAAAATTCCTTACTTGCAGCAGACTCCGCTCGTACCTGACGCTTCTCCACTGGCTAGTAGACATTGGGTAAAAAAGGGTCGGGGTTATGCACTCTTATATCTTAGTGAAGCTCGTGCCGGCCCAAGTTTGTTTGAGAAAAACACCCTGCATGCTGTAAGAAGGAAGCTACTGTACGGAAATAAGCTACTGTACGAAGTAGGTTACCTGGACCATTTGAGTTCTTCTTTTTGCCGCAAGGTCTGCCAGACGTGCCAGAATAGTGGTGATCTCATGATATCTCCTTCTCCTCTGCTTCTCCTCCGTTCGGCACGTGAAATGCCAGGTAGAGAGAGAGAGGGCCCGAGGTTGGAAGTCGGAGGTTGGAAGTCGGGAGGTTGGAGGTCTCAAGTCTGCCGTCTCAGGTCTGCTATACAAAGTGCGTACTATGCTTGGAGTTGCCCAGGTCTATTTCCATCGTTCGTTCGAAGATTTGCACATACTCCGTACAGTACTTCGTAGCCGTGATAGCATCATAACCTCATAAGCGCATGACTTCTATTTTCGCATGAACGTGCTAGAGCATTGGCTATTCAAATAGATTAATGCCCGTCAAACTCATCTAAACCATCATTCGATCGATGATTCGATATCGTTCCATCAAAGATTCGTTCAACGACATCGCTGTCATCTTATCCCATATCCCATGTCCCATGTCCCATGTCCTATGTGTTACTCGGGTCTTCGCACCCCCTTCATTCATAATGATTCAAATCAAATTTCTGATGGATCGCCCATTGTCCACCATCAATCCACCATCCACCACTCATACTTGCTTGTCCGAATTGTGAAGAGAAGATGGGAGTGAGTAATGTATCAAACGCGTGAAGCTGGAATAATAGCTGCCAACGCTTTGCTTCGTATTCTCTCACTTATCCCCATCTGGCTATTAATACCTGTCCATTATTACCGTCCCCGTCACACCAGCGGCGGCGAACACAACCCTCAGCCTAAGTGGGACTAAACCTCGTGTAGGCACTTCGCAACCAGCGAAGGAAACGGAAGAACCTCCACCTGATTGGCCGCCTCATCCACTTTTGAGCACGCAGCTTGTGCTCAGATTCGAGTAAGAAGACCGACGACGACCATTACATGTAACTTGGACAAGGTTGGTCATGTCCGAACATCAAAATCAATCACACCTATTCAATGATTGATTGGGGAAACATCCATCACCTTTTTTCCCCTCAACTGTTTTAAGGTCGCAGATATCACGGATGTGGCTGTCGAGTTCAAGGATCGATTGGCCAAGTCTTAAAATCTTCCGTCAGAGTGGTGTACAAGCACGCTTGATCGGGACTTGTGCTTCAAATAGACCGCTGCAGATGCAGAATACAAAACCACATTCCCGCCTTTCCCATTCGCAGTTGGATATCGTCCTCGGATTTTTTGTTACATATGCAGTTTCTCGTTTCTCTGTACCCATCGTCATCACACCATTACACGAGAGCTGCTGCTTCCCTCGAATGGAGGGATGGCGATGCAAAACTCATCTCATTGTTTTCTTCCAATATTGGCTTATCAAACCAGGACATTCGATGTAAGCGCTTTCATTTTGACCAGACGAGAATTTATATCCATTCCCTTCACCGGGGTGTGAAGGTTTTGGCGTTCGGTATTTCAATGATTGGAAGCGCGCGCCCACTCAGCGACCTCACAGGCAGTGCCAACCATATCATTGGTTCAAGCTTGATAAACAAGATACAGATGTGCCGAATGAACTATTGGAAGCTGCGGTATTTCTTATTTCACTTGGAAGGGAAATGCCGGAATTAATGTTCTTGGATCGTCATTTGATTCATGACGATCCAGAAAAGGTCCTGCTCGAGTGCCTGACCTTCCCGTCCGCTCGTACATAAGATTACCTTGAAGTCATCTTTGTCACGTGTAGCGCTTGAAGATTGCGTCCTACGAACCGACCATACTTCCATCAAAAAGACTTTGTCGACATCAATGCGTGCTCTTGGCGTCTCGCCGCCTGCAGATGCAACCCCTCGCGTTGTCATTGCAAGCACCATGGTGATATCATCTTATACTTTTGATTGTTTCGAGAGCAATCCCAATTGTACTTTCAAATATCCTCAACAGATCTTACTGTTGCTTCATGTGGCAGGAAAGTCTGTCATAGAATCAGACAGTGCTCGGGAGCCACTCCTTCCGAGCCTCCATGCTGCTTACACGGCTACCGTGGGGATGATGGTCTTCACTAGAAGCCTTTGAGGAGGTGGCTCAGGATTCCTTCCGTGTCGCATGGTCGATCGGATCTGATAAGGCCAGTGCTTATCTCTAACCTGGGAATTCCAGAAGACAGCATAGTTGTTGGTCTTAGCATTGGAAGCCAATGATACGTAGGAACAGTATTTACGGTTCTTGAATCCTACGACGTCGGCGGCTCTTGATTTGAGAAGCGAACGATAACCAGAAGTCCTTGTCAAAAACACCCCGATCCCAATTCAGAACGTGTTCCTGGCAAGACCATCGCCATGGATGCTATTTATTTGATCGCTTGTTAGGTGACAGCGAGACTTTGCTGCCATTGCTGTATTGTGGCCGCGGGCTTCCTGGTAAACAAAGTTGAGCATTACTTAACCAATAATTCTGGGGTGCATCCGTCCCAAACAAAGGTTCGTACTAGTCATCCGAAGGTCAACCTTCTGGCTATCGCTAGCTACTCTTGCCAGGATCTCGTACTCAGGGCATCGTTGGGTTTTATGACCTCGATCTACTTGATGGATTATCTGTGCTGTGTCCATGTTTACATATTCATTGTGGACGTAAGTCCAGCACATAGCGATTGTCCATATAGTCTTAAACATCGAGGTATAGAAGATTAGCCAGATCCCCAATTCTCTATGTTCCTCTCCTCAAATACTTCCTGTTGCATATCTCAGTTCTGTTAAAGGACTGTAAATGCCAAGCTGAAAAACCTACACCTTTGCTGGGAAATCCGACTTCCAAAACTTATATAGGTTTGGGAGTCGGAAGGTCTGAGTGGGTTGATTGCAGCATTTTCTTCTGAATTCAAATAACTTACTTTTCCACAGAATACACTCTTCCCACGGCATATCCATAGTATCATCCCTATATCCATAGTGCGTCGTAGAGTGAAGCCTTGTTCATATTCAATCATGTTTCGCGTTTGTTGTGATTCATATTATGAATCATGATCTGTGATGAGTCGCAAGCCTACCGAGGTGACTGATTGATATTCAGTCTCATTCATCGGTGGCGCTTTTTTTCTTAAGTGGCTGCTGCAATGGGGATGTTGCTTGTGTTTGGGGAGGATATCTGAAACGTTGGTCAGATTCTTGGAAGAGAATGAAAAAAAGGGAGGGGGGGTCAATATTTAGATAATGGTGGTGGTGAGGTGAAACATTTGAGTGTTTTTACATATGTATACTTTCTTTTTTATGACATCTTTGCATCTGGTGGCGTTAAAAAGGGTACAAGTAGGACAAATTTATGGAAGTCCGGGATTTGAAACTCGAAATTCGTGTTAGTACTTTAAGTGTCGACAGCTGATGGCTATACACAAAAAGAGCAATCTACGAGGACGTGATGTGACGTGAAGTGATTCGAGTTGAAGGCTAGGAGTCTACCAAGTGGGAATACCAACCTCCAAACTAGTGTTATTGGTTTCTTTTTCCTGCGAGTGCTTGGAGAGTTTTGCGTATTGTCTCTTTTCATATTCAGCTCTACTTGAGCTTCTGCTGGTGCTGGTTGATCTTGAAGTCGATGTGATGATGTTAGTGATATGTTTCACTTCAGCAGTGACTCACTGAGATAGTTTTCCTACTCCAGTTGTATTCCTCCAACTTGGGCGAGGTGTGTCTCCTCCTGTACAGTAACAAGCTCCCAGATTAAGTCTCGATTTTCAGTGAGATGTGCAACTCAAGCTTCTGGATTCTGTGTTCGTTGCTGGCCACTTACTGTACGGAAAGAGCTTGTACCTGAGTTACAATCCTCTCGTCGAGATATATGCAGAAGATATTGAATTGCTTGACTTATAATAACATCGCATATAGCAGCAGGCTTATGCATTGACCTACTGTTTCCATCTTGAGATGTGCAGCAAAATGTTAATTCTCTGATACACCTTTTTCATTGGCTAGCCGGGCAAAGTTGGCTTGGGAAGGAGATATATCGTCTAGGATTCAAGGAGCATATAACCTTACCTTCGATTTCAGATGTGCAACAAACTCTCTCCAAATGTGAACAGGCAAGTTGACGCCGAAGTTGAACAGATAACCTTACCAAGATGGCTCAAGGCTGGATCTGGACTCAGCTTTCAGCTTTGCAATAAAAGTTTGTTTGTGTGTCGAGTTTACATGGAATAAAAAGGTGTCGATTGGCCAATTTTGAATCGGAATGGTTTGAACTAAGCTGAAATATTTCTAGATTGGGAGTTTGATGCTATATAAGTCGAGATTCGGATTGATCATATACGCTTCAGGGAAAATTTGACACACAGCTTTAGCCCATTTCAGTCGATATTGACGAGCGTAGATTGAGATGTGCAACTTGGACTGACTTTATCTGATTTAGTTTACGCTTCGGCGGGATGAGGGGGTAGACAAATCTTCAAATCGGGGGGGGGGGGAGGTTGATTGGGATTTTGGATTTCAGAAGCTTTGAGTTCAAAAATTCCCGAATCTGGGCAAAGTTAGATTCGAAATATAAAATCGAATCTGGGTTTAATCGAGCTCGTGTTTGACATGGTTAATCATGGAAGAGTCGAATTCTGTGATGTGCAACAAATTGACGATATCATATTCACTATGGTGTGAATGACTGGAGCAGCTCCAGATCGAGGAAATCGGCTAGGCATTCGAAGGTCGAAATCGATGTAGTTCGACTTTAGAGGGTGTCGGTTCAGTATATTCACTGAACTACGAGAGAGATACTACGGAATATTGGATACGCGCTGTAGTATAGTAGTTAGTACGGGAGAGAGGGTCTATATAGTCCAGCTCTCCTTCCCATCTAGTTTAGATATTTTTCTCTTCTTCTGGGCACAAGATAATATAAGAGGATTCAACCTGTTTATTTTGTGTCACCTACAGCTGTACTAAGCCAACCGACAGAGAGATCAACAAATCGATGAGGTCTCGGCTCGGAGAGAGAATCGGGTTCGAATAGCAAAGTCAAGAAGAGCGAACCCAACTCATTGGAACGTTCAATGACCCGAAATCCGACATCAAGGTCCTACTTACAACACCCGCACTTAGATCAATGTCCTTAAATCTCCAAAAATCTGCAGCATTTGATCATCTTGGAGGTCCTAAGTTCATTCCCAATGATCGTTCGCAACTCTCATCTATCTATGTCCAATCGGAGGATGACAAGATACACCTACACCGTCTCTTCGAAACAGCTACATGGGCGAATCCTTCGGGCTCTTCCTCGGGCTCTTCCTCGGGCTCTTCTTCAACTACAGAAGCCATCAACGGACTCAACAACCAGCTTCTAAAGCTTAATCTAAACGAGCCATCTCCTCCTCAAGGCCATGTCTACATATCCTTCGATCCCCTCAACTTCATAACGTGATCAAACAAATTGGTGAGGAAGATCGTGTCAACCAGGAAGGTGAAGCGACTGTTGCCTTTGAGGTTCCTCAACAGGGTCTAGGAGACACTCAATCTGCTCCAGATGGCACACAACCGGCAGCATAAGAAACAACTGGAGATAGTGATGAAGTCCCCGCCGTACCAAATTCGCGACCTATTAGAACTCCCCCACAACATCAAACTGTACAGGTGGAGGACCGAATCCTCCAAATCCTCAACTTCCAGAACCTCCTAGCAGACAAAAAGTCATTGCACACTGTCGAGAAGGGCAAACGAACGAAGTTGCTAAATCAAATGCTCAAGGAGTTCAAGAGCAAAAAATGGGCCAGTCGATATGATGAAGCTCAGAAGCTGACGATGCATCTTTTTGGCTTACGGAGGACGAGAAACGTCTCGCGGACGCGAATACAGTAGAAGTCTGGGGAGAAGTCGCTAGGAATGCGAGAGCCTGGGGGGTACACAGAATATAAGAGAATAACTTACGCAACCATCATAATGAACGCCCAGAGGCTTCGCGAGCTCAGGCACAGGAAGGCGTTGAGGATGCTGGTGGAGCAGAGCATGGCAATGAAGAAAATTAGAAGGTGCATTGGCTTTTTGATTGTGGGGATGGGGGCGTTATACTGTATTAACCAAGTGTTTTCCATGATGGTTTTTTACTAAGTTCAAGGACATAAGTTGCCGGCATAGTTTCATCGCATGGTTCTACATCATCGATTTTGAAATCTGGGAAAAAATGGAGAACTTGGGTTTTAATCCTTTTCAATTAGATTTACAATAAACTTTAAGATAGATTAGATAATGAATAAAATCATTTGATCAACCATCTCATATTATACTCGATACCTCATCGTTAAACCCTCAAGCGCCACCCTAAACCAGAGTTGTTTCTGAGATGCCTAGGGAATTCGATATGAACGATCCGGGCGAGATATGCAACAAGACTATTCAACTTCTTTACCCGACTTAAATCGATATGGACGATATGGACGATATGGACGATATGGACGATATGAACGATATGAACGATCGCGAGTGAGATATGCAACAAGACTGTTTAACTTCTTAAGATTACCCGACTTAAATCTATATGAACGATATAGACGGTATAGACGGTATAGACGATATAAACGATCTCGGTTTAGATATGCAACAAAACCTCTCAACGCCGCTCACACCGTAGGCTCAGTTTGGGAATTCGATATGAACGAGTGAGATATGCAACAAGACTATTCAACTTCTTAACATTACCCGACTTAATTCGATATGGACGAGATATGGACGAGATATGGACGAGATATGGACGCGATATGGACGATACGGTCGATACGGTCGATACGGTCGATACGGTCGATACCGACAGATGTGCAACAAAACCTCTCAACGTCGCTCACCCCGTAGGCTCGCTCAGTTTGGGACTTCAATATGAACGATCCGAGTGAGATATGCAACAAAATTCCAGCTTCATGAGCTCTTTTAACCTATCCGCTGTACGGTATGTGGGTATGTATATACACACCCTTCTTACTCAGAACTATATCTATATCCTCCACTTCTCCCATTTCTAGCCACCCATACGTGTAGTGTAGTACGAGCGGATGACTCCGATGTGTGTTTTCCATCTGCCAACTATATATATGGGAAACATAACGAGTCTACTTGACACCACAAATGTACAGTACTACCTATTATTATCTTTCCTTCCAATCCAAATCCCAAGCTGGAGATTTGAAGGCGCGAACGAGGAAAGGACAGAGAACGGAATTACCGATATATATATACAGACGTAGAAAGCACGCAAAAGCCCCGCCCGTGAGGCATTCAGGAAAGCAGAACGACCGAGTCCGAAGATCTTTTTCTGTATACAGTATTATTCACCAACAACACCAAGACACGGAGAGAGCCACGGCCAGCTCTCGGAATGACTGTGCGAGGTGCCGTAGGAGCAATGCCCGCGCCATGAACAGGAATTTATGTCTGTGTAAGAAGTAAGGGGATGGATGGATGGATGAATGGCCAGGCTCTCTGCGTGTCGGGCTGCGGATACGGTGATGGCTTTAGATGGCGAGGTAAGGTAGCGTGTACAGCAGTGCGGGCGTGGGAAGAAGCGATACAGGCGCAGGCCAAGGCCATACGACGAGGAAGAAGTCATGCATGGAAGTGGAGCGAAAAGGCGAGAAGGGCAAGAGGATAGAAGAGAACTACACATTGGAGAACAGCACCAAAAGGAAATAAGTGTTCGTAAACAGACACACACATACACACACACACACATGACTGCAAACCTCGATTACTTCTTCACTACAAACGACACTTAACCCTCATATCTATCCATCCTTTGACTCCTATCTGGTGACACTTACATCGCATCACAATGCAATTCACAAACACAAAGGCATAGTTAAAAAGTATATAAATATAAAATATAATAAGAATTTTGTCCCACAAATATGATAACAATCAATAGAAAACTAGATGAAAAGGTATGTAAAAAGGGTATGTGCCATCAGTCAAAATACAAAGTCAATCAATCAGTCACTCTATCTATCCATATATTCACCATCCCAGAAAGATTTGCCCATCAATATGTCAAATCTTGCCTCCTTCCTACCTACAACACATACACATACCCCATGATAGATACAAAGGAGACCCAATCAATCCCTTTCCCCATCTCCCTCTCCCCCTCCCCAACATTCGAGCTGGATATCTCCAAGCTATGCTCGCTAATAGAATTTGGTTATTTGGTTGACGCAAGGAAATCGTTAAAAAAAGGGGTTTTATATGATTTTGATTCTTTGATGACAGCCTCCCTATCATGTTCTTCATCTCCCTCCTCAATCACCGCTGTCTAATACGCCATCCCCCTATATCCTCCTCCGTTCCTACCGCCCATATTTGGCACAGTAGGTTCTCGTCCACTGGTACCAGGTGGCGCCGCGCTGCCGACGAGGTTTTCGCGACTGGATGGGCGGTCGTAAGGGTTGGCTGGCTCGTTCATGTACGAGTCTACGGCTTGGTCGTGGCTGTAGGGGTATTTTTGGTCGTGGCCGTAGGTGGACTCAGATGAGGACATGGGCATCTTGGTGGGGTCCATGAGGAGGGAGTTGCGGGCGTCGAGGGGCGTGAGGTTGTCCAGGTCGCGGTTGAGTTTTTCTGAGTTTTTGGTTAGCTTTTTTAACTTTTCTTTTGGGGGTTGGCAGGGAATGAACGTACCAGCCTCCTTACGACGCTTTCGGTGAGGATTCTCGTTGATGATGGAAATAATTGCGTTCACGCCGATGAGGATGGCGAGAGTACCGGTAAGAACTGATTGGATGGCAATGAGGACAACACCGACGACGGTTTGGGTGGTTTGAGCAATTCCGAGTTCGTCGACGAATACAAGAATACAGACGACTGAGAGGAAACGCACAAGTTGGATAAAGATATTAATGACGTTTCCGGATTTGCGTTCATATGGTCGAGACCAAAGTAGAAGGATGAGCACTATCACATGGTTAGATTGATCCAAAAAGAAGGAAGTGAAGAAAACTTACTAAGACATTCGATGATGAGTTGGGCAACAGTTTGCGAAAGCCCATTTCCATCCGCAGCAGCAAGTACACATCCCTTTGCGAACATATACACCAATGCTGGGATGAACAACCACCAGAAATCTTTCCTGTAGTTCTCATAGAACATACTGTACTTCAACCAATTGTCCTTCTTCTCATACAAACCAGAAGTATCACCCTCAGTCTGCTTCAACTGCCTTGCTGCAGACCAAATCTTGAATCCGAAGAATGCCAAGACACTTGTAAAGATGCCCAAAGTTAACCCGGCAAGTAATTTCGCAGCCCATGAATCGCCGTGTGTAAATTGGAAGATACAGTAAAGAACCCAGACTCCATAAAGTGCGAGGATCAATTGCACCATGAGACGAGCCATGGTAGCCCAATAATGTTTGCGGAATCCGGTAAGCTTCTTGGGGAAGGATCCAAAGAGAGCCCATGTTTCGAGGAGGACTTTGAAAGCGAGAACTCCGACGGCGATGGCGGCGATGACGCAGGCTACGATGAGGAGAACAGTCATGAACGTGTTGGCTTGAGGAACTGAGAGCTCCTCAACGTAGGCTTTGATTCCGGAAACCTTTTCTTGGAAGGCGCTGCTGGTTGCAGTGGCGTCATCGGCGGTGGTTGCGGTAGAGTTGACACTGGTCACTACATCTCTTGCTGTTAGGATGGCATCGTAGAAGCCACCGAGAGAACGTTTCGATAGTTTTTCTGTAGAGCCGTCGCTGAACACTAGAGTAGCATTGTGAAGGTATTGAACGCTGTCGTTGGTGAGATTACCTCCTGTTGCGGCACGGAAGTTATCAATCGACGTTTGCATAGCTGTCCAGGGAATAAGACCAGTACTGAATGCGAAATTCTTGCTGAATTGCCGATAGACAGGCGGATAGTTGACGGACATCATTCCATTCATGGCCATGCCTTGGAACCAGGTCATGGTCTCGGTGAATGACGGACTAGTTGATGCTGCTCCACTGCTTCCATGTGCTGCCCCGGCGAGCGCTGAGAATCCTCCTACAACAGCCGCGGCACCAGCCACAGCTGCTGCGACATATGATACAGCTGGGATCTCTGTGGTCTTGCCATTGGTAACTTGAGATTCTATACACGCAACATCGACTCCTGTATCCAACCGCTTCAACTCTATCGTAGCTTCAGCAGAAATATCCGGTACCGAGAATGCGATTGCTGGAATCATTGAGGCATACTCGGAAGGGATTGCTTGTGTTCCGGATGCAGCAAAGGTTCCCACGGGGACTATCATAGCATGGTTAGCTTTGTTCGTTTGTGCTCATTACTCCTGGGGGAAGACATACGTGGGCAGAGCGCATCTACTTTCGTGCTGTCGTCGCACGGATTGAATGATTTCTGATAGACCGACATGCCATATGCGGTGACATTCAATTGAGCTGTGACGTTCTGCGACAGATTGCTTGTCCCGGCCACATTGAATGTCACCGTCTTTGCGTCATTATCGTACGAGATGTCCATCGTCTTGACAATTATATTCGACTGATCGAGACATGATGAAAAACTGGTCGTTCTAAGGATTTGATCTGCGAGAACTCTGGCCGGCAGTGTTCCCAACAGGAATAAGGAAATGGTAGAGAGTGAAACTGGCCGTAACATCGTGTCGACGGTATGTAGAGATACCACGATGTGGAATCGCCTTGGAGTGCCGCCGAATCGCCCAAGTCTGCTAACCCAATGAACTCCTCAAATCGTTGCCAATTATTGTATGATCTATTATGCTGGAATATCACCGGAGCGTCACTCCTGTCGTATGCTGATGTCTTTCTATGATTAGGTATTGAAAAGGCTTAACCCTTATGTCGACTCGATGGAAATATGGTAGGTAGGTCGGGCAAAGCTGTACGGTAGTAATCTGGCCTAGGGTCTACCCGGAAAGAATCAAAGTAATTTCTGGTTCGTATAAGAGGGATTCGATGGGATTGTAAGATTTCGAAGCTGTAATGAAAGCGAGTGTAGTGAATAGGATTCGTGAGACGCAGATGCTTCTACGTAACTGTGCAAAGATAGATACTGGTAGATACAGTAGATAGAGGGACGATAAACGACTGTAAGGGAAAAAAGAAGGCTGAAGATCACTAAGAACTTGTATAGAAGAACCCGAAGAAGCTTCGTTGATACAAAATAGCACAAAAGAGAAGCAAGAAACGAGTGTAAGGTATGTGCGAAGATATTCAGCACGGATATCGGGACATCTGAGGGCGGCTTCTTTTTCGACAGGGAAGGGAAGGCAAGGCAAGACGAAGCTACTGCTGCTTCGTACGTTTGCTAGCAGATCCAAAATGGGTAGCTTCGTAGGGAACACTTCGTACTTCGTATGAAGAAGAAGAGGAGAAGATTGCACGCAACCGGGTTTGAAGGTCTGGACACGCCAGGGGGAAGGCAGGGGATATTCCTCAACCCAGTCGTGTGCCGGGCATCGAAAACACCAAACAGCCATAGTCGGGTAGTAGCCACGAAACCTTTGTGAGCTTGTGAGGCCTTTAGCTCAGGGGCTTCTTCGCATTTGCTTAGCCACTGAGCCACTTGTTACCCAAAGTTCGTCTCAAACTCTGATTTCCCATGAAATTATTGGACGATCGGACTTTCATTGCTTTGGTCGTGAAGAGCGAGGTCCACAAAGAGGTCCACCGCGAGGGCCGCTTTTCAGGTACCGTTTCGTGCGCTGCGGATAATCATTGGCGGTGTCTCAGAATTGGGAACTGCGTGGAGTATTAATTCAGCTACTTGCTCGCTTGGCCGCTTTAGCTTGTCACAAGAATAGTAGCGTCCAAGGACAGCGAAATGCTTGGTTGGCCAAAAATTGGATTCCGAAGAAAGCGACAAGATCACACAAGCACATCATTTGATTGGCAGCGCCAGAGTCTCATTGCATAAATCCCATAAATGCCATAGATGTGGTGGTGGTGACCTTCCGCTTTAAGCCTACATTGGTACGTAGACATATGAAAAGGGAACTGTTCCCCGGTATTGTGTCTGCTGTGCTAGTAACGGCGTGGAAACGAACAAATCATGAAATGCTTCATTCAAGCTGTTGACGCTGATGTCTACAGAAAATGTTGATTCGATATCATACAATGTACAGAGTGTGCATGCACACCATCTTCTTTCAGATCAACAAGTCCTATCTGGACAGCTGACTACCTTTAACCTTCATCCCGCGCGAGAACTAAATCGAGACATACTCGTATTAGATTTGTACTGCTCTCTCGTTTAACCCTGTCCGGCATCTTTCCGCAACACAAGGAACGATAGGGAAACCGGTACGCCGCAGGATTAATTCTTGTTCTTGGAAATTACAACAAGCATACCACAATCCTCGATTTCAAGAGGTCGTATATACTGGTAGACACTCGCATCTGCTCATGGCCTTCTCAGAGGAAGCAGTGGGAAGGACCGCTAGGCAAGGCACCCGCAAAATTAACCTACCACAGTTGGATGGCATCTGAGCAAAAGGTTTAGGTCGAGGTCTAGGCAGGGATTTTGCGGGTCTTCTTTGGCATGGCTTTGCAAATGTTCGCCCAGCAGTTGACTTCGAATCTTCTAGCCGTTCGGCACAGGCACTGGCATGGATTGTTGCGTCATGAAAGGTTCCTTTTGATGCACAGGGACTATGGTCTTGCCACGAGTTTTGAAGAGCAAAGCACTCCGTAAACTGTACGCATTCGGATGTTCCCAATGAACTTGGCCGCTAGACGTCCGCGATGGCATATCCTAATAATTGCGCCACCAAGCTGCCAGTGTCAAGTCAATTATGGCAATGTCACTACGTTCACACATGTTAATTACCACGACGAAGATGGTCATATACAAGCAGTATATCGACATCGAAACATCACTCCAGAAGTAGGATCCAGCAGATTCTTCAGCGAAAGTCGTCATCTCCTTGGGACAGAACTCAACACACGTCAGCACCAGCATCCTTTAAAGCTTGGATTGCTCTTCTTGTTCATCGGCAGCGTCGAAGAGGTTCTTTCGGAACAAGCTCTTGGGGCCATCATGCAGCTTCTTTGGAGTGGTAAAGGTCCCGCATATGCGCACGATAGAATGGCAGTCAGTACGTTGAACCCTGCCAAGACGAGCGTTCTTCACACGGAAGCATCCGTTTCTTTGACTCATATAGTGTATTACTCTAAACATTTGACATGATTGGGAAATCCGCCTACGCTTATCACCCACCTACTCCTGTCTCGACAAGTATGGCATGATGATTGCGGGGTGCGCCCAAAGACTCCACAAGAACTACGTTGTATGATGGCATGTCCCACGAGCCGCCACCTTGAGAAGATCACGTTCGGGTAGTTTGAAGGAGGTGTGTTGAACCCAGCTGTGAAGCCTGCGGCTGAAACGAGTGGGGTATTTTGAGGTTGATCAAGAAGTTGTGAAACTGCGCTTAGAAAAAGTGCAAGTCTAAGAGTTTCTGCGGGTAAGGAGCATTTGTGGAAGGATGCGGTTTATATCACAACATCCCCTTCGTAGGACCTGAACGGACAATCAGATTGTCCTAGATCAATGAGATCACGTTGTACTTCGACTGGTTTTTCTAGATGCTGGAGGTAAGATGCAGGAATGGGCGCTACTCGCCACGTGATGAGAATCGGACTTTTGTTACATGAAATATAATACGTTTCCGATGATTGGTTCCTTCGTGTATATCGTATTCCTGTCGTATTTCATATGATATGATTGGCAATGGCAGGCCTTAAATTTAGCCGTTACTCATATAACCATTCGGATTGGGTCAAAAAGTGGTGCGTGTCCTACTTCAGATACCTGTATCTGCCTGCTAATTCAGATGACAGCTCGTGCGGGTCGTCCACTGCATACATTCGTTATCTTCAATGGTATGGCGAACTGTCCTGAGGTATAGCTGCTGGCCGTGATATTCAGTTCATTACCCTTCTGACCTCTGAGTCAAAAAGGCTGTGCCTCAAGCCAAGAAGCTTTACCTGCTACGTTCCGTAAGCAGGCACCAGCCTCATATCAATTCTTTTCGCTATTAAATCCTGGTGCATCGGGGTATCTTTGCATTCCATACTGCCCTCTTCTGCCTTCCCATTTTTGTCCTGCGTTTACAATTTGTTTGAACCTTAAAAGGCTAGGTCTTCAATTGTTGCAAAGTACGACTACTTTGCCACGCGTGAGCTTCAGGGCTGAGAATGCGCAAGTGCCAACATGGATAAATCAGCCGCGGGAATCGAAACTTCCCTAACAACACAGAGCGATGTCGATACAGCGCACGGCAGAGAAGAAAATGCCGACCAATACTCAAGCAAGGCTCCAAATGAAACATCATGGAAAGATTTCCTGGTAATGTGTATTCCTCTGGAGCTGTCCTCAGTTATTGACCAAAAGGATAGAGAGTCTTCACCTATTCGACACCGTTCGATAAGGTCCTGTTGGCTGTTGCTATTCTTGGAAATATAGGAGAGGGAATTGTATGTTCTAATACACCTCAGGGGCGCATAACTGATTTTGTTAGACGTTACCCCTTATGAATATTGTTTTCGGTAGACATTGAACCTCGCTTCGTTCTCAGTTCACCCAGCTAACGTTCATAGGCAAATTGGTGGGAAACTTTTCTGACTACTTTTCACCTGGATCGACGACATCCAAGGATGACTTCAATCACCAAATCAGGAAGTTTACGTTCGTGGTCCCTTTTTTAAGTTTATATCGTTTCGTACGTTGCTAGCGGTTCGGTTGAGTCTTGGGACAGTTCCCCAGATATTTGTGGCGCTACATAAGAGAAAGGACTTTTTCGCGTATACTGTGCCACAAAAAGTGCCATAGGACCTTTGTAAATCCACTGCTGATGACCAAGTCGAGATGAGATCATTGTGGGATGCAGGTAGCATTATTTCCCGCACTTCGGAGACGGGATATCAACGTGCTTCGTCATTACAATGACCATCTCCTTTCGTGCATTCATCCAGTTTCTCCTATACTATAAACGCTAGGTATCAAACTAGCTTCTATGGTACAGGCGAAAGGGTCAACCTCAACGGCACGGATTGCAAATGGTAGTAGGAGTTGTTTTCCCACAGCATTACTAACTGATGTAGGCTATTCATTTTCTATATTTTCATCGCACGTTGGTGTCTCAGTTACATATCGCAGTTCACCTTTCGTATCGTAGGCCTCCGAATCTCAGCCAAGCTTCGCCTTGCGTATCTCAAGGCGTTATTCAGCCTCCCAGTAGGTGTCTTAGACACTCTACCTAGTGGTCAAGCTTCGAACACAATTACGACTACGGCGAATACTCTGCAGATGGGCATCTCTGATAAACTAGGTATCTTCTTGCAATGCAATTCATTGGTGGTAGCTTCTATAATCGTTGCTTTCACATACAGTTGGTCCTTGACCTTAGTCACGAGCTCCGTAGTCGTCGTCATTGGAGGTGTATATGGTTGGTAATATCGTTCTCTTCGTCTCTGAATACCCAACTATCACGTCCTTTGATTCCGAGCTGGTTTCCAAATACCATCTTACACCACCATTTGGCAATAAAATTTGCTTACCCTTCTGTGAAAATAGGTGGCATTACCCCAATAATCATGAAGATGACAAAAGAGGTTGAACATGCCGACGAAAAAGCATCGTCGATTGCTGGTGAAGTGCTAGGGTCTATCAGAATGATCGTAGCATGTGGAGCGGAAAGCAGAATCGCTAAAAAATACTCCGGATGGGTAGAGGAGTCACGGAAACGGGCCTTGAAAAAGAGTCCTTTTATTGGGATACAATTTGCCCCCCGTGAGTTCTACATATTTGACTGTTCGTAGGAAATTATTAACGGGTATACTAGTTATGTTTGCTATTTATTCGTAAGATTTTTCACACTGGTCGTTAAATACATTGTCAGCTAACATTCGCCATGCAAGGACAATGGCGATATGCTTTTGGTTCGGCATAAAACTATACAATCAAGGGCATATCAATGGTATAGGAACAATTGTTGTCGTGCTATCGAGTGTGATGATGATTGCTATTGGTACATCTCAGACAGCCGCTCCAATTCTCGCCGCAGCGGCTGCTGCAAACGCAGCAACGGATTTCTTCGCCGTGATCGACACCCCCAGACCCGATACAACTGGGCTGATGGCACCCGATATTACGGCACGCGAAGGCCTCTCACTCGAGTCGGTCACCTTTGCGTATCCTAGTAGGCCTCATGTGAAGGTCCTTGATGACCTGTCCATCAAATTCGAGGCTGGGAAGATCACCGCTATCGTCGGCGCTTCTGGATCAGGAAAAAGCACCATCGTGGGCTTGCTGGAACGGTGGTACAATCTTGAAAAGCAAGCAATTGTTATACCTCCTAGTGCTGTGAAAGATCCGAAAGCAAAACAGAAAGAAGAGGAGGAGAAGGCACTTGGGACATCTACAGCTGAAGATACTGAAAGGCAGGATCCTGTTGATCCAAGCGGCTCTATTCGTTGTGGAAGCCACGAACTAAAGTCTATCGATCTTAAATGGTGGCGATCTCAGATAGGGTTGGTGCAGCAGGAACCGTTTATCTTCAACGACACAATTGCTAAAAATGTTGAGTATGGCCTGATTGGTTCTGAATGGGAAAATTCGGACCCGGAAACCAAAAAGAAACTTGTAATAGAGGCTTGCAAAGAAGCCTTTGCTGATGAGTACATCACCAGACTGCCACAAGGATACGACACACAAGTTGGAGACGCTGGTATCAAATTGAGTGGTGGCCAAAGACAACGATTGGCGATTGCCAGGAGCATCATAAAACGGCCGAAGATCTTGATTTTGGATGAGGCTACTAGTGCAATCGATGTGCGAGGGGAGCAAATTGTTCAAGCCGCTCTGGATAAAGTAAGTGAAGGCCGAACGACCATCACCATTGCCCATCGACTTTCAACGATTAAGAAAGCCGATAAAATTGTCGTCTTGCGAAAAGGGAAGCTTGCTGAGGAGGGAACTCACGAAGGGTTACTCTCCAATCCTAATGGGGCATATAGCGCGTTAGTGAACGCCCAAAAATTATCGCTCGGAGAAACAGTAGAGGCAAATTCGGAACTTATTGAGGATACAGACGCCTTGATTCGTAAGATGACTTCTGTTGGAAAGGAAACAGTTGTGAGTGAGGTTGTCGCCTACAAACCCCGAGGTCTTTTCAGAAGCTTCGGGCTTCTCATATACGAACAGAAATCACGACTGCCATGGTATATAATACTTCTCTTCAGTTCTTTAGGAGCTGCTGCTTGCCACCCCTTGCAAGCTTATATATTCGCACATCTTCTCTCTGTCTTTCAATACACCGGCGCTCAACTGACCGCTTCTGCAAACCACTGGTCCTTGATGTTCTTCATCTTGGGTTTAGCTGCCTTCGTGGTGTGGTTTGGGATGGGATTTTCTTCGAATACGATCGCTGCTGTGAGTTGACCCTACGACACAATCCAAGTTCACTAACTAACGTATTCAGCACATATCATCCACGTACCGGCAAGAATATTTTGAGAGTATCCTACAAAAGCCAATACCGTTTTTCGATGCAGAAGACAACTCCAGTGGCACACTCACCGCTCGCGTCGCCAACGATCCAACTCAGCTGCAACAGCTCCTTGGTATAAACATGGCTATGGTCTTTACAGCTGTCTTTAACATCATCGGGTCTGTCACCATCGGCTTTGTTTTTGCGTGGAAACTAAGCATAGTGGTGACTTTCGTCGCAATACCCGTCCTCATGCTAGGTGGCTACTATCGTGTTCGCTACGAGATTCAATTTGAGAAGATGAATCAAGCAGTCTTTGCAGAGAGTTCTAAATTTGCCGCAGAGGCGATCACTGCGTTCCGGACAGTCACGTCTCTTACACTGGAGGATATGATAAGTTCTCGGTACGAAGAATTGCTAGATTGGCACCTCAGTGCCGCAATCAAGAAAAGCAGATGGTCAACCATCGCTTTCGCTGCTAGTGAAAGCATGAGCCCGGCCTGCATGGCTTTGACTTTTGTAAGTGCATTGGCATTGATAACTGATAAATATGTGATTGGAAATAAACTGACATGGGGTTTAGTACTGGGGAGGAAAGCTTTTGGCGGACAGGGAGTTTGGCCCGCTTGCCTTCTTCGTGGTATATATAGCCGTGATAAATGGGTAAGCATACTCTAAATTGCTTCTGCTCATGACCGAAATCACGGAATTTGATCTGTGGCTTCTATAATAATTTTCGCGAAGTCGGGAGAAATCTTCACTGACACCTTTATGCTCTAGCGCTGAGACTGCAGGAACCCTACTTAGTTTTTGTCCAAGTAAGTATTGACATGTTTCCTTCTGTAACCACAGCTCCCTCTTCGTATCTAATACTCAATTTGTGACCGAACTGGTGTGGTATTTCAACGGCTTAAATACAACAGCACTAACATGTAACAGACGTAGCACAAGCTTCTGCAGCGGCAAATCGGATTCTTAGTTTTAGAACAAGAGAAACCGAGAGCGGCAGATCAGCAGCAGAAATCATTGACGCGGATGGAGGTGTGAGGATAGAGCTAAAAGATGTCTGGTTCAAGTACCCAACTCGCGATATTCCAATATTCACGGGTCTGAGTATTGCTGTAAGATGTGGACGCTCTTGGGCATTTTCAGACCATGCTGACGTGGATAGATTGAGAAAGGACAGTTCGCGGCCTTAGTCGGACCTTCAGGTATGGGCCCCAACTGCATTGGATGGTGAACGAGCGAACTTAACCACTTTATAGGTTGCGGAAAGACGAGTATTGTTTCGTTACTGGAGCGGTAAGTCAATCTCGGCAGGCATCTTTTTGGTTTCATAACTGAACTATGCCACAGATTTTACGATGTCCAAAAGGGTAAAATTCTCTGTAATAATAATGACATCTCCGAGCTCGACGTCCACGATTACCGAAAGTCGATGTCACTCGTTGCACAGGAACCCACCTTGTTTGAGGGAACTATAAAAGAGAACATCCTCCTTGGTGTCCCCGAATCCACCCCCGAAGAGACTCTCCACCGAGTCTGTCGTGACGCCGAAATTCACGATTTCATCATGTCTCTTCCTGAAGGTTACAACACTAATGTCGGAACGAAAGGAGTTCTTCTCTCTGGTGGTCAGAAGCAACGCATAGCTATCGCGCGAGCCCTCATACGAGACCCTAAGATCCTGCTTCTCGACGAAGCGACATCGAGTTTGGATTCTGAGAGTGAGAAATTGGTACAAGCGGCATTTGAGAGAGCAGGAAAAGGTAGAACGATGGTGGTGGTTGCCCATCGGCTGGCTACGGTCCAGAATGCCGATGTGATTTTTGTGCTGGGTGAAGGAAGGGTTTTGGAGGTGGGTAATCACCAAGCTTTGCTGAGGAAGAGAGGTGTTTATTACCAGATGGTGAGTCTCCTTTTTTCGCTTTCACCCGATCATTGCAGTCTGTATGATGGGGACCCTTTGAGGTTTAATTCCACCAACCGCAAGGACTTCACGGGTGACGATCATCCGGCTAACATATCCCAGTGCCAATCTCAAGCGCTTGACAGATAGAATCGGGGATTGAAATGTATTATATAATGTAAAATAGATGGGATCTCTAACTACTCAACTCAGATCTCAAAGCATCTGGTTCTGGGTGTAAGGAAGAAGTTTACAAGAACTATACTCAATTCATGTACAATCCCAGTACTATGTATCATAGAAAAGCAATCTCAGATCTTCAGAACCTATGAGCTGGCACCCTTGTCATTGGATAGATGGTTGCACTGCATTGTGCATTTTGTGCATGAATGACACGTATAGTGCCGATCACTTTGATATGGAATGATCCTGTTCCGTCGGCAATAATTCTGTTTCTGTGAGATGTAATAGTTAGTTGTCGCTACGGGAAAAAAAAGAATACAGTACTTCGTATGGATGGAGAGAGTCGAGGGTAATAGTACTTAGTAATATCTTGACATGGCAGGCCGAGTTGGCCTTTTTCGGCCCACACACACCCTATGAACTATCCACAATTTCCTACCCGTGCGCTCCCCGATGGTGCTTGGGCAGTGGGGGCATATGGAGAGGTTATTGCCACATCAGGTGTTGTGCATGGGGAGATGATGAAAGAAGATTGGATAACTCGGGGTGCGGATTCAGCTGGAATGAGGACGAATTGATTCCTTTGTGAAGGATTTGGGTGTAACCTCGGGCATCGAAGTCGTCTTTTCAGCGCTGCACTTGCTGTAAGACACGGGCGATCACATCATCTTATTGTATCGCATTGTTCGTCCACTCGATTGTTCTGGAAAAGCAACAACGATCCGGTGGTTCAGATGACGGAAGAGAAGCGTTCGGTCCGGGGTTTCTCCTCTCTTCCTCACCGCTCGTCACGTGGATTCATCGTAGCTGCACATCATCGGGGGGTTTTGGGACTGGGACCACCCGCCAACACTCAATTCACTAGGTGGCCTAGTGGCTTCGGGTGGTCTAGATAGCTCTAATAATGACGACGGTACAAGTACGGAGCAGAGGCAAAGATGGAGAAGCACAGCTTATCAGAGATTGACGGAGGATTTGGTAGATTCCGTACATCTAGAACTACTTCCAACAACTCACACGGCAAAACTACAAAGTTACAAAGTCCTGTACTCCCGTACCGTATACCGCACACAACTAATTTCCTGGCCCACGTTGACTTGCCAACCACGATTGAATGACCAGCTCAGCTGAAATAGGGTAATTGAGGGATCCCCATCGATGTGGCGGCGCATCAGGGATTATTCACTGCACACGGCCTACGAGCATGAAGTATTCAGCGAGCAAACCCACTCATCACTGACGAAGACTCTGGGCGCTCGACTCTCCTCTGCCACTCTGCACTCTGTACTCCCTACACACACATAAGATTGATTTCGCTTGAATAAGTTATGATCGTTTGTTTGGCGCTTCTCCAGCCTCTTTCATTAAATTACTTGAGCTACCTTGGGCCTACCCTACCTCCACCTCCACCTACCTAGCTGGCAGTTTCAAATTTTTACAATTGAGTGGTGCAAGCAGATCTTTGGACCCTCTCTGCTACTTACGAAGTACGATTTACGAAGCATTGTCAACCTGTCGACCCGCTCTTTTAATCAATTCCCTCCAGGAATCCAATGAATGCGACGACGTTCGAATTGCACGCACACCGAAAGTCCAGCAGATACCTTACCTAAGCTCGGAGCTGAACTTCCAGGTCGCGAACGAAACGAACAAACAAACAAACAATTTTCTTTTCATCTTTGTATGCTATGACATGATATGAGCAACGGTTAAACACGAGTCGCGGAGCTGAAGTCGTGAAGAAGAAATCCCTACCTAGGTAAGGAGTAATGGCGGAGAGACGTGATCGATATGGAAATGGCCTGGAGTCATCGATTGCGCCAAAGGGAGATGGTAATGAGACAGGATATGATAATGGACGCGCACCACGTGGCGGATACGATGGAGGCAACCCGATGTTAAGTCGTCTACGAGGAGATGATAGAACTCGATTTTTGGACAGTTATATACCTCCAAACACACCTATCACGCCGCGACCAATGGGTTACGATGGAGACGAAAGCCCCATCACACCAAGTTTCAATCGATATTATGATGGCGGGAGTTCTGTTGGATATCCACCTGTGACACCCAGAACTGCTGGATACGATGGTGCAGAGAGCTCCATGTCATTTGGCACACCAAGAGCTGAGCGATTCGATAACGGCCCAACCTATGCCGAAGCGCGCATTCCCCAGGCTGGAAGATATGACCCTGCAGAAAGTTCCATGACAATTGGCACACCACGCACCGGACGATACGGTCCTGCCGAGGGCTCTGTGCCAACTGGAACACCTCGAACAGCGCAATTCGATACTCCCGGAACTCCAGCCACGATGGACCCTGTGGCAACTGGTACACCTCGAACAGCGCAATATGATATTCCCGGAACTCCAGTCACGATGGGACCACATGGAGCTCCCGCACCTGGGCCATATGATAATAATAAAATGTCGCGAGGAGATTACGATCCGGAACGAGAACGTGAACAAGAACGAGAACGGGAACGAGAAAATGAGCGACGGATGATGGAATTTGAAAAACACGAAGCGGAGCGAGGAATGCGCCCACAATCTATGGAAGGTCCTCGGCGAAGCACAGAGTACTATAGTTCTTCTGGAACATCCACGTCCTCCTACCTTGACATCTCGCATAATTATCCTTCAAAAGGGTGGAGTTTCAGGACTTTCTTCCGTGCACCGTCCGAGAAAAAGCCAAAGAGACGAAAGAGCAAGCGGGTTATGAGACAAAGCAACTCGTCGAGCTCATCATTAGACGGAGATTTGGCTTACGGGACGGGTTTTTTAAGATACAAAAGGAAGAAATCTGTTAGGTCTCGAGATGGAAGAGATCGAGAGACCATCAAATACAAGAGTAGCAAAGAAAGCTTGAGGGAGACTAGACCTAGTGAGCGACGACCAACGACGGATGCTGAGATTCTTGCTGTAGGTGCTGGACTTGCCAAACTTGCAAGAGATCATAACAAGTTGGATCAAAAGAATGGTAAGAAGGGCAAAAATGGGCGCAAATCAGAGTCGGGCGTCGGTTCTGGTCGAAATGGCGATCGCGGATTTGATTCTTCTAGAAACATCCGATATGAGACCGACCCTAATGACGATGAGGGTTGGGAGTCTGCTTCCGACGACGAGTCCGATTCAAGCGTCGATAGTGGCCTGGCTTTCGGCGGAGAGGCGCCAGCACCAACCTCGACCCGTCGTAGCTTTTTTGGCGGTGGTAAGAAGAAGCATGGACCTATGACCCGCAAGAGCAGCATAGTAGATCCACGACTCTTTGGACCACAAAACTCTCTCAACGGAGTACTTGACCGACGAGTGGGATATGAGGAAGTTCAATGGGAGTCATCAAGCGATTTTGGTCAACAGTCCTACATACCATATCCAGATTCACAAGATGAGAGATATGGAAGCGATAGGGACAGGATAGGCAGAACCCAGAGTGTTGCAAGTGGCTCTCAAGCTTCTCTGCAACAAGTATTTCCTGTTCCGACTAGCGATCCCTCCCGCTTCGACGTTACTCGCAGAATTGTTTCAGAGAATAATTCTGCCAGACCTGTTCCGGTTCCTCTCCAGCAACCTCAGCCTATCACTCTTGTTTCTCAAAGTGTTTACAATGAGCCTAGTTACGTCAGATCTACTTCCACTGGGATCCTGAAGAGCTCATCAAACAAGCAGTCACTAGCTGAAGCAGCTTGGACAGGTGTTGTTGGTGCCGCTCTTGGAGCTGTTTTCGCATCGAGCCAGAAAAATGAGAAGAATGATGCTCGAGTGGACGAGAGACGAGAGAGCCGCAGAGAAGTTGAGAGTGTTGCTAGCCGACGTGAAGACGACCGTAGGGAACGGCGTCGTGCGGAAGAGGAGTTCTCTGTCGCCGAAGGCAGCATTGCTAAACGTCGCGAGAGAAGCAGGGACAATCGACCGGAGCGTGATGAGAAGCGAGAACAACCTCGTGAGGTTGAGCGGATCAAGGACGACACGAGGAGTATTACATCTGATTCTAGCCGCGACAATAAGCGAGATTCACGCCGTGATGACCCCGATTCTGCTGCGGAAGAACGTGTTAGACGACGGGAGGAAAGACGCCAGGAACGACGTGAGGCCGATCGTGTGAGTGACAGATACGATGAAAGACGCTCTAACGTCGAGTCTGAAGTCTCCGCACCTCCTCAACCTGTCAATCCTTTCCAATATCAGGTTAAAGACTCACCTGTCAATGAGCCAAGGGCAATTCATCCTTCACAAGAAGCTACACCGACTGTAGTTACTGTTGATCGAGAGCCTGACTTTGCACACAAATCTACTACATCCAACAAAGACACACCCAAGGCCTCACGAACAGATGCAGGCAGAGACCGCGAGGCGGATGAGGATGATAGAAGCAGACGCTACAGAGAGAGCGAAAGAGTATTGCACGAAGCTGAGCGTATCTACGAGGAGACTGAACATTCTACGGCACCCATCGATGCAGCAGCCATAGCCGCAGCCGCGGCCGCGGTTGGAGCAGATGGTCTTCGCCAATCTAGAACTTCAAAGCGACGTGGTGAGCGACGCACTGACTCCGACGATCAGGACTACAAGCAAGGCCAAGAAAGCGAGATTCCCGAGGAAGAGCAACACGCAATGGTCATGGCAGAAGCTGATCGAGCTTATCGTGAAATCGTCATGGCCAGGAAAGTTGCTGCCGAAGTCCGCCGGTCGAGAACTCCGTCCCCCGAACGCTCTGTCATCAACAAATACGAGGCACAGGATGAAGTGGAAGAGCCAGAACGCATTGTTACACCACCTGGAATGCACGATCACAAAAAGAAAGGTCCTTACGATGCACCTAATGCTGACTTCAAGTTGGACTACATTATGACCCCCCGAGATTTGAAAGCCTACAGCATTCCTGCAATTAGATATAAGCGTGATCATGCGGATCTCGAGGGTCCTTTTATGATCAGAGATCCTGATGCTAAATTGCCTCGTCCCCTTTTGAATTTGATTCAGCCTACTCCTACTTCAACACCTTCGCCTGAAAAGCAGTTTGCTAGCACAAGAACTAATAATTCTACTGCTCGATCAGAAGACCGTGAAGATGATAAGCGCCGTGTGAGCAGAGAGGTGGAGTCAAAGTCACAAGAACAGGAAAAGAAACAGTATCGCGAACAAGTCTCGTCACAAAGGGATGAAAAGCGCTCTTACGACGAGCGCTGGCCGGATAGACAAAATATCAGAGCACAAGGAAGAGCACAAGGAAGAGCACAAGAAAGAGAACAACCTCGCGAGCCAGTTTCATCTAAACCTCAAGAAGAGGAGCGTGGTAGACGTGGCTCCAGACCTACACCAGCTGTCATTCTTGGACCAAGAGGGGATGTCATCCAGGCAGCTGATATTACCGTTTCTTCATCAACACAGTCTACAGTTTCCAAGGGTGTCACATGGGGAGTTAATGAAACCAAGCACTTCGAGGTCGAAAGCCCAACTGACGGCAAAGAGGAATTCATCTCTCCGCTTGGTGGTCCTGAAAAGTCTGAAACATCTAAATCTGGAAGTGGTTGGGGTGCAATTGCAGCAGGTGTCGCTGGAGCAGGTGTCGGTGCAGCATTAGCAAGCTCAAGTGAGCCTGCTAGGGATGCAAAGGTAAGCGATGATCGGGATGCTCCTAAAAAGTCGAGATCGGAGGATAGAGAGCAGAACCAGGGTTCTTACGAATACCGTGGAGTGACCGTGGAGCCTGGAAACCCAGACGAACGCCCGAAAAGAGAGAGCCCGCCGAAGATTGGACCTAAACCTGCCACTACGACGCAGTCAGCACATGTACCTGGGGCCTTTGACGATGATTTGGAGTTCACCGCGACTGTGGCCGCTGGATTAGACGATACTGGATTTGATCCGAATTTGGTCATTGACGATCCTGCATTCAGGAAACGGGACTCCCCAGCAGGATCTAATGAATTTGCTTACCAAGGTCCACGGGCTGAGACGGTTTCGGATCTACAAGACGCCCCAGCTGCTGATCGTGGTTACGTGGTTGGTGAAGTTGCTGAGACGCCGAAAGATTGGACAAATGTGTCACCTCCTACTGAGGAGGTGCCAAGCAAGCCTATCAGGAAGGAGCTGAGAAGGCGGGAAAGTGGCCAAAGATGGGGTGGCGAGGATTTCACTCCCATGTCCGAGATCATTATCGAGGAGCCGGAGCAGGAGGGCTACTTCGATGAACCTCCTAGAAGAAGCAAAATGGAGCAGAGAAGACTTGAAAGAGAGGCAACCAAACCGCCGGGTCTCGAAAGAGATATGTCTTCATTTGTTGAAGTAGATCCGGTCTCACCATTCGCTGATCCACAGGAAATCGATACCGAAGAGTCTGCTGAGACCACCCTGTGGAATTCCAAGTCATCAAGATCCTTCCAAGATGAGAATGATCCCGAGATTCCAATTTCATCGAAGCAGAAATCAAGGATCCGCGCATCAGCTCGTGATCTTGACGACGAATCTCCAAGAGGTACAAACCGCAGAAGTCTCGATTCCATTCAAGAGTACGAAAACGAGGACGATTTCGATTCGCGAAGTTTAAGACGCAATAATGGCCGCTATGATAGTCCGGCCGGTTCTGGAAGAATCAGATCAACCAAATCGAGCAGAAGTTCAAAGGAGAGCTTGCGAAACAAGTTTGACCAATACGATGATATCGACCCGGCGCAGATCTCGTTGCCACCAACATCCTCTTCCGAAGAAAACATCAGCTCTGAGGAAGCTCCACCAAAAGCATCGCGATTAGACAACGAGGAGCGATCGAGCTCTCTTCCGCGCTCAATCATGATAGACAAAGAGGAACGAGCGAGCTCTCTTCCGCGCTCAATCATGATGGACAAAGAGGAACGAGCGAGCTCTCTTCCGCGCTCAATCATGATGGACCAAGAGGAACGATCGAGCTCTCTTCCGCGCTCAATGGTGAAGGACGATGGCGGCTTTCGAAGAAAGAAGTTAAGTCGCAGCAGTACCCTCGGTGACCTAGAAGATCATGAGTTTCGAAGACCTCGAAATTTGAACCGCAGCAGTACTATCGATGATCTTGACGATCTGAAAGCTGTTGCGTTGGCAGGAATTCCTGAAGAGGGTGGAGACCCCAAGAAGAGTGAGAAGAGAATTCCCGGTGGTCTCTTCAGCTTCTTCGGCGGTTCAAGATCGGGATCTAAAGATGACCCAAGGTCCAGCCGTGACGATTCAGACGACGTGAAGAAAAAGAAGAAAAAAAGAAGTGATAGTCTTGGGTTGATTGGACGTATTGGATCATCGCCACAACCAGTGACCGGTCTATCACAATTGACCTCGGCTGACACTAACGGCCAATTCACGCGCATAGATAGTACCACCACCAGTCTACGCAAGGATGGAGAGAAGCAGGGGAGCAAAAGCAGTGAGGCGAAAAAGGATTCTTTTTTAGATAATGCCGGCATCCTTGGCGCGGGTGCCGGCCTTGCTGCGGGTGCTGTTGCAGTAGTTGCTCAGCATCACCAGTATGCAAATGCCGCGAATGAGAATGAGAATGAGAATGAGAAGATTGAGATTGAAAATGTTGAGGAACCAGGGCAGGAGGAAATTGTTGATCCGGAGATATCTGAACGGGAATTTAGACCATCAATTGATCCTCAGTATGGTGATTTACTACCGCTACCACCAAGTGGTCCAGTGTCACCTAATGTTGATCCAATTGATTATCTGCCAGAACTTCCGGAGAGTCGACCAACTACACCGGATTCTGAGAGACGTACACCATTGGAAAAGACCCCGCGCAGTCGCAGGAGTTTGCAGGAGACCCCGTTGAAAACTTCAAGCCCTAGCGCTGTACCTCTTAAATTCGTCATGGGAAATAGATCAATGCCATCATCACCTGTTGCGTCAAGATCTCCTCAAATTGCAGTTCCAGGTTCCCCAAATGCAGAATCAACTATTTTTTCAAGACCTAGATCTCGTCCAAAATCGTGGGATAAAGATACCAAGGAATATAAACCCCTGTACCTCTTGGAAACTAATCGACGTGGGTCTTTTGTGCAGCCAGAAGAGCAAATAGCGAGTCTGCCACAATTACCGCCATCTCGGAACTCCTCACAACCTGACGTGGCCAGTTTATCCCAATCGGGATTTTTTGACAAGGAAAAACTGGATCTTCACCGCCCTTCAAGGGACCCACACGGGCCACTCTCCATGGGCGCTACCAGCCCCTCATCTGATGATCGTGCATACAAAGGCTCCACACCGACTGCGAACACCTCAAAGAAAGACTTAGCGCCAGCTGCAGAATTTATCCAAGACTCCTCTTTACCATTAGAGACACACAAATTATTCTCTGATGTCTCACATGAAAATCAAACCACATCAGCAGACTTGGTAGCTCACACCATCGGAGCAGCAGCGCTTGCAACTGCAAGTGGTTTTGCGATCGCATCTCAAATTCCAAGCGATGATAAAGAACTTACCTCTTCTCCTCAAGATATCGCGCGCGACGACCAAAGTGGACACGACAATTCGACATTGTCCTCCTCTGAGTCACATGATATCGCAGCCGAACGAGAGAGGGCACTGCAAACGCTGAGTGGAATTTCTGTGTCGGAAAATCACCCAATAATGAGCATTGAAGACGAAGTTGAACCGACTGAGGAGTTTACTCTGTCGAAATCGCAAAAGAAGAAGGATAGGAAGAAGGCAAAGGCGCTTGCGCTTTTATCCGTCGCACAAGATCAAGATGACGTGCCGGTAGCCCAAGCCGAGGTTCGCCCGGTGCCCACTCCAGAAATGGAGTCGGTCTTCACTCCGGTCGAGACGGATGTGCTTGAGCAGTTTGCGACACTGAAGCCAACGGAGGAAGAGAGCAAGAAGGGAAAGGCTGCAGTTGAGGATATTGATGCTGATGCTGAGCCGGAACCGGAATCTTTCTTGGAGAGTCCTGCCACAGTTACTCGTGATGATGGCGCGGAAGCAAAGCCTGAAAATGTTTCAAGTGAACAGCCAGCCGTGATTGAGGAAAGTCGAGAGATCGTCCAAGAGTCTGTTGTTCCGGTGGAGGAACCTGTCGAAGAATTCTCGTCTCCAAAATCCAAGAAAAATAGGAAAGGCAAAAACGTCTCATCCTTTGAACCAGAACCGGAGACAGAGCAACCAGCTGATATGGAAGTCCAAGAACAAGTACCCACCTCAGAAGACAAAACCTTGATCGTCAATGATAAAGTGACCGAGCCACAAGAGCAAGTGCCGGAAGACTCAAATACTCGGGAAATTGAAAACGTGGAAGAGCCGGCTACGCCAGCCGCTGAAAATGATACCTTTGATGAGCTTGCAACCATACCGATGACGCCAAAGTCGAAGAAGGACAAGAAGAGGGAAAGGAAGAAGGCTAAGGCTGCTGCTGCTGCTGCTGCCGCCGCGGCGGAGATGGAAACTGCGGAGTCGATACCTATACCAGAAACTCCAATTGAAGAGCAAGCGCCAGAGATTAAGCATGAAGTAGCGCCTGAGTCTATTCCTGTTCCCGAAACACCACGTGAAGAGCGAGAGCTGGATGTTGAACCGGAGTCTGTTGCTGTACCTGAGACGCTGAGAGAAGAATCAGTTCATGATGTTGGGCCACCAAATGAAGAAGAAAAAGAAGAAAGGGAGCAGATTGCGCCTAAGTCTGTTCCTGCTCCTGTTCCTGAGACCCCAACTGAAGAAGAAGAAAGGAAGCAGATCGCGCCTGAGTCTGTTCCTGTTCCTGAGACGCCGAGGGAAGAATCAGTTCGTGATATTGAGCAACCAAATAAAGAAGAAAGGGAGCAGATTGCGCCTGAGTTTGTTCCTCTTCCTGAGACCCCAACTGAAGAAGAAGGAAGGAAGCAGATTGCGCCTGAGTCTGTTCCTGTATCTGAGACCCCAACTGAAGAAGAAGGAAGGAAGCAGATTGCGCCTGAGTCTGTTCTTGTTCCTGAGACCCCGACTGAAGAAGTAAAGGAGGTAGCGCCTGAGTTTGTTCCTATACCTGAGATGCCGAGGGAAGAATCAGTTCGTGATATTGAGCAACCAAACAAAGAAGAAAGGGAGCAGATTACGCTTGAGTCTGTTCCTGTTCCTGAGACCCCAACTGAAGAAGTAAAGGAGGCAGCGTCTGAGTCTATTCCTGTATCTGAGACGCCGATAGAAGAGCGAGCGCTGGAGGTTGAAACAGAAGTTGTATCAGAGTCTATTAATGAATCGAGCGCCGATGCAGATCCCGAGACCTCGATTCAACAAGAAACACGAGACATTGCACCAGAGTCCATTCCTGTGCCCGAGATGCCGATTCAAGAACGCGTAGCGGATGTCATCTCTGAGATGGCGCCGGAAAATTTGGAAGAGCTTTCCACCTTAGATGAGTCTGATGCAGCACCTCTCGAGAAGTCAGCTACTACCGAGGATACTGCGGATGCTGTATCAATGAACGGCGACTTTGTCGCTTCGCCTGAATCGAAGAAAAACCAATCAGTATCTCTTGATTCGGAATCTCAAGAACCTGTGATGGATACAATGACAGAAGAATCTTCGTTGGAGCAATTGTCCCAGAATGCTGTGGAACCTCCACAAGACGTTCCTCAAGAATCTGTTTCTAAGACTGTCGAAGAAGCAGCTCCAGAAGAGTCTTTATCTAAGCCTGCCGAAGAAGATCCTACTGAAAAATCCATCTCTGAGATCGTCGAAACAGCAACTCATGAAGAGTCCATCTCTGAGAGAGTCGAAGCAGCAACTCAAGACGCTCCCGCTCCCGCCGAATCAACTGAGGATACCTCCACTCCAGCAGCAGCGGCAGCTTTAGATGCGGAAGCGGCAAATAATGAGATTCAGGAACCGGCGGCCGATGCGGAGAGCAAGGGAATGTTGGAGGCAACCCCAGCCTTGGAAGAGACCACTCAACCTGAGGTCAGTGACCCAATCGTTCCTCTTTCGCCCAAGGAGAGTGAGAAGAAAAGCAAGAAGGAAGCAGCAGAGGACCCAAGCTCTGCATCCGTCGAGCCCGAAATTGCTATCCCAGCGCAAGAATCCGAAAAATCTACTTCAATAGCAGAACTAGGTGCCCGGCCAGCTACTCCCGCTACGCCATGGACCGGAGGTGCAGCGGAGATCACCAGATCTAGCGACAAGGACTATTTCCCTTCTGCTGAAACCGTTCTTCCGGCTGCTGCTGTGGGAGCTTCTTTTATTAGTGCGGAACTTTCCAAGGATGATTCTCCTGTTCAAGAAAAGATCGAATCTGAGGAGAGTAAACGCTCTAAATTCTTAAAGCCAACTACAGTAGAGGAGTCGCTCAACGAAACCGAAAAGGCACAAGACGTTTCTGGAGAATCCGCATCCAAAGATCTTGAGGAAGTAAAACCAGATCAATTATCTCTCGCCCGTCAATTAGCAGCCGAGTTCGCAAGTAAAGTACAAAATGATAAGAAGCGTGATAGTGCTCCGCAAACGCCAACGGAAGAGATAAACCAAGCATTCGAAAAGTCAGAACAAGATGTACCAATTGAATCTCAGGATGTTGAGGCATCCAAGACTGTCGAAGAGGAGAAGCCAGATGTTATTGCTGAATCTACACGCAATGAAAATCAGCTTGCACTTACAAAGCAATTGAAAGAGCGATTCGAAGCTGCTTCTGACAAGGAAAATAAGCGTGCGGATGAACCCCAAGATGATGAATTGTTTTCCGAAGCCGTGGCTAAGGACATGATCGAGCCTGCTGATATAGCTGTTTCTCAGCCCGAGTCGATTGAAATTGCCGCCATTGAACCCGTCAAGGAATCTGAAGATGCTGCCATTGAACCCGTCAACGAGTCTGAAGATGCCGTCATTGAACCCGTCAAAGAATCTGAAGACGCTGCCATTGAATCCATCAAGGAATCTGAAGATGCTGCCATTGAATCCATCAAGGAATCTGAATATGCCGCCATTAAACCCGTTAACGAGTCTGAAGATGTTGCCATTGAACCCATCAAGGAATCTGAAGATGCTGCCATTGAACCCGTCAACGAGTCTGAAGATGCTCCTATTGAACCCGTCGAGTCTGAAGATCTAGTCATTGAACCCGTCAAGGAGTCTGAAGATGCTGCCATTGAACCCGTCAACGAGTCTGAAGATGCTGCCATTGAACCCGTCGAGTCTGAAGATCTAGTCATTGAGCTCGTCAAGGAGTCTGAAGATCCAGCCACTTCCCCCCCTGCGCAGGTCGAAGAGACAGTTGAGCAAGATACTGCTGTCAATCCGGAGAGTGAGTTTGCTCCAGTCAGTGAATCCTCAGAAAAGGACATGAATGGCGAGAAGCGCGTTTATCAAGCGGAAGAAATAATTGGTGAAAGCATATCTGCTACCGAGGAGGCTACTAAGCCGGTTAGAGTGGATGAGGTACTGGCAACCGGTCAAGAACCAGAGATACAAGATGAGGCATTAACATCCCTTCAAAAATCAGAGGTACAAGATGAGGCATTGACAACCCTTCAAGCACCAGAGGTGCAAGCTGAGACACCGACAGCCATACAAGAGCCAGAGGTACAAGATGAGACACCGGCAACCATACAAGAATCCGAGGTGCAAGATAAGGCATTGACAACCATTCAAGAAACCGAGGTGCAAGATAAGGCATTGCCAACTATTCAAGAACCCGAGGTGCAAGGTGAGGTATTGGCAATCATTCAAGAAACCGAGGTGCAAGATAAGGCACCGATAACCCTACAAGAAACCGATGTGCTAGATGAGACACCGACAACTATTCAAGAACCTGAGGTGCAAGGTGAGGCATTGATAGCTATTCAAGAACCAGAAGTGCAAGATGAGGCACCGACAACCCTTCAAGTACCAGAGGTGCAAGATGAGACACCGACAACTATACAAGAATCCGAGGTGCAAGATGAGGCATTGGCAACTATTCAAGAATCCGAGGTGCAAGATGAGGCATTGGCAACTATTCAAGAATCCGAGGTGC
>JAJCXA010000330.1:0-11437 GCA_026770245.1 Clarireedia aff. paspali H2
ATAAATATAAAAAATAAATAAATATTAAAATAAAAAAAAAAGAAAAAAAAAGGTAAAAACTAAAAAGCAAAGCAATAGGGTATGGTTGTCTTAAATAACTAGGTGGGGTTTTATTATTCTTTATATATTACTCTTACCTTTGGACATCAAATATGTAAGAGATGAAATAAACTATACGTTTACTATCTCTTTTTTTATTACTATATTACCTGCATCCCTGCAAGGCAGGGGGAGAGGCAGCTGCTTTTTATTCAGTACTTATTATCATAACCATCTAATCCTCAGATTTAAATTTATGTGGTTATAAGATTAGGAATAAGTTATAAGTACTAACTGACTTTTTTATTAGTAATAAGGTAGTAAGCTACCTGATTATAGTAGTAGTATAAAATTAACTTTTTTTGCATACTACTGCTACCGGGAATGTAAGCTTAAAAAGTAAAATTTAGTTTTTTGTGCTTTGGCTCCTTTTTTTCTTTTTTTTTTTAATCAATAAATTAACTTTTTAATAATAAATAAATATTTATTAATAAAAAAAAGAAAAAAAAAATACCAGTAAGAAATTTTACGATTAATATTGCATCCCTTTTTTTTTTTTATTATAGAAATATAGTTTAATTTAACAACTAGAGAACTTAATTATTAAATAAAAAAATAATTTTAACCCTTAACCCTAGAAAAAAACATTAATTAGATATATATACAAAAAAAATGAGAATTTTTAAAAGCCATCCCTTATTAAAATTGTTGAACTCTTACCTTGTCGACGCCCCACAGCCATCTAACCTAAGTTACTTATGGAATTTTGGTTCTTTATTAGGTGCTTGTTTAGTTATACAAATAATAACTGGTGTAACTTTGGCAATGCATTACAATCCTAGCGTATTAGAAGCCTTTAATTCCGTAGAGCATAAACTAAGCAGCTTAATTTGTCTTTTTTTGTGTGCACTCTTTCTATTATCGCCGCTAAGTTATCTTGTGTCAGTGTGATATTTAAAAACTAAGACTACTTTAAATAATACCGTAAGTTTAGATCCAGCCTTTGAAAATACAGTCTCTAGTACAGATATAAAAAATATAAATCTTCTTACAGATGAGCAATTCTACGAATGATTTAGAGGTTTAGTAGACGGTGAAGGTTCTTTTTCTATTGTTCCAAGCAAGAATAATTTTTATTTTAAACTTGCAATATATATGCATAATAAACCAATTTCTACCCTGTACTTTTGTGGAGTGCACACAACTCATAATAGATTACGCAAAAGTATTAGTGGATTAGAGAGAGGTAATATGCAAATTGTAATTAATAGTCTGACACATAGAACAAAATTTAAATGTCTTTCTCCTTTTAAAGGGGCTAGCTGTTTAAGAGACTTCACCTGCTCACCTTCAGCTACACTGGGCCAGAAAAATATTTTCCATCTACATGACAGAAAAAAAAAGTACAATAATGAACCAGCGGTTATACTACAAGCTAACAAAAGAAACTTTTCTACTTCTTTTAAACTTAACTCTTATAATTCTCCTATTCTAACATCTTTGCTTAATCCTTGATTTATTACAGGTTATGCTGACGCAGAGTCTAGCTTTATATTATTGATAAATAAAAACGGTAAATATGCGACGGGCTATAGTTTACAACCTAGCTTTTCAATATGTATTCACAAAAAGGATCGCGCATTATTGGAAAGTGTAGCTTCTTTCTTTGGAGTAGGTAATATAACCAAAACAGGTAAAGATGCTATTTTATATCGAGTAACATCTATTAAAGACTTAGTTCAAGTAATAATACCCCATTTTAATCAATATCCTTTGCTTAGCCAAAAGTATGCTGATTATGCTTGTTTTAAACAAGCAGTAGAATTAATGAGCGATAAAAAGCATTTAAGCGCTGAAGGGTTTAGAGAGATTTTAGGTATTAAAGCCTCATTAAATTTAGGTTTATCTTCTGCATTAAAAACAGCTTTCCCTAATATTAGTTCTATACCTAAGCCTTTAGTTCAGTTACCTGAAGAAATCAATCCTTACTGAGTAGCCGGATTTGCTAGCGGTGAGGCTTGTTTCAGTATTAATATTCGTAAATCTCTTTCAAATAAATTAGGTGAAAGAGTAAGTTTAATCTTTAGAATAACACAACATACTAGAGATGCTGAACTAATGAAACATTTGATTACTTTTTTCGATTGTGGGTCTTACTATAATGTACCAGGTCGAGACTTAGGTAACTTTACTGTAAGTGATTTTACACATATTTCGTCTAAGATTCTACCGTTCTTTGCAAAATATCCTATAGAGGGTGTTAAGCTAAAAGATTTTTCAGATTTCTCTGAAGTAGTCAATCTAATTGAGCGTAAAAATCATTTAACTGTAGAAGGACTAAAAAGAATACATGAATTAAAAGCAATAATGAATAGAAGTAGAGATAGTTAGTTAAGATTAATTTAGGAAGGACTTTTAAGGATGATGCCCCTATGTTACAAGCTGTAGCTCTTAGGTTGAAAGTGGGTCATGTTAATATTGGAGATAATTTTGTTAGTTACTCTGTAACAAGTAAACAAGATCTAGTAAAAATATTTAGTATTTTTGACAGATTTCCTCTTAACACTTCTAAAAATTTAAACTACATCATGTTAAAAAAAGGATATCAACTTTATTTTAATAGTAAAACTTATGGGCAGATTAGCTCAGAAATAACTAAGGAAATTCTTGCTCTGAAAGATCAAATGAACAAAAAAAGAATTTATTTTAAACAGCCTGAAGGCCACCGTGTAATTATAACTTCTTATTGACTTTTAGGTTTTGTTGAAGCTGAAGGGTATTTTTCTGTAGCTACTAAAAGTCAGAGATTAGAGTTTGGAATTGGTCAGACAGCCAGTGAGCTAAATGTGCTTGAAGCTATCCAGGAATTTATATTAAACTTACCAGGTAATTACAAAATTACTAGAAGTGACACTAATGCTGTTAGCCTTAACTTAGATAATAAAGCTAAAGATTCTAACTCTAAACCTATAGCTAAGATACAAGTATATAAAACTGATTTCATTACAAATATACTTGTGCCTTTTTTTGACAATTTAATTTGACTAAGTAAAAAAAAGTTGGATTATATTGACTGAAAATTAATATTAGCCATTAAAAATCAAGGTAAACATTTTACCGATGAAGGTAAAGAGTTAATATCTTTAATATCTAAAAGGATTAACCGTAATAGACTATCAACTAATTTATCCAAACCTAGCGTAATAGACCTTAAAGAAAGAGTATCTAATTTATTAGCTAGCCCCTCTAACTATGAGATACATCTTAACGGAAAAATTTGAATTAAATCTTTAGGTGTTTATCTTAAAGGTAGAGGGAATGTAGTCATAAATGTTCTAGATGATAAGGATATATTAATTTATTCTTTTGACTCTATCAAACAATGTGCTATATTCTTTGGTGTAAGCGATAGAACTATAAATCGTAGACTGGACAACGGTTCTTTTGTTAAATTAAATGGGCAAAACTTAGTATTTAAACGTGAAGTTACACTACCTTAATATGATTGGCTTAGCCTTTATAGAAAAAAATCTATTAAATGAGCATTTTTAAAATCCATCCCGCTGTGATGTGCTCTTTAAACCGAGCTATATGCTGGAAACTCCACTAATTGTAAAGGTACTCTATATAGGAGTACTAATATATAGTATACCGGACAATCAGCAGGAAACTAAAAAAAATATACTTATTTTTCTAGGATCCTCAGAGACTATACGCTTGGCATCCTAGGTATTTAAAACTAGGTATGATTATATAGTCCAACTGTTATTGAGAAATGACAGATAAACCGGTCAATTGTCTATACCTTTTAATAGGTATAATTTTATTATTATCTATTGGTGTATTAGGTAGTAAAAATAAAATGGGATTTTTAAAATTTTCGGCTATTTACAACAAAAATTTGGATAAATCCAAGTTAAATAACTTCGTATCATCAGATGTCTCGGATCACTCCAATAAAGGGAAAGATCCTGTCCCCTGCATTGTTTCACAAGCAGTTTAAAAAAAAGAAAAAAAAAAAAACAATAAGATAATGTCTTTTTTGTTTATTATTATTTTTATTTTTATTTTTTTTTTCTTTTTTTTTTACCCCCCTTCCGGAGACGATTTCTTCTTCTGATTTTCAGGATTTACTGACGCAGAAGGTAATTTCCTTATTACGTTAGATCGTGATTTTGTAAAATTTAGATTTAAAATATCTTTACATATTGACGACCTTGAGGTTCTTAATACTATAAAGTCCAAATTAAACGTAGGTAGAGTCACTGTAGAAATTAGTCGAGATCGTTGTTCTTTTGTTGTAGAAAAATATGCTGACATAAGAAATGTAATATGCCCTATTTTCAAGAGTTATCCTTTGCATACTAGTAAAAGATTAGATTTTGAAGATTTTAATAGAGCTGTCCTTATTAAAGACTCTATTAATAAAAATATATCTGATGCTGATATGGAAAAAATCATATTTCTTAAAAATGGTATGAACTCTAATAGAAAATTATTTACATTTCAAACTACCAAATCTCAAATTATAATAAACCCCAACTGATTCATAGGATTCATAGAAGGTGAAGGTACTTTTGCTATTAAAACTGGATCTGCTTTGTATTTTCAAGTTGCCCAAAAAAATACAAGCCAAGAAAGTTTAAATGCCATAACAACCTTTTTAATAGGATTACCTTCTAGTACTTTACTAAACAGTAAAATATTACCTATGAATGTAGTAAGTACGACTAATGTAAAAACAGGTGTAGTTTCCTTAGTTGTTAATAGTGTAGACAGTCTATTTTATTATCTTTTACCTTATTTAGATTCGTCTAAAATGTATACTCGTAAAGCTATAGACTTTAAATTGTGGAGAATAGCCTTGTTATTAAAAATACATGGTTATTACTTTTTACCTGAGGGTAAAAAACTTTTTCTGAATATTTCAGACATTATTAACAAAAGATACAGCACAACTACTAAAAACGCAGAGAATATTGTTGGAGATATATTTAAGAGATCTCAAGCTATATTAGCTAAAGATCCTCCATTCGATGTCAAAGCTAATATACCCCATACAGATAATGTACGTAAATTTAGCATAGCTAATAGATCTGTAAACCCTATTATTGTTTATATATATGAAAACAATAATATGATTAAAGGTTCTCCTTTTGCTTCTTACAGTGCGGCACATAAATCGTTGGGATTAAAGCCTAGTAGTAATACATGCAATCGTTACATAGATACAGATAGATTATATAAAAATAAATATATTTTTTCATCTAAACCTATAGATAGAACGTCTAAGGTTTAGATTATAGTAGATAATGGCTACTCTTTGATCATGCGGGATGTTAACAATGGATGATTAATACGTTACTTACACAGTAATACAGCCTCAGCTTTTTTCTTTCTAGTTTATCTGCATATAGGAAGAGGTTTATATTATGGATCATACAGAGCACCTAGAACTTTAGTTTGAACACTAGGTACTGTTATATTCTTATTAATGATAGTTACAGCTTTCCTGGGTTTGTTACATAGCCCAAAATGATTTAAATTCAACAATAACAACAAGAATAACAAGATATTTAACTGAGTAAACCACAATAGCAATAGTGAAAACAAACCTCACTTTTATTTTGCTAGACCTCATGTATTTGCAAAGGTAAAGCAAATAAGTATAATAGGTAGAAGAGATTTTTCTACTTCAAGTATAAGAGATTTCACTGTAACATTCCCCTGTAAGCAAGATAGTGAAGAATTGACTAAATTTATAACAGAAAAAAAACTAAATCCCGTTTTTGTATATGAAAATCTCTCAAATAGTACTGTAAAAAGCAGAGTATTAAATGAAACTCGTGATCTTAGTGGTATTTATTTAATTTTAAATAAAATTACTTTGGATTATTATATAGGATCAGCTTCTACTGGAAGATTACATGCTAGATTCTCTAATCACTTATTTAACTTTCATGGTAGTAAAGTAGTGAAAAATGCTGTGAAAAAATACGGCATATCTTCATTTGCTTTTATAGTTTTAGAATTGTTTCCTGAAATAGTCAATAAAGAAAATAATAAAAAATTATTAGATTTGGAAGACTTTTACTTAAAATCTTTATTACCAAACTATAACATCTTGACTGAAGCTGGTTCAAGTTTTGGCTATAAACATAGCGAAATAACTAGACTAAATATGAAGGCTAATTACAGTGAAGAGCGTAGAATAGCTATTGGTAGTTTGAATAGAGGTAAAAGCTTATCTCCTAATACTATTGAATTGATAAGAGAAGCGGCTTTAAATCGAACAAAACCTATCTATTCTATAGAAGGTATTCAAAACATGAAAAAAAAATCTAAAGCTATACGAGTATATAATTTAGATTACACAGTGTTTGGTGAATTTCCTAGTATTATAGAAGGCTCTAAATCTCTTGGTTGTGATGAGAAAACCATCAGACGGGCTTTACAAAGTCCAAAAAATATATTGAGGAGACGTTGAATAGTTAAATATGTCTAATCCCTCATCTCCCCTCTGCGAAGCGACTCCTCAACTAGTTGTGTGTTTAACCACTCTTTGTTGTTATTGTTTAATTTAAATTAAAGTCCCACAAGTAAAAATTTTTATGCAATCTATAGAGAAAAATAAAAAGTAAAGTGGAATAACCCGACGGGGTTATTGAAGAAACCTCTATTTACTTGCTACGTATGTAGCATGCTTATAACTGTTTCTTTGGCAATGTTAGTGAAAACAATGATCGGAAAACTTTTCTTAGTTTGCTTTATCTTATATACATAGGATGGCTTGATTATGAGCTAGGTTAATTTTTTTCCAATCATTTAGATCAAACAATTTTTAATTCTACTCTACTTAAAGGCTAATGGTTAGAGGTGCATAGGATTAAAGGTTAGAGATCGTCGGTTATCTATATGATCGCTACAGACTGGGTCACTAATGGGTGTCTGAAATGATACTTAATGTACAGTCGGAATTTTTAGTTTTAGTGCTTTCCTAACAAAGTAAGCCCGCTTACTTTGTTAGGAAAAAGCATGTAATGACATGACTGGAACTAATATAATACACGAATTCAAAGTTATTATAGCTTTTATAAACGCCTTTTAGTTTATAACAAGTAAATTTGTATGTTTTACCTTACGGTCAGATGTCACTATGAGGTGCAACTGTTAAGTAATAGCAGTTGAAAAATATCACTATATGCTGGAAACTCCTAAAGCCTTAAGTACTGTAATATTTAATATTATACGTGAAAAATTTAGCCAGTTGGCCCTCCTCTCTTGTGCATAGCTTCGCTTAGCCAGAGTGAAGGTAGGATGTAACAATGGACAACCAGCAGGAAACCGTACCCTCGTCCCCCTTATCCCCGGCTGCATTGCAGCCGGGGGATAAGGGGGAAGGGTCAGGATAATTTTATCTTTGTGGGATCCCCAGAGACTATACGTGATACATCTCCCTTCTTTCCATGCTTGTTTTATCAGACAGATGGAGTTCCTTCTTAATACTAGCCTGATTTGCTTCGCTAGGTAGGTTGTAATAGAAGAAGAGAGTAAAGATATAGTCCAAAATTAAATTGAAAAATTTAATGTAACCTATAATTTAATTAGATTATCTTGTGTAAATTTTTCTGATTCCCACTATAAGAGCGTCCTTATTCTGTAAATATTTTTATACTTTTTAGGATGCTGGTGGGACAGGGTTGATATAAAAGGTTTAAGTATTACTTCTTTAATTGTTCCATATTTTTTGTTTTTAACTAAGCCTTTGTTAGAGACAGTAGAAAATACTGTTACTATTTTCTCCAGCGTAGCTGAGGGAAGAGTTGAGCTGAAAAATAATAGTAATTGTGGTTCCCATGAAGTATCTTTTAAACTTAAACCTTCAATAAATCTAGAATTTATTGAATGATTTGTAGGTATCAGCGAAGCTGAATCTAATTTTTTATGCCGAGCGCGTAAAAATAAAGAAGGACTAGTAGTAGGATTTGAGTTTGTGTTTAGAATTGCATTGCATCGTGACGACCGAGGTGTTTTAGAACATATAAAAGATACCTTAGGCTGTGGGAGACTTAATACGGAGCGAGACACATTAGTACTTACAATATCTCAACTAAGTGATATTGAGAAGATCTTGATCCCTTTATTTGAACAATTTCCATTAAACACAACTAAACATCTAGATTATTTAGCATTTAAAAAAGCATTTTTTATGTTTTTAAATCGAAAAAGCAGTAAACTAAATAAAGCAGATTTATACTCAGAGATTCTTGAATTAAAAGACAGTATGAATACTAAAAGAGTATCTGATGTTTTACCTAGAGGTCATGTTATAAGAATTACAGGTAACTATTTAGTGGGTTTACTGGAGGGGGATGGTTCGTTTTATATGAACAAACAAGATATGACTGTTCGTGTCGCATTAGTTACTACAACAGCTAATAAAGTACTTTTAGAGAAGATACGAGAATTTCTTCTAAGTCATTTAGACGAATGTTCTGGTATATTGGGTAGTTGCACTAAATTAATTAATATTTATGATAAAAAAGTTAAAAGCGATAATAAACCTATCTCTATTTTAGAAATTTATCAAGTGGATTATATATGTAACATCCTAATACCTTATTTTGATAAAATACAATTTAGAACTAAAAAATATTTGGATTATGTAGATTTTAGAACCTTGGCTTTTTTAAACTTAGACGGTAAATATCTCACAGAAAAGGGTAAAGAGTTAATGATTAAATTAGCTGATACTATGAATAATAACAGATTATCTACTAACTCTAACTCCTTAACTCTAGATATGACTACTAAGTCAGAATTAGATCTATTGATTAAATCAAAACCTTTAATAAACATTGATTCTGAGGGTAGAGCTATGATAATAAAGGAAAATAAATATATAAGATCTACTTATATTATTAAAGCTATTTTTTTAAACGGTTCTATTTCTTATTTTACTAATGGGGTCTCTTGTGCTAAAGCTCTACATGTAAGTAATAACACTATTTTCTAAAGTTAAAGCAGTTATTTATAAACTAAACTAAAGCAATGTTCGGTTTTTCCCTTAGGATAGGGCACAAACACAAATTTAATCCTCACACCTTCATTTTCTGCTTAGATGCCTATAAATTACAACCCTGTTGTTGACTATTTCGACATTCTTAACCCTTATATTAAGTATGGTAAGTATGTTTAAAGTTAAACCAGCAAATCAGAAAAGGCTTTTTCGGTATATATAGAAGAGAAGAGTCAGATTAATAATTCATTTTTACAAGTAGCAGACATACTATATATGAAATCTAAAGAAAGTATTTCATATCTAGTTGTGTTACTAAATTAAGTTTTTCTAGTATCAGACCACGTACCGGAACCATTAAACCTTTTAGGTTACCCTATAATCAGGATAATGTATTACTAGTCCCATAACTGCTATTAAGTTTTTATTAGAAAACACAGATTATGGTGATTGTTTATTTTCGATTACACCTGTTGCAGTTTATTCAAACCCTGAGAGCTCTAAACCTTCTATTTTAAAAGAAAATAGAGGGAAAGCAGGTATATATCGTTGAACTAACAAAAAGAACGGTAATACCTATGTGGGATCATCTGTTAATTTAAGTCTAAGACTCGCAAACTATTTTTTAAAGTATGAAAAGAAAGAAGGAGAGCGCAGAGGAAATATGGTTATTTACAGGGCCTTGTTGAAACACGGACCGTCCGGGTTTTTACTTGAAATACTAGAGTATTGTGACCCTAAAGATGTAATTACCAGAGAACAGTATTATCTAACTCTGTTAAAGCCTACTTATAACAGTTTGAAGATAGCATATTCGAGTCTAGGTTATAGACATACAAAGGAGGCTATTGCTAAGATGATAGCAGCACATAAAGAGCGTGAGCTTTCACAGGAAACCAAGGCTAAGTTAAGAAAGAACTTAGTTGAGTTGAATGCAAAAAAAGGGTTTTTAGTGGAGGTAATGAATATTGAGACAAATATTACTACCCTATACCCTTCTCTCCGGGAAGTGGCAAAGGCTTTTAATACTAATCATAATACAGTTCGTAATTATGTTAAAAGCAAAAAACTTTTTAATAAGATATATTATTTTACTCTAAAATCTAAATCTACAGAGTAATTTATTTATCTCTTAATTTAGTAAATGATGGTAAACCTATAAAAAATAAAGAAGGTTTAATATCAGCTCTAGCCGTAAAAAGAATTAAAGCCTACTCACCTAAGTCTTCTGCCTACAACTAGAATACAGCCACATTACTTTAAACTATTTGCTTATTGGTTTATACGTATTACAAACCTTATGAGTGCTGTACCATGAATTGGACAAGATATTGTAGAGTCAGAAAATATCACAGAGTATTGTACCATGGTGGCAACTATTTTGCCTACTGTTGGTACTGTTAGTGTACATGCGTTAAAGAAGGGTAAGAAAATAAGATTATGTAAAAAACAATATCTTTCTATTCCTCCATCATTTATAGCTTTTTTAGTAGGTTTTATAGATGGAGACGGGTATATTCAGATAACTAGAACAGAGAAGGGGTTTATAACTATTAAACTTACAATTTCCATACATTTGGATGACATTTCTACATTAGAATATATTATTTCTGTATTAAAAATAGGGAAAATCACAGAATACCCTGACGTAAAAAATCCTAGGTGTAAATTAGTGATTAGTCGAACCGATTTACAAGAAGTATTTTTCCCGTTATTAATACATCATGGTATATTTTTTTTAACTGATACTCGTAGAGCTCAGTTTGATTTAGCTATGTTAATCTTAAAACAGGATATAAAAATTTTTGATGAAATACCTACTGCTGTATGAAACAAGAAGAATGAGGAGAGCCTTGCAGTAGGAACTATACCTTCATTATTTGAACTACCCAAAACAGCTGAAGATTATGCAAAGTTAGGCTTTTTTAAACACTGAATTGTAGGATTTGTTTGCGCAGAAGGTTCTTTCTTTATGAAAATTAATAATGATGGATGCTTTCAAATAAAACAAAGAATACACGTGTTGCTGTTTGAAGCTTTCAAATTGGTGTTCGATACAAATAGAAAAATAGACACGGAAAAAGGTCTATATAATCAATTTGCTGTCAGTTCTAAAGCTGATATACAAAGGGTGATTAATTTTTTCTCCTTTAGTGGTCTTCATCCCTTAGTTGGTTTGAAAAATATTCAATATTTAATATGATTAAACCTTTTACGTGATAGTTATCGTTATAGAAATCTTAAATTTCCCCCTGCTGCGTAACGAAAATTTTAATATCTATTCTACTCTTAGGGGGTTCGGCCAAAGCCGTTTAAAAAAAAAGAAAAAAAAAAAAACAATTGTAAATTTTTGTTTATTATTATTTTTATTTTTATTTT
>JAJCXA010000331.1:0-11360 GCA_026770245.1 Clarireedia aff. paspali H2
TTACTAATCTTGGCGAATACCTACGTACGTCTGTGATATCGAATTTTCTACGTACATACGTACATATATGATCCTCAATATCAGCCACCGTATCACTGATCGTACACTAAATCCTACACTGAGGTTGGGTACAGTCTCACGAAGGTCATATGACTCCATATGGTCAGTGATCTACCCTGAAGATTCTCTGAGCTCTGGCATTTCAAAATCTCAGGGACCGTGTGCTTGTGAGCACAGTTCTAGGGCCCCTCAGTCTACTAAGGGGGCCTTGATGTTCATCCGACAGAGTGATTGGGAAGTGCTGAGAACGCAAGGTAGTGTGTTATTTTTAGACGTTTTCATTCTAGAATCGGCTGCGAAGACTTTCACCTTGCAATGTCCGCGCATTTACCTGGCTCTATTCAATCTCTAAATGCTACTTAAGACTGCCATAGATGCTAGCCGTGCCAAAAAGAAGCAAGTTACTTGCCTGTGACAAAGCATCAATGCTTGCAGGACCATGAGCTATAGATTCAGTCGTCATTCCATTGAAAGGGTTCAAGATCTAGGCATAACCTTGTCATCGGGTAATCTAAAACGGGATAGATAACCCGCGACTGCATGAATAAAATGTGCTAAGGTTGCATCGATACATAGATTGGCTGGCGTTACATTCTCGGAATGTGAGATTACCTGGTTTCCATTGGTAGCAATCTCTAAAAGAGTGTGGCAGAATGTGGTTTAGTTGGGTCTTCATCCTCCATTAGATTAATGCAAGTGTTAGCCTGGGATCTGTATCTTTTGGAAGCAGTCAATGGAAGCATCTCACTCACGAATTTTGAACATTCAGAATAAGGTTACTTGTACGCAAGTGCACTTCCTAGGAGCACTGCTCACAACCGTCTGACCATAGACCAGAATCTGGATGAGAAAGTATATCTCCCACTACAAGCGCAGCCGATTCATTTCTAATTATTCCCACCGTTATCAACATAGACACTGCGTGCCATAGAGAATGAGCTTTACATCGAAATATGTCCTGGAACGGAGGTAATGAGGGATGTGGGAACACGCCGAGTTGTTAAGTCATCGGATTCGGCGGGCAACCCTTCTGTTCTTGTGCGACAACCGAGCGACGACGAGCATGATCCATTAGTACGTATTGATCTCATTCCGTTGAGGACCTTGACTGATATCAGAAATACAGAACTGTAGGCACCTAGGCATATTACTTGTGCTTCTTAATGGACCAATCAGAAGCTGTACCTGGAGGCGGTCCGACGCCCTACAAATTTGAGCCGTATATCTGAGGGACACAATGTTACTATATAATACTGTCAGAAATGGAGGGGATATGATTGATTCTATGAATATGTATGATATTGTCAAAGACTGAGTTGCTACACTTTACAGGATGAGGCATTTATACTCGATGTACCGAGGTTATGACTAATCGCTTTCCGACAAATACTTACAGTATACAATTTTGATATAACCAATAAATATCACGATCAATGATTTTTCCAAAACGGAAGTTGATTTAAGATAGTTGACCGCGAGTCGAAAATCAAATATAAAATTTTAATTAATTTTAAAAACTATGCTCTATACGAAGTAGCAGTGCGTGTTCTAAGTCGGGATATCGGTTATCTAATGATTATTGAAGGCTCTGGCGGCGCAGGTACATATTCAGAATGCCCAGAACATGGATTGCCACATGGAAATTGCAGCTTGCAGCTTGCCATGCGGACATGGTACCTAACCACGCATGTTTACCGGAGGGCTTGCTTATACCTAGCAATGCATGCTCATTCATTCAGACTGGTCACTTTTTTCTATAAATGTGGCAAAGCACGTCGCCTTCGAGTCATATCACCATCCAAAAGTCGTCGTTTCGTAGCCATCATATCGATAGATTGTCACCATTACAATCATGTCGTCTTCATTCCGCTTTACACTATTGTGCTTTCTCAGCATCACTCTTCCCTTCGGTGGCTATGCCGCGGGTCTACGAAGAGGGCCAACTGATACTACTATGCTATCGCTACTTTCCCCCGGGGCAACTATTTCGCACAACATCTCAACTGCACCACGGTGGAGCCAATTTAATGCCCCAAGTCCCGGCACTATAGTCAACGTTGCGACCGAACAGGATGTTGCAGCCACGGTATGTAGCGTATTCTTAATAGTGATCATAATTGCGACTGTACAGTACTTACTTAATTAAATCTTCTAGGTGAAATACTGCGTTGATAATCATATCCCTTTTCTTGCGCAGAATGGAGGACATGGCTGGAGCAGCTCACTTGACCTTTATTCGAACGGCGTCCTGATCAATTTGGCGGGTCTGAATGCAATCACATTCAATAACGAAAGCACAGAGGTGACCTTGCAAGGAGGTGCTTTGGTAAAAAATGTGATTGATGCTGCCTACGCGAATAATGCTCAAGTTTTAACTGGCGGCTGCGATTGTATAGGCGCATTAGGTGCTGGTCTTGGCGGAGGATATGGCAATCTGATGGGCCTTCATGGATTCAGTATCGACAATATGCTATCCTTGAACGTTGTCCTTGCTAATGGGAGCCTCATCACCGTGACTCCTGCTGCCAAAGATCTCTGGTGGGCTCTTCGTGGCGCGGGCCCAAATTTCGGAATTGTGACCTCTGCTGTCATGAGAGCATACCCTGTACCTCAAGCCGAGAGTACTGCTTGGACCGGTGGATTACTTTTTACAGAAGACAAAATTGAAGCTCTCGCTCAAGCCATTCAAAATCTGACTCTTCAGTCTAAGATGAGTATCTTCATGTACTTTCTAACCCTCGGCCCTCCATCATATACTCCGACCGTCCTCGTAACTCCTTTCTACTATGGCTCAGAAGCTGAGGGGAAAGAGGCCTTTCAGTCCATTTACAACATCGGCCCCTACGCGGATATGACTGCCGAAGCAATCTACCCTGAGTGGAATGCCGGTGCTGCGAACTTCTGTGTGAAAGGTGGACGGAAACCTACGTATTCCGCTGGCTTTCAGCGGATGGTCCCTGGCATTTGGCGTGCCATTTGGAATGAGTTCATTGAATTCCTCAAATTTCCCGGCACTGGATCTACCACCATTCTTTTGGAGGTATATTCACTAAAGTATGCCCAATCACTTGATCCATCGACTGCTGCTTTCGGCAATCGCAATATTCGTTTTAATGCTGCAGCAGTAGCATGGTACGACAACCCAGATTTAGATCCTGTCGCCGAGTTATTTGGATTAACAATCCGAGCTTTGTGGCGCTCAGTCAGTCAGCTGCCTGAAAATCGAACGTAAATTTATCTACCTTCCCCTTAACCTGGCAAATGCTAATCAGATAATTTACACAGCTACATCAACTTCGCTCACGGGGATGAATCGAATGCAAATGTTTATTCCCCAGAAAACGTGGAGAGGCTACGGGAACTTAAGACATACTACGATCCGAATAACGTCTTCAATCATTGGTTTAATATTCGAGCATGATCGACGATATACTATGATGGATGTGTTCTTGGACTTACGCCACTATCAGCGTAGCCATAGACAGGATAAAGTACCGAGGTACATAGATATTTCATGTTTGTATAGATTAATGAACCGTTTTTGTGCTTCATGCGTTGCATCCGTTAGCTTGTTAGTTCTACACCAAATAGTGACCACAACTCAGTCTGCTTATTTACCACCCACAATCCAGAGTGTAAATGCATCTCTCTGAATTCGTCCGAGCTCTGCAGTGTTACCATCCAGGATCTTTTTAATGCTGGGGATCCTCGCACTTTCCATTCATGGGTTCGGAATACCCCAGCTTACAGTTACTTTGTGCACCGCGGATTTATTATTTTAAGCAAGCAGTGCCTAAGTCAACCGCAGATTCTTCTAACAACTAAACGCAATCGTGCACTTTACTAGTTGATTTGATCCAGATGGCAACTGACAATACTACAATTTACCTTATCACAGGTGCCAACCGCGGTACATGATTTACATTTCCTTCTCTGTTCTCATCAATCTGGCTCAACTAATCATTGATTTTCCACTAGGTATTGGTCTCGGCCTTGTCTCCAACTTCCTTGCCCGGGAGAATGCCATCGTTGTCGCTGCTGTCCGCAGCCCAACTGCTTCTGCGAATGCCTTTTCTACTCTGCCTGTCGGTACTGGTAGCAAATTGATTGTTGTGAAGATCGATAGTACTGTTTTGAGCGATGCTGCAGATGCAGTGAAGGAGTTGAAGGAGGTGCATGGGATTCGAAGACTTGACGTGGTAAGTTTACTCTTTTAAAACTTAATATGCTCACTCCATTAGTGATGGATTACTGAAAGATTTTTATTATGAGTATGTTGTGAGAAGAGTTGGAAGGGAGGACGAGCACAGGTCGAAAATTCGAAGTATTCTCGTCAAATGGTCGACCACCCTTTGCCGACAACCCCGCAGATAGCGTAGAAAAATCCCAACATCGTTCATGGGCCGAAATTCCATGTAAGACGGATTACAGTGCTAACTAGCAGTCAAACAGGTTGTGGCTAACGCCGGAATCGCAACGCACTTTGGCACCATTCTAGATGTCACACCCTCGCAGGTCCAAGAACACATCGACACGAATTTTCACGGTAAATTTTCCGACCTTTCTCACATCTACATGACTAACATTTGATCTAGGACCCTTTTCGCTATTCCAAGCTGTTTTCCCTTTGCTAGATGCATCTTCGAGGCCAAGATTTTGTCTCCCAGGTAGTGTGATAGGTAGTACCTCGGGGTTGGAAAAATATCCATACCCGAATATGGTCGCATATGGGTCAAGCAAAGCAATTGCGCAATTTCTTGTGAGGAAGATTCATATGGAGCATGGAGGGGAAAAGGGGAAGTTGATAGCTTGGTGTGCATATCCTGGGTCAGTTTTCAATTCTATCTTTGAGCAGAGAGGGGAAGCGCAAATGAATTATTATTATTGTGCATCCTGCTAACCCGGATATGAAATCTAGATTTGTGAAGACGGATACTGGCAACAGAGGTGCGAAAATGTTCGGAATGACCGAAGCAGTAGATTCTGTCGAAGATGCAGCGGTCTTTATTACCAAAACAGTAAGTGCATGCTGTCACTGAATATTGAGGCCGGCAATTGATTCCCGGCACCCACACAGATTGATGATGCGACAATGGAACAGACTGGCGGGCGTTTCCCGAGTATTCACGGGGGAGAGATTGAATGGTGATTAGAGAATCGAACCATGGAATAGAGCTTTCCTGGACAAATCTCCCATTGGGGTGAATTACAATCTAATTCACGCGCGGGTCTAAAGGGGGTAGGTGGTCTAAGAAGGAAAGTAGTAGTGATTGTTCAAACAGCCGTTGGAAGCTAGCAGGCATTATCAAAGTAGGAACCAACAGTCTACTCCATGCTGCTGAAAATACCCAAGGTGATAATCTATTGTATTGTGACTTGGATCCCTATGCGATCGTTTGATGTCGTATTACAACTAGCAGCCTAGGAACAGGGACCTCAGGCTCAATGACTGTAGATTAGCATATAGAGCTTCGTGCTCAATTCAATAGTTACTACTTGTATTCTATTACCGCGATCAACTCCCGGCGTGATTGTTATCAATAATAAACCTGCGATATAACCAGTACGCCCCCCAACTACTAGTATTCGCCGCTCTGACCACTTCCACGTGACACAGAAGACAAGCGTTCGTAACATGTTGGTCCAATCACAAAATTACGGCTGTGTGTTGCCTGCATAACAATGTCCTGAATGCCAATGTTACATTGCATATGAGACGAACCCTTGGCTCCGTCCTGTCAACTCGAATACCCCGCCCTGACAGAAACTTTATTCTATGGATAAAGAGATGGATGCACGGCTGCATGATCGTTTAGGCAGGTATATTAGGTATTATATACAGAGGGTTACGTCCTCGTGCTCTCCATAGGAGATAAAGCTAGTCGCTTCTGGTATGTGCGTTTCTCCGACGAGAGCCCGTAGGTGTACTTGGTGGTCAGGATAAATAAATGTATCCATGTTGCTCTACGGTATAATAGACAATGTTAATCGGCGTATTTGAACTCGCGTCAAAGACCAAGCCGTGCCTACCTGCTTATCTTCCACAGGACATGGTCACATTCGGAAAAAGTTCAAGTCCGACGAAGGCTTTTTCGCCATTTTCGTAGAGAACTATGATTTTAGCCGCCTACTTCGTGCGGGCCAATTGCCATGAAAAGCAACCGCGTATGCTTCTGTAACACTTCAATGACACCCCAGAATTGGTGTTCAAATGTTACGACAAAAAAACCCGGTTACAGAAAGTGGTACTGCTAACATGTATTCAGAAATCAGGACGCCACAAACAGGAACATACGTGATGGATCTTAGGGTTGATTCCTATAACGCTGTTATGATTTGCTCTTTGGTTACGATCATAAAGTTCATATCTAGTCTATTGTGTTTGCTATCAGGTTCATCCGTCGTTACGCACCGATTACTTGTAGATCGGGCATATCTTTTCGCATTTTTATCAGATCGACATCTGAATCGTCTCAACCATGGTTTACATGGCCGATGATTATTCGAAGGGCCAGATGATAGGTCTGGGCTTCAGCTTCATTGTGCTCCCAATTATCGCAGTGGCTTTGAGGTTCTGGGCTAAGTATCTTGGACGTCGAAGCTTTCAACTTGATGACTATCTCATTTTGGTCGCACTGGTGAGTCTTTTGGAGACCTCGAAAATTTTTGATGCATTCATCTAATCATAGGCCATCGGCTACTTCGAAGGCCTTTGCCATTGGGTGTTGTTCTGTTCAACTGGCCGGTAAGCTCTATGCCTTCCGAACTGGCATTATAGGATTTTGCTGATGAGATACAGCGACATATAGAGGAAATCTTGGGCAGCATGAAGCCATTGATGCCAATGGGCAGCCAATTCTTGATGATCCAAGATTTGTTTTCTATGAAAAAGTACGAACCACCGCATGACAACAAGTCTATAATTTCAGCATACTAACACACTTCTAAGTGCAAATTCGCTATCAATATGCTTACTACTATTGGCTTGGGATTGATAAAATCCTCCATCTTGGTCTTCTATATGAATATTTTCAGAGGAAACGTCTTCGTCATCGCAGCAAGAGTTATGTTGGCAATCGTATTCACATGGACGGTATCCTTCTTCTTTGCGAATTTGTTTACCTGTTATCCTATCACGCCATTTGTTGAGCAATTCTATGGTCGTAAGTGTACCTATCTCATCTTCTAATTCCAAATGATCATTCTTCTCCGTTGCATTTCACATTTGGCATTCGCAACGTCCTATGCCTGGATGGAACTCTCGGGGAGAAAAACAATGGGCAACTACTGACTATCCGTGTTTATAGATACATGTATGAACACAGTGCCTATGTGGTATGCCATGAGCATCTCTGATATGATTGTTGATATCTTGATTCTCCTCCTACCTATTCCCATGGTTTTACAATTGAAACTGCGCCCCAAACAGAAGATAGGGGTATTGGGAATGTTTCTCCTAGGAGCAACGTAGGTTTCTTCAATTTTCACTCCACTATTGATTTGAAGTAATAACTGACATTGTAACTTGTTCATTCAGTGTTTGCGCTTTTAGTGTTGCGCGTATGTTAGCATACTTCCATGTCGACTCCGTATTTCTGGCGCATTACAACGACGAAACCTGTAAGTCAAGCATTTGGACAATATATAAAAGTCAAAGCATCTATTAGATTTCAGCTAATTATAGATCTGTTAGTCTATACATCACCTGTTTTCTTCTGGGCGAATATTGAGCTCTCCAGCGCTATTATGTGCGCTTGTCTACCCACCTACCGCCCTCTCTGGCTACGCCTGACGAAGAGTCCACAAACGAATGCCCAATCTGTCCAACTAAGCTCTTTCAATCGAATAAAGAACTCAAAGAATACTTATGGATCTTCAAAAAGTGGTAGCCGGGGATTAAGCTCTCTAGAAACAGAGTCGCAGACAGAGTTGAATGATGTTCATTATTTGCAAGGTGTTGCTATGAATACACGGATTGATGGAGGAGATACAGCTGGTTTCCACGCTGTACCCCTCAAAGGTATCACGGTTGAGCGATCAGTGAATGTATCCTAATAAGAATTGTAACCTATTATAGTACACTGATAAAACAGTGAAATTAATGATACAGTAAAAGTCTGTTAATTTCTCATCTACTTTTAAATATTCTTCGCCATATACTCACTAACTAATATAATATTATTAAAAATTCATTGCAAAATTTTGTAGATCCTAGATACTCAGCATAGATGTCCAAAAAAGCAAAAAAGAAAAAGAAAAGGGCCCGTAACGCTCCCCGAATAGCACATATCAGAAGGGCCGCCTTCCACCGATAAGTGAATGCCGGAAAATGAGGCATTTTCAGTCCAATACCGGAAGGGCTAGCTCGGATAAAAGAGAGAAAAAAGGGTTACATTCCGGGAAAATGCGTAAAAACTATGCGCATGCATTGCTTGTTAATGCTATGCGATCAGTAGCATCCATTAAAAATACGCACTCAAATGCACACTACAGACAGGAACTGTTTCAGTTTACAAATAATCTCGAAGTGCAATTTTAGTCTCTACGCTTTGCAGTGGCATAAATTTGCGTAAATAGACAGCGTGCGGCGCAGCGCGGGCAAGAAGCAGCACAACAAATACCAGCCTACTTGCTTACTCCAGACTTCAAGATAAATTGCTACTCAACTGCCATCATCTTTCGACAGTGGTCTTTCTTGCCTCATCAGAAATAAAACATTATGCAGATTCCTACAGAAGTAGATTATATAATCGTTGGTGGAGGTCTCACCGGCTGTGCGCTTGCAAGCCACCTATCCAAGCGTCTCGGCCCATCTGCATCCATCCTCGTTCTCGAAGCAGGTCCAGATCCCACATCAAATCCTAATTCGACAAGCCTAGGAGGCGGGTTTGCTCTTGCTGGGTCTGAACTTGACTGGTCTTATAAAACCGCACCTGTTTCTAGCGTCTCGAACCGCGTTGTTACTTTCAGCGCTGGAAAAACGCTGGGTGGAGGTAGCATCTTGAATTATGGTGGCTGGGCACGTGGCGATGCAAGCGATTACGATGCTTGGGCACGAATGCTAGGTGATAATCGATGGAGTTATAATGGTCTCCTGCCATATTTTAGAAGGAGTGAGTCGTACAGTGATGCAGGAACAAACTCGGAGCAGTATGGCTCTAATGGTCCAATGAAGGTGACAAGTATCAGTGGAAGTGATCCGAAAAGAAAATATCCGCTACGTGAGCCGGTACTAAAAGCTGTGAGTATTACTCCCTTTTAAATGTGGACTCTCTTTTTTCCCAATCTCAATTTTTAACCCTCAAGTTTCATCAACTGCATTATCCCTGCTTCCACAAAGAGCTACCTCTCCCCTCTTTCCTCCAATATCAGATCACAAAAAGAAAGTTACTGACTCTCCGATCTTCTAGTGGAAAGAAATTGGGATAGAGCAGGTTCCATCAAATACTGGCAAGCTTATTGGTCTATCCGAATATCTCGAAAACTTCGATGATGGGGTTCGCCAACCATCCCATATAGCATATGATCTATCTGGCGTTCAAGTCAAGACTGAAGCTCTCGTCCATCGCATAATATTTGAACAAGTTCCGAACCAAGAGCCGCGAGCCACAGGCGTGTTACTCGCGGATGGCCGTCAGATAAAAGCTCGCAAAGAGATCGTAATCGCAGCTGGTGCCGTACGCTCACCACAGTTGCTACAACTCTCAGGAGTAGGTCCCGCCTCGGTACTTACTCGTCATGGCATTCCAGTGATCTATGATTCTCCAGCTGTCGGCCAGAATCTTTTCGATCACTTTGCACTCTTTCAAGTTTATAAGCTACGTAACCCGGAACGCGGGCTTTCTCTCGGACATCCATCCCTTACCGATCCAGCGTTCTTCAAGGGCATGCCTGTTGATTGGATTGTTAATGAAGCATTGCCAGCCGATCAGCTTAAGAAAGCTTTAGCTGAGGATGGGGATCCATCGGATTCACATGGATTGGGTGATATCAGTAGGGCTCATGTTGAGACCATGGTAGTATACAACCCTCTTGCACCCGGAGTTCCTGTCAATGGCGATTTCATCGCTTCTTCTGTGATGCTCACGCTGCCAACATCTCGAGGCTCACTAGAGTTGGCGTCTGCTTCACCAAACGAACCACCCGTCATTCAACCAAACTACTTCTCTACAGCAGTAGACCGAGCAGTGTTGGTTCATGGCGTTCGTCGATTATTGCAGGCTCTTACATCCACTCAGGCTGGGAAAGATGTGATAGAATCCGAGATGGGCCCTGGTCCTGGTCTGGCACCATTGACATTGGAAAGCAGTGATAAGGACATAGAAGACCGGATTCGTGCGATTGGAACCCCTCACTTCCATATAGCAGGGACGTGTGCACTTGGGACGGTGCTCGACACCGAGCTCCGCGTAAAAGGTGTTCAAGGACTCAGAATTGCGGATGCAAGTATTTTTCCAGCGCCACTTGGGGGCCATCCTCAAGCTTCACTATACGCGATTGCGGATCTAGGAGCGGAGATGATTTCTATGGCAAAGGAGTCAAAGGACACAAATTGACATTTGAATCATACTCTATAGCTTCCAATTCGGGACAGCATATGGGCTTTTTATTTAATTCATAAATTTCGTAGATGGACTGTTTTCCAAACGAAAAAAGAAGTGAACAAACCGGTTGATAGTGCCAATTTATTTGAAAACATGTCAATGTGAAAATTAAATCCTCAGAATTCTCTTTTCTGAGGAAACTACCGATTCTTTTGAACTGTAGCAGGTTCAGCAGTTACGAGGTAGGGAAGATTGGAACCACCAATAAAGGAAAGAAAGGTAGGCAGAAATTGTATGGCTTATAAAATCATGTATGTGTTGCATGTACACAATTCAGACTGGGTAAGGGAAAAATAATGTGCAAAGGGTGTGTACAGTATATAGATTAGCTCAATCTTCATCCAAAGTACAGCATTTAGTAGCAGCTCATAACAGCCAACCATTTCTAGCATCTAACGACTGTATAGCCAACATGACCGACAGAAATTGCGTTTCTTCCTCAGTTATCTACTTGAAGCTGTCCACAACTCTCTCGCGATTCATTGGTTAATCCAGCCCCTTGACCTCATGCCAGAGATTTCGACGGACAACTTCTTCATGTCTAAGCAGACCAGGCATTCTTGACGACATCATCCGCGTCTGCATCGCGTTTGGCAGACCAGGCATTCTTGACAACATCGTCCGCATCCGCGTCGCGTTTGGCAGACCAGGCATTCTTGACGACATCGTCCGCGTCTGCATCGCGTTTGGCAGACC
>JAJCXA010000332.1:0-11081 GCA_026770245.1 Clarireedia aff. paspali H2
GGGGGGGGGGGGGGGGGGGGGGGGGGGGGGGGGGGGGGGGGGGGGGGGGGGGGAGATGAGAGGGGAGATGGAGAGATTGAGGGCGGTGGGGGAGAGAGGGAGAGAGAGATTGGAGGGGTTGAGGGGGGGAGAGGGAGAGGGAGGGGTGGTAAAGAAGGAGGAGGTGCGGAGGGTGCAGAGGGAGTGGGAGTTTTGGGGGAGAGTGAGGGGGAAGAGGAAGAAGGCTTTTGAGGGCTTGGAGGGGATGTTGATGGATGGGATGGGGCTGAGTAGGGAGGATCTTTGGGAGAAGATTGGTGTTGAGGGAGATGAAGAGTAGATGAAATATATGGATAAAGTAGTCTGTATTACGGTATTATATCATGTGTAATACTTCTATGTTGAGAGGCCGGAGGAACCGGGGGAAAGAAAAAAAAACTATAGTAGTAGGTAGCAGAGATTAAGTATTTGCAGGTAGCTAGAGCCATTATTAGAAGGATATTGCATAGCAATGACAAACATGCATCGTCCGCAGAGTGCAAGCAAGCAAGTAAGATTGATTCCGTCCTCAAATGGAGTGAATGAATCTTCGGATTTCAATTCCATTGGAATTGGAGTAGATTGTATGATTGTATGTATGGACAGTATAGTTATCACATCACACACACACAGTATAATAGGTATAGATAGGTATAAAGTTAGAGGAGAGAAAGTGAGCTTGTTGTGCTTGACGAACGAACGAACGAACACTGCCACAAACTACTGTGGAGTGGAAGTGAGTGAGTGAGTGAGTGAGTGAGTGCGTCGACACAGGTATGTATGTATGTATATAGGCATCCATCCATCCATCCAAACACGCGCACATTACATTCATAACCTTAGACATCACCATCCAAAAGCATTCACCGGAACGACTGACTAAGTTGGTTCGACGTTCGACCGGTGAATCAATCACCCTCGAACAAACATACAATGCATACATACACACACATATCCGTACCCCGCCCGCCACAGGAGACTTCTCCCGTATCTGGATTCGTACGAATATCGCATCGCATCACATTTACCCGTCCCCGTATCGTATCGTATCGTACCGTACCGACCGTGGCGGACTGGAATATGATACGAGAAAGGGCGGCACACCGGCACTGGTTTGGAAGACCCGGGTGGCAATGTGTTTATGTGTTGATCATTCATATAAGTACTGTCTGTGCTGAAGTAGGTGATGGAATAATATGTGGTGGAATAATATGTGGTGGTGGTGAGTCTGTGTGTGTGTGTGGGGGGGGGGGTGATTGATCGCTTGATTGTTCCACGCGCCTCTTCTCTACTCTATCTATTTTAAGCGGGAGGGGAAGTGTGGGTGTGTGTGTATGTATATGTGTGTGTGTATGTATGTGTGTGTGTATGTGTGAATGTATGTGTGTGTGTGTGAGTATACGAGACTGGGGGAGATGGTATAGTATGGTAGAGATACGAGGAGAAGTTGAGATGAGACATTGGAAGGGGGTGGGACATGTGATACCCTTGATATGTGTGGGTATTTTTTGTGTGTGCTGGGAGGAGAGGAGGGTGTGTGGGATTTTTTGTGTGTAAAGGAAAAAAGAAAAGTAAGATGGAAAAAGCCAAGAACGAAATATGGGGTTGTGGCTGATTTGAAAGCTGTAAGAGAACACACACCTGGTGCACCCAAGAGACAAGATGGAGTAATGACATGATGTGTGGCTGATCACTCACTAGTTCGAGCAAGGGATGTGGCTGTAACTGTAACAATGTAAGCTGTAAGCTGTAGACGACAGCCCTTGGCCGTAGCGTGGGGGTAGTGAAAGCGGGACATGAGGCTGCTCGACATAATATGCGGACGCGCATAATCTGCGACCTGCTCAGCCTGAAGAACAGAATTATGGGGGAGAAGGATGAGATTCAGTATCAGATGATGCTCCGAGCATCCGGTCAGTTCCGGGGAGAAGAGACGCAGGTTGCAACCTTGGCAATTGACGGGGACTTGGATTGATACTTGGATTGAGACTCGGATTGATGCCTCCGCTTGCATATCTATCTATCACAAAGTCCGCAGAAGAAAAGATGAAGACTGCTCGGGACAGAAAGTCGATGATTCATCTCATTCATTGGTCATTTCATCCTATTTGCCCCTACCAATCCATAAACACCTGGACATCCATCATGATGGCAATCTTGGAAATGCCATCCTCTTCTTGTGGGTGAATGTAAATTAACTTGGCAAGGAAAGGAAAGCTAAGAAAGACATCGGATGCATATGATCTCGGGATAGCGTAGCGTCGAATCGGCCCAAGACCAAGACTTGCGTTCGTAGATGTCTCTGAGTCCTGGTACAGTACATGCCATGTACAGTACATCAGGTATAGTAAGTACATGGCATTCTGAAACATACCGCGCCCGACAGCGCTATCAGCGGCCCTTTGGAAATCCTGTGGGACCTGGCCGCGTCCTATTCTGAAGTAGCCTTTGCCCGTTGGAGTCATTTGATGACTGGATTTGGGGCTGGTTGTGTAGGTTGCGATTTCGACTTGTCTGAAAATGGTACCGAATGAGGGTGCGTGAGTTGCATAGTGCTGATTTTGGAGGGGAAGGGGGGAGGGGGGAAAGGGGAGGGGGAGATGGCCGTGGTCGATGACTACATGGCAGGTGATGAGGGCATTTGAAATTAAAAGGTTGGATTGTGGGATTGAGTGATTGAGTGGTTGTGTGGTGGTTGTGTGGTTGTGGTTGTGTGGTTGTGGTTGTGTGGTTGTGTGGTTGTTGTGTGGTTGTGTGGTTGTTGTGTGGTTGTGTGGTTGTTGTGTGGTTGTGTAGTTGTTATGGTTGTGTGGTTGTGTCAATGAGGAGAGTCTAGATGGCATATCGAGTCATGTTCTGGCTTGGGATGTCGGGCGATGACTGATGATCTTTAATTAAATAATGACTGGATTGCCCTTGCTCTGACCGACTTCTTGCCTCTTGGGCTGGAGGAGAAGGGACTCGGAACAGGAACAGGAAGAGCAAGAGGAAAGAGGACGCTTATCGTGGTCCCGAGATCTGCTCAGATTCCTTATCAGACTGTGAGTGGGAATGTGACTTCACTAGACCTCATCAGCCTTCATCAGCCTTCATCAGCCTTCACAAGAGAGAGCACTAAGGTTATTAGAAGCTAAGTTATCCATTTCTAAGCATTGCTCTCTTGATCGATTCCCTTCGCTGCCCTTCCCTTCCGCTCCTCACCCAAGAGTGGTTTACATACTAGAAGAGAGAGAGAGAGAGAGAGAGAGAGAGAGAGAGAGAGAGGGACTTTGGCAATAATGATTCAGATATCCTTACCAAAGCAGCCACGGTACCGAAGACCATCAAACTCGACTCTAGTTCTATAATATAACCGGCCTGGGACTGTTCTATAACCGGCCTGGGACTGTTCTATAACCGGCCTGGGACTGTTCTATAACCTGCCTTGGACTGTACCTTGTTTGAGGCTTCCTGCAAATCCACTGTCCAGATCTATATAATTGGTGAAGCGCCCTTGACCGGCTAAAATCAACCTACTTTGTATCTTCTAATTTCAACCTCACTTCAACCTCCGTCTGTTAACCGTCTGTTGACCGTACTGTCCTTGGTCCTCTCTCGTTAAGCTTCCTTTCGTTGGTGAGCACTGAGCAAACGCCACAGGAACCACTTCCCACTTGTATCGAATCAACCCGTGTATGGATATTTATATACAGAACACTGCCTTTATATACAGAACACTGCCTTTTATATACAGAACACTGCCTTTTATATACAGAACACGGCCCTTTATATACAGAACACGGCCCTTTATATACAAAACACTGCCCGGTCAGCTGCTGCTGCCTCCTGTCTTTTTCACTTGGGAATACCTTCATGCTTGCGAGCCTTCTGTCTGCGAATAGCGTCACTTCTCCGGTCCGGATGTACTCATTCGCTACCTAGTTCCGCCCACTATCCAGCATCCACAATCCACAATCCACTATCCACTATCCACTACGGCAACGCCCAAAGCCAACCGTGGATTTCGTCAACGAGCGGTCTGGCACCTCCGAGGCTCGAGCGTTCTTCAGGATCCAAAAGACGCCAAAGCCAAAGAAAAGACCCTCGATATTGCAAACCGCACACAAATCACCATCCGAGCAACCGCAACCGCAACCGCAACCGCAACCACAACCACAACCACAACCACACGCTTCTGGTTCTTGCTCTTGTACGCCGCTCATCCAACAAGTACCACAAAGGTCAAGGCTTACCCACACGTTTACCCATTGCATTGCGTAACCTTGGATCGCACGACACACACAAAATATTTACCCGCAGACCGAAATCTTTGTCCGTGATTACAATTCCAGACTTTTGCAAGGCTATCTTATTGAAAGTCAGCCTCGAAATCCTCGTGGATTCTCGAAAGCGTCGCACAACCACAATCACCTTAGCTTAATTGGCAGAAACGTCTCAGCTTTCTACAATATCTTTGCCTTTCGTCAAGGACTCGAAGGAGCAGAAGATCTTTGGCTTATTAATATAAGCTTCGTCCTCGCCCCTCCTCCTCGACACCTCCAAATATCTCCATCGATTCGAATCTGCCCGGCCGGGGACCAAAATCAATACAACCTCGACGTCTTTCCTCACACGACACCCGATTCTGTTGCAGCAACCCCCCCCCCCCCCCCCGCCCCCCACCTCGACCTTGACGTACCCCGCTGGCCGCAGCACAATCAAACAACAACGACATAAAACCCCAAGCCTCTTCTATCTTCCCTACCTTTTACTTCTCGGCATCTTTTTATTCAACATACCTCGATTGCGAAAAACTCCGAATGGACACAATGCTCAGCAACGGAGCGCAACAACCGCCCCAGCCACCACATATGCGAAACGGCAGCAACTCCAACAATCAATTCCCTCGACACATGAGTACAGGCAGTTTGAATATTGGGAACGGTCAATCAGGACCGATGGTTGGTGGCGCGGCAAGAATTGATGGACTGGCTCGAAGTCCTCCAAATAGACAAAGTGAGCCGCCAACGTTTTAAGGGCGATGTCTTCTGCAAGTAAATGGCGCTGATGGGACTTTATAGATACCAGTCATGTTCCCTGCAAATTCTTCAAACAAGTGAGTAATTTTACGCTGCTAGACCGTCGAGTAATTAGATTGCTGATTATTGGATTCATCTAGGGTGCTTGTCAAGGTACATTTACATCCAACCCAACATTTTGCCAACCCTTCATACAGATTAGAGCTAACATTTTGTAGCTGGCCCTGCCTGTCCATTTAGCCATGCGATCACAACAGACAATGTCTGCAAATACTTTTCGAAGGTTGGTCATTTCTTTCTCAGAGCTCAATGAGGCAACTAACCGTCTGTGAAGGGTAACTGCAAATTCGGACCAAAATGCGCAAATGTACATGTTCTTCCCGATGGGCGACGGATTAATTACAACAAGGGCAGTATGCCGACAATGGGACCAGGGCACTTGAATCTAGGAGGACGAGTCAATCCAGACCCATATCACGGCCAAAGTTCGGCTCTGACGAACTCCTTCATCCACGCCCAGGGCGTTCCTACTTCGCCATACGGCCAAACTTATGGGCCGTTTACAACACAGGAGGATGGATTCGGGTCTCTAGCTGGTCGACAACAGAGCATCGATATCAACATTCCTACGATCGATACGAGTTATGCCTCGCATCCGGGTTCGAATTATGGCTCGCCAAGAGATGACATGATAGATCGATTTGGCCTTGGATTATCCCCTGTCGCACAGAAGGGTTTGAGTGTGTTGGATGCTCCATTGCCAGCTTCTTTCGATAGCAATGGCGTTTCATGGATTGCTAGACATGGCCCAGTTGCTTCCTCGGTCCCCACTAAGTTTGGTATTGACTCACCACCCGGATCAGTTGGCGCTGCGAAGGATGGACGGACCTCGGAGGCTTTGAAGAATCTACATAGCTCTGCATTCGGTGAGGATACCAGGGATCGATTTAATGGAATTCCGTCATCTCCCCCAGCCGAGGAGTATTTTGGCAAGCGCACTATGCATTCTCATCGATTGGCTAAGACAAAGGTCATGTCGGCAAGTCTTCCCAAAGCTATTGACCAGGATTGGGGCGAACAATTCACATTCGAGGAGGACTACCTACCCGATGTTTTGAAGGATCTTATGACTCCCCAGGAGAAAGCTAGAAGAGGTTCCCGACATGCCGACGAAGAAGGAAGACCTATTTACAGTGGCGCAGGCACTCCCAGTAACGACACACCTACAAAGTTTGGTTCTCCTTCGAATGCGAGCCCTTCTCGATGGGGCCCTTACTTTCAACAGCGACACAAGGAGGATGATGACAAAATTTCTCGAGCCTCGGCTTTTGGTCATGTTGGATCTCCACTTCGCAATTCTACACTCCATCCTGGCGCAAGTCCCAGCTCTCGCCCGATCGCTCGCTCCAGCACTTCCGGAGATGCATCTCCTTACCTTGCATCTCCACCTCGCCAAAGCTCCATGTCCATCATTTCACAACAGCTTCAGCGCACTCGCCTCTCAAGAGCCGAATCAAATGGTAGCGAATCTGGACTCCTACCATCATCTCGCACTAGCAATCCGATCGGAGCCGGTCGATCCAGTTTAGCTGCTGAGAGACAAGCTAGCTCAAGCAGTATCGGCGGCAGCGGTCGATTCACAACACCTATTGACGAGGAGCAAGGAGACTTTGTCTTCAGTATGGAAGGTATGGAAGACGATGAAGAGAAGAAGCGAGAGAAGAGAAATAGTGGTGGTTGGCCCATCTCGGCTGCAGCTAAGAGTCCAAACCTTGGTGCTGTTGGTGGTGGGCGCAACGGGAACACCCCAGCGGCGACTAGTAATGGCAATGGGCTGGATGGCATGTTTGGACGATAATTATTTTCTCCCTCTTTCCCGAGAATCTTTCATCCTGCACACAACCTCGTTCGTCCATTTGACTCCCGAACTACATCTCTTGGAGACCTTCACACAATATTCGACATTCTACGACATTTTTCACATCCCATGTATTCTTGTTTACACACAATTTTGACCAAAATTGGCGATCGAATCTAAAACGCTTGCACACATTACATTACACATACCTTCTGGCACTTGTATCATAGATCGCTTCGACATTACTTTCAATCCCGGTATCGACGAGACCACTGAATATTTAAGTTCCATTCACTTTTCTTCTGCATATTAGGGTAACAACGGGTTTTAGGAAATAATGGGGGTTTATATGTTCTTCTTGCGTTTTGGGCGGCGGGGAGTTTACCTTCATCTACCTCAAAGTAGTTTTTCATGACTAAAGAGCGAAGGACCAAGCATACAAATTAGAATGGCTTTGAATGATAAGAACAAAAGAATGAAAATACACCTTTGTAGATTAAGTTTGGAATGCTAATGATTTGTTGTTGATTCTGTGAATATGGTAGAGTCACAAGAAGTGAGTAGTTGGAAAGGTGTGGATAAACCGGTATAACTTCGCCAATATTTGGATTGAATTCGATATTAGTCATATGACTACAATTGCTGTCTAGCCCAAGTAGCGCTTGATTAGTAAGCGGCCATTATCAACGCGGCTCGAGAGCTACCTGACGCTCCCAAAAGCTTTACCTTTCATCAAACCAACTCTTGCATAACAATCCTTCAACATTTCTCTTCACCACATCTGTTTGCTCACCAAATACCTCTGCAAGTATTAGAAGGGAAAAAAAAACTCAAGATGTCAGAACGCGACCTTCAAACCATCCTCCAAAAGCTCAAATCATCATCTACTTCCTACCAAGAAAGCTCCTCTCTGCTCTCCAAAGCCAAACTTACCCTTCTCAAACTAAATGCCTTAACACCACAAGAGTCGTCCTCGCCCTCATTACTTTCTCTTGCCCGCGATGTCTTTGAAACTGGCGCTCTTGTTTCCATCCGCGCAAAGGATCCCGCAGCTTTCACACGCTATGTCCATCAATTAACACCTTACTACGAACTTCCCCACGAGAAATTTGGTGGCGGTTCTAAGAGTTCTGGAGAGAAGAACAAAATTACTGGGCTGTATCTGTTACTGCTGTTGACTCAGGGAGACTACTCGGGGTTCCATACTGAGTTGGAGGGTTTGGAATTGAGAGAAATGGGTGCGAATAAGGTCGAGGAGGATAAATATTTGGGATACCCAATTAAGTTGGAGAGATGGTTGATGGAGGGGAGTTACGATTTGGTCTGGAGAGCAATGGAAGGAGGCAAATTGTTGCCAAGTGAGGAGTATGGAGTCTTCAGCGAAGTACGTTTATGCTTTATGCTATAGTTGCTGAGGGGGGGACGCAACGCTGGCCAGTTACTCTGATGGAAATTCATGGACTAACAATATTATTTATAGATCTTGATCAACCAAATTCGATCGGAAATCGCTTCATCATCAGAAACCGCATATCCATCATTACCTATTTCCTCGACCAAGAACCTACTCTTCCTGCCATCGGAAGGAGCAGTAGTAGAGTTTGCACAACATAGAGGATGGCTGATTGAGGATGGAAGGATATATTTCCCAAATCAGAAGTTGAAGGGTGGTGTTAATGTGGAGGCAGGTGAGGTGGCGGAGGAGAAGGAGGTTAGCATGATGGCTATTGAGAACACACTCGGATATGCTAGACAATTGGAGACGATTGTCTAAGAGTCGAGCGGGGTTTGGACGAGAAATGCGCAGGAGGGGTTGAGGGCGGGACGATGTGAAATGATATGCATAGATGATGAAAGAAGAATCATAGGTGTAACTTTAGAAAAGTGTGCATGGCATAATATCCATACTACTATGATAATTTCGATGACTTCAACCACTTTTTACTCTTCATTGTCAAGGTGCTATACTTTTTCATAAGCTAAACTTACAATGTTCCATTCCAATGTATTTGATATATCGTAAAGACTGTCGTCGGGGCGCTTGTCTATGCTTGATACAGTCACCCGAAGGTTCTCAACCGTTTAAGTATTTCACTTTGCGCCAAACATCGTGACCTCGCGTTTTGACTTGTTGTAAATCGCGTCTACCTCACCCAACCAAATCAACAAATGCGTGTCTACCTTCACCCACGCTGTTCAAAAAAGGAAGCAAGAAGAAAAGAAAAGATTCTAATCTCCATACTAATGTTCCCCAATTAATATCCCATACCTTACATCTCATTATCAAAGTCCCATCAACCATCCCGCGTTGCATGAGAAGAAAAAGCTCACACCACTCACAGATATCATGACTGCCCCTCACCAGCAACAGCAACGGCCGGGTAAGGTGAAAAAGGACTTCCATCACCCGTACACGCCGTACGAGATTCAGGAAACGTTTATGCAGACGGTGTATGATGTGCTTGAGGAGGGGAAAATTGGGATCCTGGAGAGCCCGACAGGGACGGGGAAGAGTTTGAGTTTGATTTGTGGGGCGATGACTTGGTTGAGGGAGTGGAAGGGGAGGGAATGGGTCGGGTTGTGGGAGGAGGGTGGTGCTGAGGGGAGGGAGGAGGGAGGAAATGGCGCGCGGATGGAGGTTGATTTTGACGAGGAAGAGGAAGAGGAGGAGGAAGATGAACCGGATTGGATTAGGGATGCGGCGAGGGAGAGGAAGAAAAAGGAGATGTTGAGGAAAAGGGAAGAATTAGAGGGGAGGTTAAGAAGGGTCAGGGAAAAGGAGAGGAGAGAGATGGATAAGATGAATGGGATTGGGAGAGCGTCAAAAAGGATGAAGATGGGTGGTGATGATGGCCAGAATGGGGTTGAAAAGGATGAGGAGAATTTTGTACTGGATGATTGGGATAGTGATGCTGAAGGTGGCGGAAATGGAAAGACTGGTGATGAAGCGGTATTTTCAAAGGAGACTTTGGAATTGATGGAAGCTGTTGGGATGCGCGCGAGGAAAATTGAAGACGAGGAAGATGATGTAGATGAGATGAAGGTGCATCCACCCTAAACCCCCCTTCAATCTAAATATTAACAAAGCATAGATCTTCTACTGCTCCAGAACGCATTCCCAACTAACCCAATTCATCAACGAACTGCGCCGCGTCAATTTTCCCCCCTCCATTCCCCCCTCCGATCTCGCACAAAGCCCCTCGACCGACCTCTCTGAGCCCATCAAACACCTCACCCTCGGCTCCCGCAAGAACCTCTGCATTAACCCCAAAGTCAATAATATCTCCTCCGTAACTGCTATCAATGAGCGCTGCGCTGAACTACAACAGTCCTCCACCCCGGTCGAGCAAAAATGTCCGCATCTTCCCACCAAAGACAACAAACCCCTCGTACATACCTTCCGCGACCATGCGCTCGCCACCATCCGCGACATTGAAGACATGGGTTCCCTAGGCAAAGAACTCTCCATCTGTCCGTACTATGCATCCCGCGCGGCGATCAAGCCCGCGGAGATCGTCACCCTGCCGTATCCATTGCTGTTGCAGAAGAGCGCCAGAGAGGCGCTGGGGATTAGTTTGAAGGGTCATGTGGTGATTATTGACGAGGCGCATAATTTGATGGATGCAATTTCAGGCATCTATGGGTCGGAGATTAGTCTGAGGGAGTTGAGACTGGGGAGGGAGATGCTGGGGGCGTATTTGAAGAAGTTTGCGAAGAGGTTGATGGGGAAGAATAGGGTTTATGTGGCGCAGGTGGTGAGGGTGGTGGATAGTTTGGTAGGGTATTTAGAGGGGAAGTTGGAGGGGAAGGTGGGTTTGCTCTTGGTTTCTTTTCTTCTTCTTTTGGAGCTAACCTCTTTTTGTTGAAGAATGAGATTTGGGTTGGAAGATGAGCTAATTTGATTGCAGGAAATGGACGGAGTAGTCGATGAAAAGGAACTCCTAGCAGGAAAAGGTGTCGATCAAATAAACCTCTTCAAACTAATCCGCTACCTCCAAGAAAGTAAACTCGCCCGCAAAATCGAATCCTACGCAACCCACACCGCGAACGAACCTCCCTCTACCTCCACTAACAAACCCACCCCCCGAAAGCCACCCCCCACCACCCCCATCCTCCACACCATAACCTCCCTCCTGCACTCCCTCACCCACCCCACAACCGAAGGCCGACTCTTCTTCAGTAAACCC
>JAJCXA010000333.1:0-10909 GCA_026770245.1 Clarireedia aff. paspali H2
GGCTTTGGGTTTCCCGGGCTTTGGGTTCCCCCGGGCTTTGGGTCTCCCGGGCTTTAGGTCTCCCGGGCTTTGGGTTTTGCCCCCGCATACCCCACCTCAACAACTAGGCTGAACATAACCTAATCCGTGGTGCGGGGTAGATCCTCAACGCGGTAGTAATCAAGTAGTAATCAATTCTAGTCTCCTTAATCAACCTCAATATTACTCTTGGTACTTCTAGCTTCTAGTCCCTTGGGTATATAACAGTTACAGGGACATTACTTTCAATAAAATTTATATAAACTTAGATATTAGAAATCAAGAATCAGAAGTAGCAAACCCAGTCAATATTTACAAAGACTTACAAAGACTTACAAAGTTTCTTTGTAAATTACAATAATATGAAGATCTCTTAGGCATCTAAACTATCCTCTTTTTAAACTGTATCATAGGGCCATTCCTCAAGCCAAGGTAGAAATCGTCGAGTTGAAAATGATCTTTGTTTCTTCTTCCCCATCCCAATTCTGGTGAGCCTGCCCCTAGTAAATCTTCTGGTACTGCTCTTGCGTCCATTGTGAACAAGGTTCTGCTAATCACGATAAGCATCTCTTGCAAAGCGAGCTTCTGTCCAGCACAATTACCAACTCCGATCAAAAATGGGTGAGATGCTGTTTGGGCTCGAGAGACATCTTCCGGAGTAATGCCCGTTGTCTCATCAATGATCCAACGCTCTGGGCGATACACCCACGGATCTCCAAATACTTCGTCGTGATGCATGAGCGACCATTGACTAGTCCCAATATTCACTCCTTCAGGTAGGAACTTACCATCTATGTGAATACCACCAGGCAGCACTTCACGTGAGAGTTCGCCGGGGGTAGGCGGGGCCATGCGCAAGGCTTCGTCAACACAAGCACGAAGATATTGACATGACATGAGCTTCTGACCTAGAATCTCATCCAGCGATCTGAACTTACTCCTAATCTCTTTCGTGAGTTTCTGATACACTTTATCGTTGTGTGTGATGTAGAAGAAGAACGCAGAAATTGCGACAGAAGTTGTATGGGTGCCGGCAACTATAAGGAGAAAAGCTTCCGATTTGAGGGTAAGGGGCGTGTATGCTGAGCCACCAGTATCTGGGTCTTTGGCATTGAACAAATAATGGAACATATCTTCTCGAGGTTGTTCACCGTGAGCTCTTTCCTCCTCGAGCTTCTGCTCCTGATTCGTGCGTTGGTTGACGCTTTCGGCCACAAATTTACGGAAGTTCGTCTGAGCAGGAGAATTGATAAGATTAAGGAATTTATCGAGCCCGTGTGGTTTGAGCCACACCCAGGTATTGATTATAGGGGATTTAGTAATCTAGTGATTGTTAGATATGAAGATGACAAGATCGATAGGATTCACTGACGGGATACATAAACTTCAAGTACATAGAAATGCTATGAGGAACCCCCTTGAGTCGGTTTTCACCGGGCTCCTTGCTATCGAATGATCGTCCAAAACACAAATCACCGAGGATATCGAACACGAGAAAATCGATGTTCTCAGATATGTTCTTTGGTCGCGTCCACTCATCGAGACTTTTGTCGTCATGAAGCAGATCACACCAGCGATTAGTATGCCTAATTATGAATGGTTCTGCAGAACGAATCGCTCGTTCTGAGAAGACGCTGTTCAATATACGCCTTCGCTTGGAATGTATAACTGGGTCAGTCGTGCTGAGTGTGTCCCTTGATTCTTGATTTCGTGGAAAAACCTCATAGAATTTACCCTTTTTGACGTTTGCACTCGCTCCATATATGCTTCGAAATCCGGTAGGAGTATTTATGATTATGCCGTTTGGTTGGAAGCGGAACGCATCGCCTGGAGCATTATGAGTATGCGAGAAGACTTGGGATAATGAAAGAGGCAGGAGGTGGCATTATGAGACTTACCGTATATTTGATGGCACTGCCAGATCCAAATATGGCGTGTGCCTTTGAGAGCATAGTAGAACGATGGGATTCCAGACACCTTGGCAAAAAAAGGCCCTGGATATTTCGCAAGTGGGCTCCAATAGAGGTTGAATATTGTTGATGATAATAACTATTGAGGTTGTTAGCCGCGAGTCTTCCAATATCACACAAGCGAGCACTTACGTAGCACAGAATCCCTGCAGAAATCGAAAAGGCCCAGTGGCTATAAATACTGTACACAATTGCAGAGCTGTATTTGATAATTTCCATGACGAGCTCAGAGCTTCTGATGCTTTGCAGTTGTACTTCCGAGAACTTTTTTGATTGAAGATCTTTACTTTTCTACTTCTCTACCTTCTTTATTTTATTTTATTTGCTAACCAATGAGGAAACTGGCCTTGTGCGGCACTACTTACCAAGTTACATGGATATAGTTACACTATTATACCCGTAAGATTATGCACATAAGATTATGCACGTAAGACAGCATTTTTCCGAATCCCGTCTTACGCTGCGAGGTTGTTTGATTCTCAATGGATGGTGTCACCAGGCTTCTTGTTTTGGCTCACCGCAATAAATATGTGTGGTTATACTAGATAATCGCAGATCATTGCTAACAAGGCCTGTTCTTCGCAGGTTGCCTCGAGGCTACTTACTCTCTTGCTTTATCAGTCGCTGAAAGTATTTACGATAAGATATGACATATCCTTCTTGTAACTTATCACAAAAGCTCCTATATTTTTGAGCCTCAGAATTTTCCATTCAGACCGCATACAAATGATACAATGGCCCCAAAACCAGTTTACCCACCAGGCTATCTAGAAGAGGACCGGAGTGGAAGAATTCTTTCTGTCGCTATTGCTTTGCTTGTTCTAGAAATCATCTTTGCTGGATTATATTTTATTTCCAAGAAAAGAAGCAAGAACCTTAAAAGCGTCGACGTTTATCTTATGGTACTATCATTTATGACCTGTGCTTCTGTGGCAATCTTACTCGTCAGTGAGTTATCCCTTCTCACGGCAGTTATCTCTAGGCCGTTTGTCTTCTACAGAAAAAGTCAAGTAACTGAAATTTTAGTTTTTGTTAAGATTGCTGACGAGGGCCGTCATATCGCTGCAATACCAATGTACAAGGTGATAACTTGGGCGAAGTTACAGCTTGTTGGATCTTTTCTTTACCCTGCAGCAGTTGCACTGCCGAAACTGGCCATATTGGCTCTTTACCTTCGAATATTTACCACGCCTCTCTTCAAAAGAGCAGCATACGGGACTGCTGCTTTCGTGTTAGCAACTTGGCTTGGAACTTGGGTTGCAGTGGGTATTTCTTGCAGACCATTGAGGCTCTTTTGGGAAAGATTCAGTGCAAAGCCAGGTGTGTTTGAGAACTGCATTGATGTTAGAGTGATGACCATCTGGATCAGCATTCCCAACCTGGTGTCTGATTTGGCTATCCTCTTTTTACCTCATCCAGTTATATGGCGCCTGCAAACTTCAAAGTTGCAAAAAATTGGTTTAACCTTCACTTTCCTGACCGGAAGCATGTAAGAGATTGTCTTTCATAATCGCCCACCGCTACTTTAACTCTTGATATTTTGTATCAGGCTAACTCATGATATCATCTAGCGGCATAATCACTTCTATACTTCGGCTACAGACGTTCATTGTTCAGCCAATGGGGGACCAGCCCTTCAATACCGTCAGTGGTCTATCTTTGACTGCAGCAGAGCCCGGTGTCTATTTTATAGCGGCAAGCCTTCCTGCGCTGAGATCACTCTTTCACACCACAATTAAGAAGTTCAATATTCGATCTCTCAGGTCTATTTTCCCCCCATATATCTCTCGGCTTCGTCTCTCCGACCGCAGGGCCGCCAGTATACACCTCTCTGATAATATGCCACATCCATCCACTGGTAGCAGTGGCTTTGTAGTGGCAAAAGGCGATGGCGAATTCCGCCGCTTTGAGGATGAACATGATCAGTCGAGATTGATGGTTACTACTCATATAAATGAAATAATTGCGTCTGATACTTCAGAAAGTTCGAAAAGGATTTAGCTTGAGTATTCCTTCGGTGAGGAAGGCATAGCTAGTAGAATTGCAAGATATATTACAACGAAGTGTGTGGATTCAGTATAGTATAGCTGTCGCAGATCTATATATGTGGCCTATTTTGGATTATGTTTAGGAATAGTATTTTTTCGATTTTTCAACTACTTACTTTTCTGTGAAAATGAGGGCATTCGGAAATGCTCGAAGACTAACATTATGGTATAACTCGTCCCAGGGCTCATAGGCTCTACGATGGCATCACTAACTCGTAATTCATGTTTCTAGCACTTTCTCTGTTTTGCTACTTATTGAGGATATAAACCCTCTGCTTTTCTCTGTAAATTAGATCTTCAGATAAATCAATCATATGCATTCTCAGCTCAGAATCTCACATTTCCCTTTTAATAAAAATCAACCACACAATATTTTTATTTCAAATCATGGATTATTATTTATCATTTAACTCTTACGCCTATCAGATAAATCTATGAGGAGCTACACTAGTTGATTTTTAAGGAAACCTTTAATGGACAAAAACCTTAACAATTTACCTTGCTGATCTTCTCGCTCTTCTTGCGTTTCTCGCTTTTGTCTATTCTCTTTCTATATCCTCCCTTTATTCTCTTTATCTTTACCTCCCTCTACTATTCCTTTCGACCTGACCCCCTTCTGCTTCGTCACCTGCTCTGTACAGCAGCCGATCTGCTAGGCTATACTGGCCTAGCTTACCACTCCTGACTAGCCTACTCCTGATCATCCATCTCGCAACTGCTGCCCCGGACTCTGGCTCTGAGACTAGTTGTCTGAACAGTGATCCTGGCGCCCAGCTACCCCTTGGCTGATCTGTACAGTATAGCAGGGTATGCTCTGCAGTCTCTGGCCCTGTTCCACGGAGGCACTCCCCAGACTCGATCCCCGGCACCCTTGCCGATGCTAGGAACTTCCGTAGTCCGATCCTCCCTGTTCTTGCCTGGAAGAGTACTGAGCTCTCTGCCTTTCGTAACTGCTCGTACAGCCTAAGGCTCTGGTACTCCGGTTGGCCAAGAGCTGCTATACTCTCTGGCCAGCTTGTTATTCTCTCCTGTTCCTTAGCCCCCTAGCTCCTCTTCCCTCCTCTCTGCCCAACTGATCTTCTCAGGGATCAGTGTCTGCTCCTTCCTCCTAGCCCCTCTCCTCCTTCGCCGGCCTACCCGTCGTGCGATCGCTCTACACTGCTCTCGAATGAACTGCCCTACTGGTGCTGAGTAGGTTCTTCGTATATACTTCGCATAGAGCTTCTTGCAATAGAGCTCTATCGGTGGTACGAAGGCCTCTTTCTCTATCTCCCGGACCGGTGTGGCCCTATATGCCCCGGTTATAACCCTCAATCCTTGGCTCTGGATCTTGCTGATCTTTTGTGCGACGGCTCCCCCGCTCGACTTGGCTGGATCGAGCCATATAGCTGCCCCGTACGTGATTACTGGTCGTACCGCTGAGCAGTAGAGAAGTCTTGCCATTGTGAAGGAAAATCAAGGATTAAGAGAGACTCTATAATCTAGTTTAGATCAAAAAAATCTGGTATACCCTGGTAATTTTGTCAGAAATGCTTAGTCATCCACCACCATAAAACTCTGTACCGTAGATTCACAGATCCTTAGACTTTCAATGCATCCTACACTTTAACCCATGCTGCTTAAATCATCATTATTCTAACAAATTTATATACTACCATTTTGCCTCAATTACACCACCACGCCTGGATTCCATATTAGATTAGTACTGATAACCCAGTCAATAGCCAAAATTTACTCTTATAGCCAAGTGTACTCTCTGTACTTTAGTATATATAGGTAGTATCAATCACATGAATAATTCTAAAGAAGGAATTACCGGCACTGAGAGCTTAATTATTTGTGACAATATAGCTTCCTAGTTAGCTTCATTGTATACATACTAATATATAGTGGATCATTCTAAAGAAGTATATTTAAAAGATTTTAGCTTTCTATTTAAATCTAAGTAATCAAAGTTCTAGGAATATGGTTTGCCAGCAGATTTAGTGTGAGACCGCCAATTAAGAACGTTGAATGACCTTAGAATATTGAACTAAAGAGCTAAGTCTAAATACAAGAAGAAGCCTTAGGGCTAGTCTTAAGCGATATCCTGAATCAAGGGACAACCTTGGTGGGCCAAATGCAGCTACGTGTGCGATTCCGTACGAATCGTCATATTTAGCAATTCATTTGGTGTCTTACATGCATAGAACGCACATATATGATATTCATATCTGTACAAATTGCATTGCGGCGAAGTCCTTGGTCATTTACACAATCAGCCCGAAGCAATAACTTGTAGAGTGAGTGTGATTCGTGTTGTACGTGCCGGTAAGTAGCATCGGATAAAATGATCACTCAAGCCGGTCGTAGTTTTATTGTCTGTGCCACATATCTGTGCCGGTAAGCGGTATCGGATAAAATGATCACTCAAGCCGGGCGTAGTTTTATTGTCTGTGCTACATATCTGTGCCGCATGCTGTGTATACTTCCTTCACACCATCAGAGTCTATTTTAGATTATCCGTCCCACCATCGATCATGGCAGCATGAATTACTAGCAAGCACATACTATTTACTAGTAGAAGGTGATTCCTCTAAGCATGCGTTACTTCTTCACATTTGTCTATGTTTATCCTTGGCACTATGTCAACCAAACCCATTCCAAATTCTCAGCCGGCTTTGATAGACAATGATGGCTCTCCTTCGACCCTTCAACAAGAGAAACATGACAGTTCCCCAAAGAATATCCCACACTTAGATGCACCCAATGATCTAGTAGGTGACAGCAATCATGCTAATGCAACCGCCGATTACAATGTCCCGACATGGAAATGGATAATGATCTGCATCGGTCTTGCTATAGGTGCCTTCTTATATGGTAAGAGTTCTTTCTTCTTTCTTCTTACTGGGTATTAACTTCTCAGGGCTCGACACAACCATCTCAGCAGATTCTCAAGGACCTATACTTGAGAGCCTTGGTGAGGTGAACAAGATTGCTTGGGTAGGTATAGGCTTTCCCATGGGCTCCGTGGCAGTGGTACTGCTTCTTGGGCAAATGTATGGTCTCTACCAAACCAAATACATTTATATTTCCAGCATTCTGGTCTTCGAAGCAGGTAGCGCTATCTGTGGTGCCGCGCCGAACATGAATACTATGATTGTTGGTAGAGCTATTGCCGGTGTGGGTGGCGCAGGACTATATCTCGGGTAAGCATTACACTTCAATTCCAATCATTGAATCCAAATTGTACTTTGATGGAAGTACTAATCACGATGAGGTAGCGCATTGACATACTTTGCCAAATTCACCTCCGAACGGACTCAACCAATTCACATGGCCATTATAGGCATTGCTTGGGGCTTAGGTTCCATACTTGGTCCTTTGATCGGCGGTGGTTTTGCCAAAAATGTGAGCTGGCGTTGGGCTTTCTATATCAACCTACCACTTGCGGCGATCATGTTACCCATTCACATATTTCTCCTACCATTGCACAACCCTATGCCTTCAATGTCCAAGAAGTGGATGAACATTGACTGGCTCGGGGCAATACTGAATGCAGTTTTTTTCACGACTTTCATAGTCATTCTTACCATTGGAGGTGCAACATCGGATTGGCGTTCTGCTGCGCCAATAACTCTTTGGATCATCTTTGGTATCACACTGCTGTTATACATACTTCAACAAGCATATTCGATCGGTACCTCTAGAGAGTGGAGACTGTTCCCAGTCCATTTACTGCGTTCTCGAACCTTAATTCTTTTGTTCACCGGCACGGCAGCTTCGACAACTGGCCTGGTGATCCCAATATATTACCTTCCCATTCTCTTCCAATTCACACGTGGTGACTCTGCAATAGAAGCTGCAGTACGACTGCTTCCATTTATCTGCACCTGTCAGTATATTCCACTTTTTTATTTCATCCCACTTGAAACTCGCCAGTCACTTGAAACTCGCTAGTCGCTTTCTCACTACCACGTCTCGACGTTTTAGTAGTTGCTTACCTTTCGATACCTAACTTAAAATCATGCTCTACTCTAACTGTTTAACCAATAACTAAAATGCTGACTCCTTAATCTTCCAGTCTTCGTCTTCGTCATGTTGACAGGAATCCTCCTCCCTATCGTTGGTCGTTACAACGTTCTTTACCTCCTCGCCTCCATCTTTTACATCGCTGGCGGAGTTCTCATGCACCGCATCACATCCTCCACACCAACCTCTCAGATCTACGGGTTATCGGTCCTAGTAGGCATCGGCGCAGGCTTGACCCTGCAGACTGGGTATGATATCGCGCCTGTTACTGTTCCCGCGGCCGATGAAAGCAACACGATTGCTTTCGTCAATGTTGCCCAAATTGGCTGTGGCGCCGCTGTTTCGCTTTCGATAGCAGGCAGTATATTTCAGAATATCGGATTCCAGAATCTACAAAAGGCCTTAGAGGGATACGGCTTGCAAGAGGAGCAGATTAGAGCTGCGTTGGGGGGTCTACAGAATGTAGACGAGGAGGAGATAAAGGGGAAGGTAGTTGCGGCTTTGGTAGATACGATTGGGAGTGTATGGATTTTGGTGGTGGCGGCAGGGTGCGTTTGCGCAGTTAGTGGTGTTTGTATGAAGTGGGAAAAATTGAGATTGAAAGGTTTAGATATTAAGGCTTGGATGTAGTTTTGCTGCTATTATAAGAAGTTATTGCTACACACTCTGAACAAATTTCTAGAATGGATTTCCTTGCAACTATGCTGGATAGTCGATTTGAATGAGCAGGTACAGTGAGTGATCTCTCTTGGGACACAGGCACAGCAGGTAAATAGGCTTTAAGGATTTCAATCATAAGGTACTCGTTAATTGACTTAATGGACTTGATTGCTTGATGATGGCTATCTACAGTGGGAAGGACTGGCCGTATTTATAGGCCTTCCAGGCCTGTTGCCTTAGGCTTCTCAAGCCTATTTGCCACAGGCGCTACAGGCCTAGACCACAGGCTTACAGGCCTAGACTACAGGCCACGTAAGCCTGAATCACAGGCTTCGTAAGCCTGAAGTCATAGGCTTTGTAAGCCTAATCGATCACTACTATGTACAGTTTAAGATGGTGGGCCCCTGCCCCACCAAACTGTCCAAACTGTCCAAATTGTCCATACCAACAATCTCAATCGTGCTATAGAGGTCTATGATCAGACCCTGATCGCCGCATCTCCCGATAATCCTTATTGACTCACGTGCTTGACAAGTCTTGGATATTTATTGGCAAGGCGATTCAAACAAACTTTGCCATCAGGTGATGTCAACCGCGTCCTCAGCATTAGTGATAAAGCAACAGCAGCGGCTGCAGTTTCACGCCAAGTTAATGCATTTCAAGAGGATGTCAGTGCCATGTCTCACCAACGCCTATGTGGAGCAGCAATGTTAGCTAGTGTGAGACGACCGTACGGAAGAGATTCACTTGGGAATGCCCTCATTTCCTGTCGTCCGACTCATTTAATGAACACATTTAATGAGGTACGGAACGGCTCAATTAAATGTATTAGGCCTCAGAAACGGACCGATAAATGGTCTATAAAAGGTCCTTAAGATCTCGTAGTTAGAATGGAATAATCATCACTTCTAAATCTCACAGCTAGCCTCGGCATCGGAATTTTACACCAGTTCCGCCAGACAGGCCGTCTGAGCGACTTGAACAAGACAATTGTTACAGAAGAAAGAGCTTTGGCTACGATAGCCTACGACGACGCTAACAGGAGGCCCGCGGTAGTTTGGCCATACTACCAGGCGGTGAGGCGGTTCTGCCCACGCGCGCGCAAAAGTGGAGCGCCACCGGGGCCATACTACCAGTAGTCTGTGCGCCTCCTTATTTCCCACGCGTACCGCCGGCGGCAAGCTCAGGAGACACTATCACGTCTTCTGAGCAACTGCCACGATATCGGTTGCCAGTTTTGTTCTTCGCGGACCAGATTTGGCGCGTGTTCTGCGGTTTACCCTTAAGGATTACCCTAAAGCTCTGGCGATTCTTGGGGTTGCTTCAGGCCACTAGGGTTACTGTGCTTAGTCATCGATCTTTTCTCGGTTTCGTTCACGGTCTTCTCTTCCTGTTCCACCGAGCTAGTAGTGTTGGAGGTTACAGTAGGTTGACACATAGAATGGTGCCTGTAGGCTCGTAAATGGACTTAAGAGTAAGGTAATCGGTAGCTTGATTCAACTGCTCTTAATGTGATCTAACAATGATGATATTAATACTAATGATTGTTGATAATAGGCTATCTACAGTAGGAAGGACTAGTTATATTTATAGGTATTTCCAGACCTAATACCTTAGGCCTATTCTATAGACTTCACAAGCCTGAAATATAGACTATATAAGTCTAAAATACTGACTATATAAACCTAAAATATAAATTATATTAGTTTAATCGATCGCTATAATATTTAGTTTCAAGGTAATTAAAATAAGTCTATTTACTTTATTAATATAGTTTCAATAACCCTCTTTTTAATTACTATAAATACTTTCTAATATTTTATTCTAGATTTATTAACCTTTAAATATATCTTTTAAAAGTTATAAATAGTAAAAGCTTAATAAATATATCTATTAATATATTCTTAATAGAATAATATATTATAATAACTTTATTATAAACTATAAAGTTTAAAAACTTTAAACTTAAGATTATTTAATAAAGAATTTAGTAGAACTTTAAATAGAAATAGTATTCTATTAATTCTATTAATTAAAAATAGTAAGAATAATAAAACTTATTTATTTTAATAATTTAGATTACTAAGATAAATAAAAATAAAGGTTTATATAAATTAGAATAGTTTCTTATAATATATAAAGTTTTATACTTAATTTAATTAATTAAATTCAAGTTATTATTTATATTTATTATTATAATTA
>JAJCXA010000334.1:0-10800 GCA_026770245.1 Clarireedia aff. paspali H2
TTTTATATTATTAAGTAACTTTTAAAAAAGTAAAATTAATCTTTATTATAATTATTTTATTAATTTTATAATTATTTAAACTTTATAAAATATTTCTAAAAAATCAAGTTTATATATTTAAAATAATAAAAATTATTTTTAAAAGTAAATAATTAATATAACTTTTAATTATTATTAAAAGTTTAAATCTCTTTAAAAGCTTTAAACTAATTATTTAAAAAGAATTATTAATCTATATATAATTTTAGAAGTTAGGGTTAGTTTAGGCTTGCACCCGCGCCTGCGCTATCCTCCCCACTTTCCCTCAGGAGCAAACGCCCTGCGGATGATGACAAGCGCGAGCGGACCCCGGCGACGCGGCCGAAGGTGCTAGCTCTGGAGCGGCCCGACCTGGATGCGGGGCAGGACCAGCTCATTTTGAAGGCGCTTCGCGCTGTGCTGCGGGACGATCATGCGCAGTTCCGCACACCTCAGCAGGAAGAGGTGGTGCGGCTTGCAGCAGCCAAGCAGACTCCGCTGGTAGCCGTCCTGCCCGTTGGTGGCGGGAAGAGCCTGGCCTTCATGGTACCCGCAATGCTGCCGGGCGCCGGTATGGCAGTGGTGGTGGCCCCCTTTGCCGAGCTGAAGCGGCAGCTGGTCACTCGTTGCCGCGACGCCGGGCTGGATTGCAAGCTCTGGCCGGAAGCACGGGACTCCTGGCCGCGCATGGTGCTCGTGTCCGCCGAAGCTGGTTCGAGCGACGACTTCCTGCAGTGGGCCGCGGCGCTGAGCGTCCAAGGGCGGCTGGACCGGGTGGTCATCGACGAGTGTTACTTGATCTTCACTGTGGCCGATGAGTACCGCCGGAAGTTGCGCGGGCTGGTGCTTCTCCGCACCCTGGGCTGCCCGTTTGTGTTCCTCACGGGCACGCTGCCCCCCTTGCGCCAGCGGGAGTTCGAGGAGGCGATGCAGCTGCAGAATCCGCTCTACATTCGCGCGTCGAGCTACCGGGTCAACGTGCAGTACTCGGTGCGGCAGGTGCGGAATGGGCGCGGGCCGATGGAGGTCAAGCGGCTGGTGGATGCGTGGGTGGGCAGCTTGGCGCCGGGGGAAAAGGGGGTGATCTACTGCATCAGCTATGCCAAGTCCCGGGTGCTTGCACAGCGGCTGGGGTGTCACTACTACCACGGGAATCCCCAGGACGGCCAGGCTGACTTTCTCGCTCAGCGGGAAGCGGGTTTCCAGGCCTGGGTTCACGGGCAGACGCCGTACATCGTGGCCACTGCAGCGCTCGGGACGGGAATTGACGTCGCTGGGATTACGCACGTCATCCACCTCGAGGCGCCGTATAGCATCATCGACTACGCGCAGGAAACCGGGCGTGCAGGACAAGCAGGGGAGTAGGTTGTTGCCGAGATCATCGTTGAAGATAGGGACTGGCCGGTGGAAGATACGGCGAAGGACAGCTGCCTCGAGCTGAAAACGCGCGAGGTGAACAGCTTGATCCGGACCCCGGGTTGTCGGCACAGTATTCTCGGCCGGTACTTGGATAGCGATCTCCGGGACTGCAAGGGCATCGATGTAGTTTTGTACGACAATTGTTAGCACGAGGAACAGCGCTGGAAAAGCGAGCTCACGTCTCAAGGGCTGATCATGTCGCGGGCGTACGGACGAAAAGCGGCGCGCGGGTTGGAACGGATCGAGGCCGCGCTCGAGGAGGTGGCAGAGCTTGGGCCATGGGGATGTCGGGTCTGCTGGGTGTTCCAGGGCACACACGGGGCACATGGGCACAAGTGGGGGGCATGCTCGGCGTCAGAGGACGGTCTCTCATTTCCCCGCCGTATGGCGTTCCACGGCCGCATCAACTACCGGCGGGATACGCAGGCGCAGTTTTTGAGCTGTTTCTCCTAACTCTAACTCTCCAGAGAGAGTCCTCTGGTATTACCCCGTAATACCCCTCACCACGCACCACCATAGGATCCGTGCCCTTGTACTCAGATCACTCAGAGCTCTATGCGTTTATACTTCATTTACGCTGTAATTCCAGTATTACTCTATGGTGGATCAGATCACCCTATGCTATGTGCACTTATCTTCTAATTTTCAAGTCGGAAGGGAATATGCTGGACACAGAATATAGTACAAACGTATTATATACTCCCTGTTCTATTAAGATACCTGTTAATTTCTGCTTGGTTTAGCTCTCCTCTGTCTATGCGCTGAAAGGCCGGTTGGCGTAGAGGGCCGGTTGGCGAACGGCGGCGTCATAATCCACCTTCACGATCTCTAATTTCCTCGGATTACCGGTATGGTACCTTCTAACTATCGTTTTACGACCCTCCTCGACACAGAAAGCTGTTCTGACCTCGTTGTCGCTGTCGCCCTACTGGAATAAGGGTTGCACGGATTATGACATAACCCCGTAAAACTGGTCTGTGCTCTTCTAAAGGATATACCAAAAGTATAACCTCAGGGTTATGTTGCAATCCCTATTGGGGCATATATACACGTGAGAGTCGTGTAGAACCTCGATTCGTTCTATCGTAGATTCTAGGTTCGTAACTACTTTTTATACTTAGTTGGCTCTTTTTTATGACTTTACTGGGGCTCAGTCTAGTAGTGGGGAAGAGATCACCGGTATCAGCTGGGACTGCAATGTCTTTATTATCGATAGGGAACTGGTGCTCGTCACTCAGTACCACAAATCGCTCGCCCATTTCGACTCCCCAAGGTGATCCTCCGCTTCTTGCCAAGGCGGATAGGGCAGCTGATATATACATGGTCTACATATATCCGTTTGTTACGAACGGTACGGTAATAACATGTGAGCGAGGGGACCTTACGCTCAATGACTGGCTAGTCATAGGAGATTGAGCAATTAATTTCCAGCGAGGGTAACTAAGTAATCGAGTTACTATTTAATTGAGCACGAAGATCCATATACTAAGAAAATACATCTTGCTTATATAGACCTTTCTTGGATCGATGAGTCGAAGGGTCGAACCCCAAGGTCTCGTCCCTTCGTCCCTAGTCACGTGCTATAGCTGGTTCTTCTGTGATTAGGTGATTAGATGACTAACCTCTTAGCCCAAAGTCCGCTAAGTCTGTACCGTAACAAAAGGTAAGGTAGGCAACATGACTAACATGAGTATTGCGGTTAAATAACTTATTTTTAGAAAAAGTGTGTAGACACATTGCAGCCAAGAAACCCGTGATTTTGGCATAGGATAATGATATGCTAGTACAATTTAGTCACGAGTCCATGATTGTGTAATTTACCCCACTATAAGCAGATCACCCCACCATGGCACGAATTACCCCACCATGGCACGGCTTTGCTTCCACTTGGGATTACTCAATACTGTGTAGGGCGCAAGGCATTCTCCGCACCACCGGCAAATTTGAAGCCTAAAACGTGGAGATTGGTTCGATGTTGTGCATAGTTGCCCCGGCTATGTAACCTAGGTAGCCTGAATGGTCAATATCTCAGTTGTTGACTCCAGACGCTCTGACAAGAATCATTTAATGGACAGCTATTCTTCGTTCTCGTTGGTAAATTTCTGTATTCAAGCATTGGTTCTATAGGCTCAGACCCGCTTTTTCGAGATAAACTCTGGCGGAGCGTCTGAGAGAAAGTAGTCGCTCGTTTAGTGTAAGTTTATCCTTTTTGAAGATAATTACCTTTTGCAACTCAATTATATCACAACTCAACAATGAATACGAAATAGCTTAGCACGGACCACACCTGGATTCTTTTCACCAAAATAAAATACATTTACAGCGGCATTTACACTGTAAATGCATAGGACTGACAATTAGGCTTTTCACTTTTGTTTCGCTATATACCAGAAGACGAAAAGCATTGACCGTCTTATTAGGGAAACGGGAAACGGGAAACGTTATTCCTCGCATCTATAACAGCCATTGACATCATATATTCAAACTACTATTTTCCCAATAGCTGGGTCGGCCTAAGAAAAGTCTATAGCGAAACACTATCTTGCTTTACTTCTATCTTATGCGGATTACTTTTCAAGCCGAAGTCAATAGTATACTCTCCTCTCTGAATGTATACTACTACCAATCATAGCTAATATTATCTGTTAGTTTTTCACCCAGTTATAGCCTATTTTATATATAAGGCAATTGAGCCTTAAGGTGTATTTCGGAACAACTATCTAGTCTCCTTATCAATACCTTTTATCTTGATATTCCGAGGTACAAACAACACAACGATAGCTTTAGAGCTAGTAATATACAGAGTTCAGTTACTAAACTATTTAAAATATTACAAGAGATCTGATTATAATAAAAATAAATTATATTTACAATAAGTAGATTCTATCTTGGATCTATTCCTTAAAGATTCAATATTGTTAGATAGTAGTTATATTTATAATTAGGATTTTATTCTAAGTCTAGATAGGTCTATAGAGAATATTACTTAGAATCTACTAGCCTTTTTATTACCAGTAAAGCTATATCTAGTATACTATCGACTTCCAAAAGTGATTTTAGACTAGCTTAGTACTAATAAAAAAAGAATCTAATATATAGAATAGTTTGTATTAGATAGTATTTTATATGAAGTTATTATATATTATCAACTTTTCTATAAAATATATAAAAGTATAAACAATAAAGAAAAAATTTAGACTTTTATTACTAAAAGAGAGTTTCCGGATAATCTTTAGAATTTATTAATAACTTGAAAGATTCTAAGATACTAGTACTCGAAGTTTCAAGAAGAGATATTTAATCTTTATAAGAAAGGTTTATTAATTATATCTAACTCTTTTATTTACTTATATAATATTTATTTTTCCTTTATTCTTTTACTTTATAAACCTTTATATTCCCTTTATACTATATATTAATCTATAGCTAACAATTCTATCTAGTATTTTCCAAGTAGATATATATAACTATATCAAAAATTATCTTATTCGATTCAGTTCCTAAGTCTTAGGTAGAGCTATTTTAGCTATATTATTCGCTACAGTACTACTCCTTAGTATAGTTAGATTTTCATCTATAGGCCCTATTACTGGCTCTGTAGCCGTAGCCTGGTAATCTAGTATAGGTCTTGTAGAATCTAGAAGTGTTTTTGCGCAGTGTCAAAGTGCCGCCATGGGAGGAGCTGCTTCAGGTGGGATTTTCGGCGCTGGTATTGGCGGAGCTGGAGTCCCCGCTGCTGCTGCTGCTGCTGCCGCTGCCGGCGGTGCATTAGATGTAGAAGGTTTCTTACTTCCGCCAAGCAAAGAATAAATGCTAGTTATTGCTTAGTTAGAAGCACTTGTAATCAATACTGCCAGAATCTTTCATACAGTCTGAGCCGTGAAGTTAAGACCTAACCATTTATTGGGGCTCTTCTGCGCTCAGAGGTCCAAGTCCAGCAACGATAGACGATCCTGGTCGTCGCTACCCGCCAAGAAGCGGTCAAATTGTGTATATCTTTGTTCATTTCACTCGATACGTAGTGTACATATTGCCTTGTACTTGCTGGTACCGAGGGCACGTCTGAACGTGTTTGAATATAATCAATGTAAGGTCGAAGGATTAAGAAGCTCAACTTTATGTCTGGGTAGAAAGATAGTTGTGAGGAAATGGTAAAAAGACTTCTATTTCCTACACTAGAGAATCTAAGGCTAAAGAGAAAAGAGAATCTAATCTGAGCAAAAGGAGTGTTCTTATATACAGCCACGACGGGCCACACCTTATTTTACCACCAACAAAGAAACGGAATCATGTCGTGATTCCGGAGGAATAGAGTTAGAGGTATACTTCGACTGCAAGCTCACATTCAAGCGATATATGGCTGAACAAGCAGTGAAAGCAAGATGAGCAGCTCACCAATTAAAGGGGCTAACTATAGTTCAGACTGGACCACTAGCGATAGCAGTCCACAAAGCAGTAATTAAGTGTATAATCCCGCCTCTGATCTACGAGACAGAGGTGTGGTACAGTGGCTGCACAAGAACAGGTTTAGATGGGCGCGAGGTGAGCAACCGAATAGGCGGGTATATTATAGCAATCAACAAAGTGCTAGCACTAGCAGTACGAGCGATTCTCCCCGCATAGCGCACAACACCTACTAATGCACTGCTGCGGGACGCGGGGCTACCATCGGTCATAGTAATGTTAGAAAAAGCCAAGAGACAATTTACAACTAGATTGCAAGCTGTCGGCTCGTCACACCCGCTCGTGGCAAGGATGCCAGCTCTAAGGGTAGAGAAAAGGACCCGCAAGGGAATCGTGGCACAGCAGTCGAAGCTCTAACGGCTAGGCTAGCTTATCCTATCAATCTTACCCTCTGAGCTCACTCTACCTCACTTCTCGGCCGGATGTCGCACAGACCCAACTAATAAAAAGACCAAAGAGGAAGCAGCGAAGGCTTTCATAGATCGCGGGAGATGCTCCCGTGATATAGGAGTCACAGTCTTTTCGGACAGCTCAGATATGGAATGGAGTTGGACATTGTAATTATCGCATTTGGACTATAGTTCCTGAACTCCTTCCGGATACCTTTTTGGGTATATATACGCTCCTTTACAGAGTTTTATTACAGTAGCTTTTAGAACCAAGTGAGTTCCCAAAAATCTCACATCAGAAAAATGCATAGACGGGGGTCGGTTTGGATACGCAATCCACAGAGGACAGAGGCAAATGAGCACTGGGACCGGAGCACTACACAACCTCTCGCATGGGGGCATAGAAAGGCTTGGAAAGAACATTAAAGCTCCAAGAACAAGGACAAGCACAAGTAGGCGTCAATGGCCCGATATACATATGCGTAGACAGCACCTCGGTAATCTAGTGCCTCAGAGGCAATGCGGAACTCTCCTCTCAATGGGCGTTTCTGGCATGCCAAGAGAAGAAGAGCCAACACGATATCCAAATGCTCTGAATTCCAGGCCATATGGGAATCGAGGGTAACGGGCAGCGGACTCACTAGCAGACTAAGGGGCAACCACAGGTTATAGCGAAAGGCTCGAAGCACAGCCGATATACAGCGGAATCCGCTCGGAAGCAAGAGTGCTGCGCGACAAAGCACAGAGCAACTGGTGGACAGAAGCTGGACGCACAGTTTCACATCTATACAAGGCGTGGCAGCTACCGTACGCAGTCAGCTCTCCCCCGAACTAGCATTGGATAAAAGTACTCTGCAGCGGATAATAATGATCTACATAGAACATGGCAACTTTGACTGATACCACACGAAATTCAACCACGAGGCAAAACGTGCTCATGCAGAGGGTCAAAAGGCCCACTGCATATACTGTTGTTGTTTACTCATTCAAGTGTTAGGTTCTCCATTCCATCGTCATCTTCGCATCCGTCTTACTCTCCTCGAAAACATAGCAAACCGATACCCTAAACTCCTCTCATCTTACAATTGACAAATGAGATGATTCGATGAAGAAAAACGCTCAACTTTCTTCTATTGAGGTATTGTCAAGGATGAAGTCCGGCAAGGCTGAGTAAGAATATGACTGTATTCGAAATGCTGGAGATGAAAGTGTACGGCCGTAACTTCCGCCAGAGGAGGCAATAAAAACATCCCTGCTATCCTCAGCACCAACGCCACTCTCATGGCCTCTACAGTACTCGCCTCCCGGCTCCCCAGCATAGCCCAAGTATTCAGCCTCACCCTCTTCAGCATCAAAGTCTTCGATTCCTGATATTTAGACGCTACACACGTATTCACTCTTGCCGCAACCATCTCATTCTCACACTCTTACTCGTCCTCAGCGTAGGCGGAGGTGTAGGGTTAGTGCTGTCGCAAGAGGGAAGAGAAGCGTAGGTGTAGAGATGTTTAAATGTAGGGTTATTGGAATGAGGAGGTGAGGAGATGGGGACTGATTGATTCGGTTTGATGTAGATTGGTTTGAGATGAGATAAGTTAGTGGGAATCGTGTTACCAAGGCATTACAGAGGTAACTATGTGACTAAGGGACCTTAGGCTCAATGATTGGTTAGTTATAGGAGAGTTCTTGGGAGGAGATTGTGTGATTAACTAAGGTGATCTGTTGTGATTTGTATAGAGCAGTATAGATCAAGGGAGTGGTCTGTAGGGATCTGTATTGATATGTATAGAATACTGTAGATCAAGGGAGAACGAAGATCGGTATAAGCAAGATGTATTTCCTTAGTATATGGGGCTTTGTGCTTAACTCAAATTGTAATTCGTTATTTAGTTATTACAGTCTTGTTAAAATTAATTATTCAATTTCCTGCTTGCAAGTCTTCCATATCCAATACAATACCATATCCTAGTACCGGCGTCCACGTGATATTAGGTAGGCGAGACGTGGCATAATATTAATAAGTGCGGGGATATAGTGTTACACAACATCACCTCATAGTTCTATATCCAACTTGGATAGCAGAGGAATGCTCTAACACTCATTATGGAATTCTGGACATGTACGATTTGCAATATCCAAATGCAGAGGCAAAGTCGTGAGCCACATCTCATCGGCAAGCGGCACGCAGTCGCTGCGGAAGAATACCAGAAAAGCAAACTACAAGCAATAAGATCTCAGGAAGCTTCAAAACAATGGACCTGTACGATTTGCAATATTAAAATGCATATAGGAAGTCGGGATCAACATCTTTTGGGAAGGCGACATGCGAAAGCTGCTTATTCTCAACAAGAAAATCCCTTCATATCACATATCCTAGTACACACCAACAACACCATAAGCTCTTTATCAATGAAAACCAAAGTACTTTCAACAATTTCTGGAGCAGGCAAAAACACTGGAGACACTATATACAGGACTTCGGATTTGACTGAAGTTTATGGTTCTTCAATTATCCTAGCATGGCAATGTATGATATGTAGTTGTTATGTGCCGTTTCCCCTCACGCAATTACATCTCTCCAGCTTTGAGCACGTACAGAAGCTAATAGCATCAATGAATATCAACTGTCTGGCGATATCACAATCACAAGTTCAGGTATTCAACAACGACCTTGGAGAAAGAGAGGAGTTATACTCTCAGGTACTTTGGCCTTATACACTCAGCTCCAGCGCTAATACGAGGCAATTAGGATATGCTAAATGGAGGCAAGCCGTTGCCTGCATATTCCATAAATCAAACTTCATGCAAAGGGGCGGCCGCTGAGTTTCCAGCCATTGATCCGTTACTCGAGTCGACGACCCAATCAAATACGAAACCAAAACCAAAGACACGTTTCCCGAATTGCTCAGAACCTCATTCCATTGGTCCACTTGATAGCTTTTTCCTTTCTTTCTCCGGCTACCCGTATGATCCTTCTATCCCACCAGCAAAGTCCTTCCGCTTCCTCAAGCGCGGTCTTATGCGGTGGAATGATTGGGACGGTAGCTTCTCTACTACCTGGAAGGAGTACGAGGAAGATGTGTATGCACAGTATCAAGCTGCGCTCACCAAGGAATTCAATCTCTGGTTTGGAACCGACGATGATATTAGGTCTTGGCATTCTTTGTGTCGAGCAATCGCAATACACCCACTCCCCACTAGCTGCGAGGAGTGCCGAGAAGTACGTAATCACATTCATAATAATCTGTGCTTTAATCTCATGACTTACGTGTGACGTCTCTAGGCCGTGCGGAATAGACATGTTAATATCGTTGACCTTGTGCACTGGGCGAGGGAGCGGGAAGTAGAACGAGTGCAGATCTTCGACACAGTGGAAAAGTTGAGTGAATACAGTTACAAGAACGACAAGATATATCGTATGAGCCAGATGGGGCAAGGAGTAGTCCTTAGACATCTCCTTCGGCACTTAAGTTGAAGCTAGTATAGGTATATGGACTGTTAGTCACATGGTAAATACCGAGACTGATATTTTCGGTGGCAGGCACTTGAAATTCAATCGGCCAGAAACATTTACCTAGTTCGAGTAACATCTTGGGTAAAATAGGGTTTAGTGGTTGATTTCGTGGTTGGTTTTGTGGTTGATTTCGTGGTTGATTTCGTGGTTGGTTTCGTGGTTGATTTCATGGTTGGTTTTGTGGTTGGTTTTGTGGTTGGTTTTGTGATTGGTTTTGTGGTTGGTTTTATAGTTGGTTTGGTCGCGTATACAGCAAGCTCTCAATAACTAGATTGTGATTTCTAACAGCTCCTCTTGCTGCAAGTGCATTCATAAACGAGCAGTTCTAGCCGAAGAGTAGTTCTTTCCAAATCAGTTATTCTTGCTTTCTACAGTACATCAAAACCCTATACGCTCTATCACAATGATATATCTCCTTCTAATATACTACTAAATCCAATATAGACGCAGCTTTCAGCTCCTCGATGATTATTCCTATTGGGGGACTTTCCTTGTTGTATCAAGAAAATTATGAATTTCACTATTGTACAATAAGTCGCGCTTTTCACTGCTTATCCCTGGTATCATTGTATCATAGAGTTTTCCCAAGACCGTTTATACCCTAAAAACAAAAGATCTAATTTCCCTTTATCTCTCTAGAAAACGCTTTATAATATTAATATCTAATTGCTTCGTCTATATAATTATTTATTCTTTTTTCTCTAGATAGTCGATTACTATATTAAATACTATAATTATTCTATTATATATTATATCACTATTATAGAATATTCTTATAAATATATCTCTATTTCTAATTAGAAAGAAAATAGATTGAAGTTTATAAGCTAACAACTTAAAGTTTTCGAACTTTAATATAAACTTTATAATAATTTTCTCGAATTAGTTTTTAATTATATCTATTATTTTATTTCTAGTAATATCTATATATATCCTAGTATATCAATTTTATAATATATTTATCTTTACTTTTACTACTTTACTTAGTTTTTCTCTATT
>JAJCXA010000335.1:0-10600 GCA_026770245.1 Clarireedia aff. paspali H2
GGTTTTATAGGGGGGGGGGGGGGGGGGGGGGGGGTGGGGGGGGGGGGGGGGGGGGGGGGGGGGGGGGGATCGGTTGTGTGTTGTTTGTTGTGGGTTGCACATACATATGTAGATAGTGTAGTGTGGTGTGGTGTGGTGTGATATAGTGTGGTGTACATATGCAATATATGATGTGAATGAGATGGATGCTGTGGATGCTGTGGCTTGCGGAGGGCAGGGCGGCTCACCTTTTTCTATTTGATGGCGTTTTTGGGCGGTTTCGTTTGAGAAGGGAGGGAGGGATGGAGGGGGTGAGAGATTGGGGATCTTTTGTGTTTTGGCTTTTGATGATACTATGGGTGGGCTGGTTAGCTGGTTATGTCTGTCTGTATGGTGAGATGGTAGAGAGTGGAGAGGAGGGTGGATGTGGGGATGTGGGGATGTGGTGTAGAGTTACTTGGCTTGTGCTTAGTGTATCGTGGGCGTTCTTGAGTGATGGACTACTGGATGCGCGAGGTGATGGGCAATCTTGTGTTTGTCGGTCCCGTCAGCGCCATTACTACGGGGGTGTGGGTGGGTGGATCGGTTTGCCCCAGTCTCCTGTAGAATCTTGCCTTCACCTGCAAATACGTTTCCCATACATGGTTTCTGTAGATTGGATAGGCAGGGTAAGTTAGGTTGGCGTGGGGATAAAGGGTAGTAGATAGGGTGGGGTTTTGGAGGAAGAGAAATGAAGAGAGTGGAAGGAAGGAGGCGCGGCTGGTATGAGATGGGAAATGAGAAAGAAACCTTCGGGCTTGAATAGGTGGATGCATGGATGGGTAGATAGCCAGATAGGGTATGTGTATCCATGAGTAGCTGACCTCCTCTTCCCTTTCCACGGAATACTACACTATACCATACTATACTATACTACACTACACTACACTACATCATAGATAGCTTACCTGCTACCTGCTGGCTGCTAGATGGTGTATGTATGTCTTTCTCGTCGAGCGCTGTGCCATGTCAGATGCAATGCAAATACAGTACAGTATGTGTATGTGTGAAGAGACATGTGGCGTTGTCAGGTTTCTAACATTCACTTACGTGGAGTGTGGGGGAATTTGATTAGATCTCGTAAGAGTAGGGCAGGTGGGGGAGGGGGAGGAGGGAAAGGTGTTACTGATTGTATAATGTCTGTGCCTGGGTGGATGGTAGACAGGTAGGTAGACAGGTAGTTCAGCTGGTGTGGTGCTGGTTCTGTCTTAGATTTGTCTTGTCCTGTCCTGTGGGGATGGGTGAGGGTGGAGCGTGAGCGTGAGCGTATGGGTGAGGAGCGAGATTGGTGAGGGACTGAAGGGTAAATGAGAATGAAACTGAAAACGAAACGGAATGGGATTGGATAGGTTGGGATGGAGACGAAACGGGATGTACTCATCTGCACAGAGCTGTACTCGAATCACGATGGGGAAGGGGAGTTTGAGAACGGGACGATTGATTAACTCGTTGGATGATTGTTAGATAGATTGAAACGGTTTGTGACATATCATCTGTTTAGATGAAAGGCTGGGATAGGTTGGAGCTGTTGAGATGTTTGGCGTTACTCCAGGAGACGATGCAACATGAGGAGGTCAGAGGTCCGAGGTCAGGGGTCCGAGGTCCGAGGCGAAGGGGTCATTGTAAACCATAGACCACTGCACTCCACTATGTTCTGCAGCGAAAGCCAAGCAATATATATGTATGCTATGCTCTGTGTGCTAATGTATTAAATGCATATGCAATGTATGGGCGTAGGGAGAAGTAAGCGAGTTCACAGGATAGGATGTGTGACGTTTAGGACAGGAGATATGGACATGTGATTCTGCTGTATTCAAATAGATGCTTGGTACTTACAGATACATCATGCTATGTATAGCCAGTTTTCCTTTCTTCGCTGGATAAGTGATAGCCAAGTAGATGAGGACTTGGTGGTACGGTACAGTAAACTCGAAATGGATTGTGTCATCAAGAATATACGAAGTAATAACTTATACGAATATGAAAGACTAACATGATGTGGCTAATCCAACAACGCAGTTGTGGCTTGACAACAGATTATTGCGACAAAGAGCTGTAAAATGCAATGGCGAAAAAAAAAGCTTCTTTTCCCTTTCGGGCTTCGATGAGCATGAAAAAAGAAATTTCCCCGCGCATCCATTAACCTCCTCCCTCCTCGTTCCTGCCACGCGACGTCCAAGCTCTCATGAAGTTTGTTTCCCACTGTGATACCTACCATTTCTTGCTCAATTGAGTAGAGATTGTCTTCACCAAAGGCCGTCGGCGAGTCCGGAAGAAGTATCATTCCAAGATCCAGAGGCGACGAAGAAGACAAAGGTAATGTTCTTCTGAGCAATCAAGCAATCGAGCAATCAAGCAATCAAGCAACCAAGCAACCAAGCAACCAAGCAATCAAGCAACCAAACACCCAAGCAACCAAACACCCAAGCAGCCAAGCAATCAAGCACCCAAAATATTCTCAGAGTGCGGATGTCATGGGGATGGGATAAATTGATACCTTTTTCAGCTTACTACTTCCTTCCTTGCTTACAGCATCTCCACTCTCCTCCACTTTCCAACCTCTCACTGCCGCGCAAAAGTCGCTCTCGAACCGCAGCAGGAAAAAAATCCCAGAGTGCAGCACAAGCTAACAAGTGCAATTTCAATTTTCGAAAATCCGTCAACCCCGCCGTCTGCGACCTACCAATCTTAATACCGAATTCAATCGCGGATAACAAACCTACCCCCATTGAAATTATTAGAAGAAAACGAATGCGACCAACGTGAAGGGAACCCTTGACCGCTCGAAACAAAGGACGGCGAATACCCATTTTTCCAATATATCGATTTTGAAGTGATACGCAGAAAGGGAAAGGGTATTTCAATTGCATTCAAGTGGTGGACGGGGCATATTATTTGGGCATCAATGCAATTACGGTGGGACTAGTTCGTGGATACGTGCAGCTTCAGAAAGTTGCACAGCGTTCGATTATTACATTTGCGCAATTCCTCCCAGCACGAGCGAAAGCGAGAGAGGGCGGGCAGGCTCGGTGAAAGGACAAAATCGTATCTGTGTCGTCTCCGCGTGACTCTACATGTGTGGAGGTATTTGGCTATTTTACGAAGAAGGGATACTGGGGTTCAGGATTGGTTGACGAAAACTCGAGGGCGAGTAAATTAATCACAATAAAATTCGACAGCAGCGACGAAAAAGCGAGGGGTGAGAATTTGGGCCCAGGAAATTTTACGAGGAATACGGGACGGGGTGGCCGAGTTGGCGCGCGAACCTACCTACCTTCCCCTACCCTACCTGATTTCTGGGAAGGAGAGGACGGACGGACACACACGTAAAGAGGGAGCTGGACCGGCCAAATAGCTGTGCATGCGAATGCGTGCTGGTGCTCGGATAGGCACGCGGCGAAACGTGGTGTGGGATTGGGAAACGCGGGTACTTGCTTTACGGCAAAAAGAGAATTTTATTTCGGAGTCCCGCTAGATTTAACCCTTTGTGGTATTTAGATTGCTTCGCCAGACACAACGAAAGGTGTGCGCTGGAAGTCTGTGTGTGGGAGGGAAAGGGAAAACAAGGCCACCGTCATTGTGCAATTGTTGCTGAACGGGCGGTTCACGGCACCATCCTGTGTCACACTGGTTGTGCGACGAGGCTGCTGCAGCAGGGCTCTTGGTTCAAGGATTGGCAAAGGAGCTTGACTAGGGCTTGTATTGATTGAGGTGTGGTGTCGCAGAAACGAAGCTAGCTTCTGCACAAATACCAAGTGAGGTATTTAAGACAGCATGTCGGGAGAAACTGAGATAGATGATGCTGAGGTTTCGGATGGCGCTTCGGAGAACGAGTATAGTGATCATGAGCAAGAGCTTGATGTTGTAGGTAAAGAGGACGATAATAAGGACATGGCGGAACAAAAGGTAAGACCGGACGATGAGGAGAATGGGAATTCGGTTGGAGCAGCGGCCACAACCGCGAAACCAAAGTTTGATCCTAAAGATCCACTGAGGCCCAGGAGAAAAAAAGCAAGAAGAGCTTGTTTTGCTTGTCAACGGGCTCATTTGACTTGTGGTATGTTTACTTTTTCTCATTTCATCTTCTGTTTGAGCTCTTTTTCTAGTGCCCTCTACAGCCTGAGACTGCCGCATGTCAGCAGTTCTGCTTATGTTTGTCATCGCCGTTCACCCTCTTTTTCAGCCGATTCTTCTAGTATGTGCTAAGTATGGAGTCAACAGGCGACGAGCGTCCATGCCAGCGTTGCATAAAACGAGGACTAGCAGATGCTTGTCAAGATGGTGTAAGGAAGAAAGCAAAATATCTTCACGATGCACCCCCTGAAGCCCTGAGGCCTGTTTTAGGCCCAACTTATAATCAGGTAAACAACCCTCGAGCCAATGGACCTCTCACGGGTAACTCAACGCCGACGGAAGCATCACCAGGCTTCGGAGCCTTCTTTCCTCAGCCGGCTTCGCCATCTTATCCTCTCTTTGCGGCCAATCAACAAGCTCAAATGCCGCCCCCTTTACAACAACGGCTATCGTATGGAAGTAATCAACAGTCTCCGATATCACCTACATTCCATACAACTAGTAATAGACCGACTGGCATGCAAGGAATCTCGATGCCGCAAGTGTCTAATGATGGCCAGGCACCCTTCGGTGGAGCATTCTTTGATCCGAGTAACCCGGCGCTCTTCAACTTCGATCTAGAAGGGTTGAACTTCGGAAATCATTATGGAGCTTTGGAATTCGGTATGCTAGGACATATGTCATCTGGTGCAGCAGAAACACCACCGCAGGATGCAACTATGCCACAGAATGTCGGGGATTTAAATTTCAATAACGGTTCCTCCTTCAACAACAATCCTACCTTCAACCCGATGTACGCTCAAGATACCTTAGGTGACTTCGCTGTTGGCATGGACCGGCAGAATGGTGGGCCGAACGTCTTTGGTGGTGGTATACATCAGGGACTGCCACATGCCTATGCCATAGCTACCGGGCCTGGCAGTCATCAAAGTCCTAGTACGGAAGCAAGTCCCGCAGCGAGTACAATGGGTTTCGAAAGTTCTCCGACTACTACTACGTATCCCACACCAACCGCTTCACACCGACCTGCCAAACGTCAAGATACAAAATCTGGCCCGTCGTCGAAGTTGGGTCCAGCGTCGGTGCTCGGAAAACGGAATCGAGATCCTTCATCTATATACGATACTGTTCACGAGCCTTACTCGTATACAACTGGCTTTCATAGTTTGACTGCGTTTATACAGAAACGATTTTCGCCCAACAAGACTCTGCGGATAGCGAAGGCACTCGCTTCTATTCGACCTTCTTTCATCTCTTGTACGAAGACACTGAATAGACAAGATCTTGTATTCATGGAGAAATGTTTTCAAAGGACACTTTTCGAGTACGAAGACTTCATGGTGAATTGCTGCACGCCAACAATTGTTTGTCGAAGAACAGGAGAAATTGCTGCTGTCAATAATGAATTCACGCTACTTACTGGCTGGAAGAAAGAAGTTCTTCTAGGTAAGGAAGCCAATCTTAACGTCAACACCGGGAATAGTAGCGCCTCATCATCTTCAGGTAGCTCAACACGCGGAAGTTATCCAACACCCAGAATGCGACCAGTGGGTCTCGCTGAGTCACAAGTCAAAGACAAACCACAACCAGTCTTCCTAGCCGAACTACTCGACGATGACAGCGTGATTGAATTCTACGAAGATTTCGCGCGGTTGGCCTTCGGTGATAGTAGAGGGAGTGTGATGACGAGGTGCAAATTACTGAAATATCAAACGTTGAAAGATGAAACGTCGCAGTCTCCGGAACAGAAAGATAGTCTCAGGGAGAAGGGGAAGCGAAGGGAAAACAATGGGGCGGGTATTGGTGGTATGGGGAATAGAATTAAGGAGATTGATGCGGAGCATGGGATTGTCAGGCTGGAGAGAGATGGCAAGATGGATTGTAGCAGTTGCTGGACGGTTAAGAGGGATGTTTTTGATATTCCGATGTTGATTGTTATGAACGTGAGTTTTCCCATTGCAAGAAGGAGAGAAACGGATTTTGGATGAATGCTAATCTTGGAGCCAGTTTCTACCTTGCATCTAATATAATGCCTGGCTGTTAACATTCATACCCGCGTTTTGCACAAAACCACCTCTGGATCTGCACTTCGGCCTTTCGTTCGCTCTCGTATTTCATATACATATACACTCTATACACCTACTGGTGCGTGGTTCCAACGACACAGTACCATACGAATTGATCAACAATTCCTGGAACCCCACACTCTGTTTACGACCATTTCATCTCTGCTTCTACTTGCTTTTATTTTGCATGCATGCATGGGATAGGCAGTTTTGGGCAATAGGAAAAATTACACGGCGCATTTTTTTGCAGAATGGTTTCAAAGTCCTCGGGTCGGTCTTTAAGAGAAAAATTGAAGACGGTACAGGGTATTAGTGGGCATATTGCGCAGCACAGAGAGACAGATTGGGGATTGGATTTCCTTTCTCTGTTTTGGAGAAAGGAGATCAAAGGGTTATTTTAAAATTGTGAATACGTTTTCTATTTCTTGTTATTTTTCTGTTTTCATTTCTGGAGGCATGTTTGGGATTGGCTGCATTTGGGTTTTTGGCTGGAATCGGATTGGGATATGGGGTTGGATGGTATGGAAATGGGATGGCATTGGGGGAAATTGGAAATGGAAATATTGGGTTTGGAAATTGCGGGATTTGGGACAACGCAAGATGGGTAAGATGAAGGAAGATGGAAGATGGAAGGAGAGGAGAGAAAGGGAGGAGATGAAACGTGTAGTGCAGTGGTGGAAGGCAGGAGATACGGAGATGGGAGAGAGAGTAGATGACGAAAGATCTATGGATGGATAGTGGAGTGGCTCTATTGTATTTAGATGATGGTTTTTTTCTTCTTCTCCCCTTTCTTTCTGGGAAATGACGATATGATTCTAGGATACGATGGGAGGAATTTATGACAAGACCCCAGGGGGAATTTGGAACATTAGATTGATTGATTCGATTCGGACTGGATTGGACTGGATATAGAGCATAGCGTACGTACGTAGCGTAGCGTAGCATATTAGGACGATGAGATGAAGATGAGAATGATACCACCAATATTTTTTGCCATTCATTTATTTGTGTTTGGTTTTCAATTTCTATTACTTACTGTGCTTGTGTTGTGTTGTGTATGTATGGAAGTACGTATACCGACCGCCTCGTTCTTAATCGAAGGAAGGTATGGTGGTGGTATTTATTTACTTCGAGTTATAGTATAGTATCATTTCAACGATGTTTATTTTATTACACACAAGTTAAGTTGAGTTAAATGGGTGGGTTAACTATAGGTAAGTTATTGAAAGTTAACATCTATCTATCTATTTATTTAACTATTTATTTATTTGTCCTTCTTCTTCCTCCGGTAACTTAGGTAAGGAAGGTAGGTTATTTATTTCCCAAAGGGAAAAGGAAAAGGGAAAAAACAAAACGGCAAAAAAAAAACTCCCAAAATGCTAATGCTAGATATGTGATGATGAACCTTTGCTTTCTTGCTTGCTTGCTATATATACAAAATTCAAGTAAGATTAGATTTCCCTTCCGCCATCTAATCCCAGTCCAGTCCAGACACAATCTATTTATTTGGTGTGGTGGATGGATATCGATGATATTTCCCAATACAATGTTTGCCTCCCTTTCCCCGCTTGATCGCTCATTAAAACATCATCGTCTTGTCTCATATACAGATCCCCCTCCTCTCAAGGTTCCCTTGTCGTGTTAGATAGATAGGCAGGTAGATGGGTGTTTCCTCATCATGCCATGCCATACCATATCATCTATCCCACCTTGCTTCGTCTCGTCGTTTGATCCCAACCCAACCAAAACCATTTCATTCCAGTCATTAACCAACCAACCAACCAACCTTCCCGGTCCCGTTCATCCCATCCCATTCGAGGTTTGTTCCTCGCGTAAGGTAATCGTAAATAAATAATAAATAGAAATCCAACAAGAAAAAGACGTGCCTGCCCCTCATTCTCCGAGGACTAGGTCAGGGCCATACACATAGGGTATGGTATGGTATGTGTGATATCGCATCCCCTTCCACAGTAAAAGAGAGCCGGGAGATGGATTGATCAATCATCGGCCAAACTGCTGCTTCCCGTACTGCTTCCGCTAATCGTCGACGATCCGCCGCGGGCTTGTTGCACCAGACGGTAGATGCCGTAGGCGATGAGGGCGAGGATGATGAAGAGGATGATGATGATTACGGCGACGACGTCGTTTTCCTTCATTTTGGCGGCGGTTGTTGGGGAATTGGTGAGGTGTGAAGTGGTGTGTATATGGGTGGGAGAGAAAGTGAGTGGATTTCCTGGTGATGTGTTGCGGTGAGGATATGGATATGGATATGGATGTGGTGTGTTTTGCGGTGAAGAACGATGGTTTGCGATGAATTGGACTGATTTGGTTTTCAATCAATCGATGGGAGGAATGAGGAATCTAAAGATTCTGTTAGTATCGTGCATGATATTGGATATATCCATCCATCATTTTGCTCATTAAACTGAACGAACATACCTCTCTTTCTCTCGTCTCCAAATCCTCAGCCTCGTCTCGTCTCGTTCGTTGTCAACGTAAACAAATGCGATAAGAGCTTTCTTTTTATCCAATCAATCGATTGATAATAGTACAACCCCGAAGAACGTAGAGTGACGATGAATAGCTATGTCCAAAATTGGTAGGAATGTAGGAATGGAAGAAACAGAAGAGAAAAGAGAGGGAAAGGAAAAGACAAAAGACAAAGTAGGTCGAGGTTCTTGTAACACTGGTTGTCCTGCCATCTTCATTTTTCTAGTCAGGAACGCTACCGAGTTAAGAATAGGATTGGTGAGCTGGTGAGCTGGTGATGGCAGGGGTTCGTGTGTTGTGGTGAAAAAGAAGGCGGCGGGGAGATGAAGCGCGTCATCATTGGCTGGGACTTGGGAGAAGGCTGGGGATTTGGTTTGAGGAGAGGTTTTTCGGTGGTGATAATAGTGAATATGAGAATATGAGGATTTACCGAATTTATACAACATATTACCAGAATACAAATTTATACAACGTGTTACCAGAATACAAAGCAAGAAGAAGGAAATGCACAATTACCTATGAACTATCGTCGTCGCACAATCCCATTGACTTCTTCCTCACGTTATCCGGGGGCATGAACTCGCCTCCCTCATCACCGCGTCAACGCTTCCCTTGCCCTCAAACCAACTCGTGTTACCAGCCACATCTTTTCGCCGGGCCAACTTCTTTTCTTTCCCTCTTACGAAGTACAAGCGAAAAAAGCCCAATTCCCAAGCCGCTGCCACGTGGTGAGGAAAGTTTTGGGAGAATATGAAAGGGTCTCAGGGTTGTAGATGGGTGAATACTTCGTAGGTAGATGGGTGGTTCAGATGGATGGATGTACAGGTACAAGATTTGTTTGTGATTGGAGTGGCTACGGAAATGGCTCGTTGCATGTAAACACTTGACCATCATATAGAACGGTTGAGTTATATGTAGTAGTATGTCCACGTCTATATGTTTTACAACGAAGCCGATAATGGGATAATGTGATAATGTGATAATATGATACTGTGATATAATGTGATAATGTGATAATGATAATATGATCAAGTGATCATGTGATAATGCGATAATGCTCACAAGACTACAGCCTTGCCCCTCAATCACTCGCTAACCATAATCCCATTCGTCACGATAATCATTTCAGCCCCCACCATGACTCTAGATGTCTATTCTACTGCCTAGCTGATAATACAATCTACTATTTCCACAACCGTAATCGCCTCTTCATACCTACTTATACATAAACCGCTCTCCTTCTCTCTGAGATAACCAACAATCCCCATCATCCTACTCACAACCCTCCAAAATGCCCACCTCAGAACCCCGACCTATGATCGTCGGACCCGACAGCGGCCCCGAACCTCCCTTCCCCCTGCGCATGGAAGGCAAGGTCGTATCTGGATTCGGACGTGGTTCTAAAGAGGTATAACATAATAACATTCTCTCCCTTTCAGTCCACACAAGAAACTCAAGCTAATCCATCCGTCCCCTTCTCCACAGCTCGGCATCCCCACCGCCAACATCCCCGTCGACACCGCGCCATGGATCGACTCCGCAGCCAGCGGTGTCTACTTCGGCTACGCATCTCTCGACCCCCCACCCACCTCCTCCACCACCTCTACTTCCCCCTCCCCCTCGCTCCCAACCATCTACCCAATGGTAATGTCCATCGGCTACAACCCCTTCTACAAGAACACGATCCGCTCCGCCGAAGTGCACCTGCTGCATAAATTCGCGAGCGATTTCTACGGCTCGTTCATGCGCGTGCTGATTCTGGGGTACATACGGCCGGAGCTGGATTACGTGGATCTGGAGAGCTTGGTCAAGGATATCCAGTGCGATATTGAGGTTGCGAGGGGGAGTTTGCAGCGGGAGGCGTGGAGGAGGTGGGGGGAGGAGGAAGGGGGGGAGGGGTGGAGGTGGGTGGTTGAGAAGGAGGATGGGGATGGGGAGGGGATGGGGAAGGA
>JAJCXA010000336.1:0-10598 GCA_026770245.1 Clarireedia aff. paspali H2
TCCCTATGCCTATCCCTATGCCTATCCCTATGCCTATCCCTATGCCTATCCCTATGCCTATCCCTATGCCTATCCCTATGCCTATCCCTATGCCTATCCCTATGCCTATCCCTATCTCCAGGAACTGTTCCAACAGTTCGCGGAAATCGCATCGGCGTTCATATCGTTGTTATTCGCAGATAAGTTGCCAGTTGTCGGAGTTTGTTTCCTTAGACTACGGTATTTTCCCACCAGAGTTCGAAGAAATTATGATTGCATTGCGCAGCCGGTGATTTGAGTTGCGCATTGTTGCCCGAATGTCTCCGCGGTTTGGAGAATGGCGCGCGTTGAGTTTGTTTCGAGATCTGATCGAAGACCTTTAGGGAGGGAGGCTAGAAGCTAAAATGGATTAATGATCTGGTTTTCTCCATGTCTCTGATCCGGTACCTTGATGAGAAATACGGCTGCATGTGCTGTCATGACATGAACTGAATCCTAGACAAAATACAGCTGTTTCAAAGGCCCAAATTCCTGCGATATATGTTCTAGCATACCGATTGCGCTAGAGGAACATAGCCATGGTGCTGACTTAGACACTGGAGTTCCATGTTTGATGCCGTTGAGTGTTCTCCAGGGAGAATTTGCCAAACTGAGCTTCTCGGCTTAAAATACCGACTTGCTGAAGTCCTTCATTGCCCCAAGATCCACTGGAACTCGAGGTCAAATCCGTATTTCCAGCTACTGAAGCTATTGAAGAAATTGCAGGCTCTTCTTCCCGCTGTGCGACAATTGACTCCGATTCGACTATCTTCATAGTTATCGTAGGACCATTTTGAGCTTCATTGCTATGAAGATTTCGTTTTATTCTAGACCACTATATGAGTGACTTCCAAGCAATTGACCATTATTTCTTTCTCCGGAAAGCTCACCTCGTTCCTGGTTTTCTTCCCCTGCGATGCTGCTCAAATACACAGTCCAGCGATTTCTGTCTACAGCGATCGCACCTCTCGTTTGAAGATGTACGTCTACATCTCAGCTTAGCATTTCTGCACGCCAAGCATGCCGGCTGGCTAGAGACGCATCGTCAGCAGTATTCGTGGAGTTCTATCCGAAAAAACTTGCCTGGCTGTTTTCGACCGAGCTCGACCGGATTCCACGGCAGACATATTTTTTCCAATATGAGGGTGCAGTTAGGGAGACTCAATTGAATTCTCCTCTGAGTTTCTGATGCACAATCATGGCGTCGCTATCTGGAGCAATCGCGACTCACCAAGCCGAGTGGAGGTGGATTAACCTATCAGTGGCCGGGTGATAGGCGCTGAGCTCCCCCACCTTTAGGCGGTGCGAAAGTACAGTATATCTAGGCATGATAAGACTACTCATAACATAGGTCTCTCATCGATTACCGGATAGATATCTCAATGAAGGCGATGAGGAGCTTCTGAATTGTAGCCCATAGAATATAGTTATGTCGTGTATAAAAGGATCCCATATTGTTTAATGAACAGGTTGGACCCCAGGAGAGAGTCCCTGGACGTGGGGGCTTCACCAGGTCGCGTAATAAGTATTACCTCCAGTGACACTTCACAGGACAGGTCTATGCTTCAACCACTGTACTTATGTTCCTTCAGTGCGAAGATTTCAAGAATCATGTCTGCATTTCGATTAATTAATTTACTGTCTATACTCAGCACCACAGTCTCCCATCGTCTCGAATACATCCTTCGCTCTCGACCTATCCAAGATACTCTTGATTGCCGCCTTGTCCTCCTCATCCAACTTGAAAGACAGCGCTTTTAAATTTTCCTCAATGTGCTCACTGATACCCATTCTCGCACCGATAATGACAGCGCCGACGTAATCATGATCCAAGACCCATCGAATTGCTACACTGGAGATGGAGACACTATATTTTGGTCCGATTGATGCAAGGACTTGGAGGAGTTCTTGGAAAAGGAGCCAGCCTCCCCAGATTGTGATCATTTCGAAATACTACAATACCTCGTTAGCAAGTTCGCTGGAGGGTGAGTGATGCGGTTACCTTCCGGTGACTGGGCGTCATATTCTGATCGAAGAGATTTGGAGCAGGTTTGCCCAACCATTTATCTGCTAAGAATCCACCACACTGTCTCAGTCAGTCGACAGGTCCTGGCCGTATATTTAATATTTCGTTCTTACCAGAGACCCATATGTTAATAGCTTGACGTTGTGCTTACGGCAGACTTCCACCATTTTGAATGTGGGCCGAAGGTCGATGAGAGAGAACTAAAGACATGTAAGCGTCACTAGTCGGTAGTGGTGTAGCTAGCTGCAGCATTTATACGAACTTGAACTTGATTTGAGACTGGATTGACACCATTCTCTAATAATTCTTCCATGTGTTCAGTATCGAAGTTGCATAGCCCCAGGTCCCTTACGCTAGGGTGCTCGGCTATCAAACGTGCTGCTTGCACATATTGCTTGTCGTTGTACTTCTTCCATGTTAGGAGGCACCGCTTCAAGTCAATGTCGGGAAACTCACATCTTGCCAATGGAACTGGAGCAACTCAACACTAGTAGAGTTGATGGCTGTGAGACGTTCCGAGATGTTCTCATCGACAACTTCTTTAGTTACACGAATTGGTTCGAATACAGCCCACTTGGTAGCACAGTATATCTTCTCTGAATCTGCTTGCGCTGAACGGAATTGCCCCTGATTCAGGTTAGCTAAACTCCAAGAGGCGAAGTGCTCAACCCACAAATGTTACTTCTGCATCGCCATAATGATCTGCCATATCTACACACCCAAGCTATCAGCTACTTTTCAATGACCTGTACCAATTTACCAACGCACCGTACGCGATGAGTCCCGAGTCAACATGTTTTCTAAAATGGCGATCTATCTTCGCCCTCGAAGCAGTTCCCCAAGCAGGACTAGAAAACTGCCACAATCCCATAAACATTCTTGGAACTTCTGCCGTCCCCAGTTGAAAAGATTCCAGCGAGCTTTTAGTCGAGTGAAATCCATTTGTCAATGGTTTTCCAGCGCCATTCTGGACTTGACTTTCGGTACTTCCGCCGTACAAGAGCTTCTCTAGACAACCCAAGCCACGCTCGAATGCGAAATCTTGACCTGAAGATGCCGCCTCATCTCTGCATTTATAAAGTGTTGCTTTCAACCCCGCCACTGTTTTCGCATCTTCGCTATCCATCGGCCTTATGCCCGAGCTCGTAAGAAGCTGCTTGTGTACTGCTGTCGTTGCTTGCACAACATCCCCATCAATTGTCGCTAGAACATCCAAGAACCCTTCGCTATCCTCATCCTGTGTATTTTTGTTCCATTGCATGGCTTGCAGTTGTTGTATAACGCCTGTTAGGAGTTCCATGCTTTCGAAACCGAATCCACATCCCATCAAACACCGATATCTGCCTTGTATCTTTTGTAGATCTGCGGTCGGCTTGACAGAGCCATTTGAAGACGTGAAAAGATTGGGTATGGATGAAGGTCGTGTATTTTCGAGGTATTTGGTCGCAAGTCTGTGAAGACCAGCTGTGACTTGCGCATTCTCTCCCAACAAGCCTCGCAGAATCGATCGAAGACCTTCGGGTGGCATGTTCGCGATGATCGTGTCCGTCATCATGTTGACATGTGCTGCCTTTGCCGGCGTCTTCGCATCGTGGCTGTCTACACTGCTTCCTGCCATTTTGACGATGTCTGGTATGTAGGAAGTGAATGTCAATTGAGTCAAGATTTCATCCAGCTCCCTTTTTGCCTAACCTTTTGAGATTCCTTGACAATTTCTCGATTATTCAAAACCAGATCCACTCTCTCTCGATGCTCGAGGGGCTTTACCAAATCCAAATCCATAATTCCTAGCATGGATAAATGAAGTTGTTGATTATTCATGGCGGGGAAATCGGCTTATCTTTTGAACACCGAGGGGCCAAAGATTCCTGAAGCCACTGGCCCACCAGCCCACCACACACCCTGCCAGCATCGCTCCCAAGCCCCGACAATTCGCCTATCACCTTGAACGCCGACCACGACTCTTATCTCGAAACGGCGCGGCGGGTCCTTCAAGGTTCAGATAGTCCTGGATGACTGTGCAGGTCGTCTACCCCCATCTCGACACGAGCTATGTAGACACCTTGGAGCCGTCCGACGGTCTGGACATTCATATATGATATGGTGGAAGCCGATCGTGAAACTTCCTTGAAAGCAACATATTTGTTCATATTGCAACTACGCGTTGTGTATATATTGCAGTTGTCTCATTATGACTTCCAGCTTGGAAGGATCAGTAGATCCAAAGCCGTCGTCAATCATGAAATCAGATTTTGTTTCGCATCCTGTCAACGATCTTGATGTTGAAACGGGTTCGAGTAAGAATGCTTCGGAGGAGCTGAAGAGAAATATGAAGGGGCGTCATATTAATATGATAGCAATTGCTGGAATGATTGTGAGTTGTTGCCGAGGACGATGTAACATGATCAATTGCTGATCTTCGAAAGGGAACTGGCCTATTCTTGAGCTCTGGTAGCACGATCGCCATGGCCGGCCCAGCTGGTGCTTGGCTGGCCTACATGTTCATGGGATTTGTGACAGCAGGAGTCAGCGTATGACGAACCTCCTTTCCAATTTTCCAATGTCGGACCAACTAACACTCGATGACCAGTACACAACCGGAGAAATCACAGCGTTCATGCCAGTAACAGGCGGATTCGTCCGTCATGCTACAGCATTCGTGGAGCCAGCGCTTGGTGCTGCGACAGGATGGAATTTCTGGTACACAATGGCGATTTCTGTACCAGCCGAACTTTCCGCCGCAGCAACATTGATCCAATTCTGGGACGAGAAAACAAATCCCGCTGTCTGGATTACTGTGTTTCTTGTTGTGATTGTGGCTCTTAACTTCTGTGGCGTCCGTATGTACGGTGAAGTGAGTACCTCATCCCGTTTTTCTTCCCAGCGCGGCTGACATGGTGCTAGTCTGAAGTCATATTCGCCTCCGTGAAGATAGCACTAATCATCGGGCTCATCATCGCTGGTCTTGTTGTAGATCTAGGTGGTGGACCAAAGGGAGAAAGACTCGGTTTCCGTTACTGGAAAACACCAGGAGCTTTCAACGAATATCTTGTGCCAGGAAACACGGGAAGATTCTTAGCTTTCTGGTCCTCATTGATCAGTGCTGCGTTCAGTTATGGTAATATTCAGGTTGTCGCGCTTTCAGGAACCGAGACGGCAAACCCACGGAAGATCATTCCCGATGCGACGAAGAAGACTTTCTTCCGCGTTTTCTTCTTCTATGTCCTTAGTATTCTGATTGTGGGAATGATTGTGTAGGCTTTGTTTTTGAATCTCCTTCCTACTCCTGAGACTGATAGCAAACAGGCCGTACACCAGCGAAGCCCTCTCCAACTCAACCGGAACAGCGGCCTCATCCCCCTTCGTCATCGCATTCAAAGCGGCCGGCATAAACGTCCTCCCATCTATAATCAACGCGGTTGTATGCACCTCTGCCATCAGCAGTGGTTCCGCATGCATTTTTCTAGCCTCTAGAACACTCTATGGTCTAAGCGCCGATGGTCATGCTCCTAAGATCTTCATGCGATGTAACCGATACGGTACACCATGGTATGCTGTAGCATTGAGTATTATGCCCTCCCCACTTGTATATATGGTTGTTAGCAACAAGGCTTCAACTGTGTTCTCATGGTTCGTCAATATCACCACGGTGGCTGGGTTGATTGGATGGGTTGTGATAGAAATTACTTATCTGCGGTTCTATTATGCGCTTCAACGACAGGGTATCTCAAGAGATGGTAAGTCTTTTTCAGACACTCAAAGTTTTCAGTATTCTGACTTCCGTATAGCACTACCATATAAAAGCCCGCTCCAGCCTTATGTCGCATGGATCACTGGTTTCATCATTTTCCTAATCGTTTTCTTTTCGGGTAAACATTCACATCCCAATCCCTCATATTCTTCGGTTTCTCCTAACATATCATTCCAGGTTACGCAGTGTTCTTCCCCGGAAAGTTCACAGCATCCGGCTTCCTAACATATTACATCAACATCGCAATCTTCATTGGTAAGCTCGCTCTCTTTCCTCTCCTTGTGGCCTCGAGGATCTCCTTTCCTCCCTTGCTCCGCTGGAAAATCTCCACAGCTGACATCCCATTCTCGCAGTGCTCTATGCATTCTTCAAAATCTTCCTAACGTCTAAAATCATTCCACTGCAATCAATAAACTTCGAAGGCGAATTCGAATCCATCCGACGCTGGAAAGAGAGTTCGGAGAGCATGGATGATCCGAATAGGAGTGTCGTTAAGAAAATCTGGGATAAGATATTTTAGATATATTAGGTAGATTTAGAGGAACGAATAATGTTGAGACTTGAATCTTATACACATAATTAAGCTACTCAACAGCAATCTCTCATGACGAGCGTGAGAGTTATCTGCTATCTTCTCGGGTGACATATCTCGAGAGCTTACTTGTAGAATATCATTGAAAGCATGTATCCTCTGTCGCTGAGTACGAATAACGAGCATATACTCTCTTGTCATCGACAGTAAGCGCCCACGAATTTTGAGTGTTAACCTTTCGAATCCGGGGAAATCCAAAGTATCATGGGAATCCGCCCACCAATCAGTCTAAGACTCCAAGGCCATGTACAGTATGTACAGAGTGACATGTGCATCTCAAACGTCGGTCCGCGAAACGATTTGTGTAGTATTGTAGGGCAATCTGCGCAGCTATATGAATGGATTAGTTCTTGGGGCATAGTTAAGAGGTGAATTCTAATAAGTTTGCGGCACTCTGATCGTTTTGTACTTGTAATAATGCGCTCATAAGAAACCTTTTGATGGTGGAAGACTACCACAAAATATAGAAGATAGTAGATACTTGCAGGAAACAATTTGACTTGATGATTCCGGTGCAAATTTCGAGTAGGATTCAGCAGAAGTATGGGAATGGGTTTCTTTGGAGGGTTTGTACCTTTACTGTATATATGAATTTCTCCTTCTCCCGTAAACTCTCCCAAAACATAACCCAAATCCGAAGCCATTTACGTCTTGATTCAAAACATCCTAATAATAATCCTCTAGGACCTATCTGTCACCTTCGCAGATGTTCCCAAGAGTTCTCGGATAACAGGATCTTGGGTTTGATATTGATTGCAACATCATCTGAACGTTTTTCCAGTGGAGGAAGTCGTACGTTACCGGTCTGCAATGGAGATTCGCTTATGTTAAAAGAATACCAAAAACGAAGCATAGGCCAGACCTTACCAGACGATGGAGAGGTAGAGCGAAGCTCATATGAATTGCTCCAAGGAGGAGGATAGCAATGAAATTAGTACGCATAATGGTGATGGATGGCTGTTGAGAGCAATACTAGTACTAAATGTAGTCGACGATAAGATAGCGGTCGATGATGAAAAAGAAGTAATATTGAGTAAAATTACAATATATAAAAAGGTACTAACATTCGATCTTCATTTTTTGTTAGTGGTAGCCATATAGGAATGACCCTGAGTCCGTGGGGACCGGCAAATGATGTTAGGATTACCATCACATCTGATAAACCTACCGAGTACGAATCATCGTCATCTTGGCACATTATCATAGACCTGCATGAGAGCGCAGTGTTTCATCCTGTGTTCCCAGACATGATTGATAGACCTCGACACATCGTGTTAAGAGGAAATACACGCACGAAGTGGCTCCATCTGATTCAGATCTCCATGCGGGTTGTGTTGGGGTGGGAAAAGCCTGAGCCCGACACCGCTATTTATGTAGAATATGATCTTCGTGGCGCAACAGCCCCTGCTACTTACGGGGGATCGTGCAGTATGCCAGGTACCACTGAATAGGATAGCTAATGATATTAACCTTATTTGTATCTCTATTCGGACGTCATGATTGAAATTATACTTGACTCGTTCACCTGGTTGTTGAGCGGCGCTTACTAGTTGCAAACAACTGGAATGGTACGTAGAAGTAAAGAGGGGCGGAAAGGGGGGTCGAAATAGGCGGGAGGTACCATACAAAAAGCGGATATGAATGTGTCTGCGTTTTTGAAGAGGCACAATCAAGGTAAAGAAAGAAGCACTCTTCTCAGGAATTATTTACACCTACATTGAGGTTAGTTGATCAACTTACAGTATTTGCCTATGGAGCAAACTATCGAACACCACTGCATGTGAGCCCTGCATACATGCACGGCCATACGGGTACGTGTTTAATGTGAGTCAAATGTCTCGGTCCAACTGTACACGTCAAATTCATGTAGAATCTAAATGGTTTCAGTGCCTTGCAAATACTACTTCTCAAGTTGTGTTTACACTTCTGTTCTCCTACCTACATATCATCTATGTTCGCCAAACTAATAAATAAGAGTGTTTAAATGAAGAGAAAGAACGCAGCGTTATCAATCATACCCAGATCGTGACGTTGTAATAAAAAATGTCTTCGGAAAAGCCCCTTATGGAAGATGTCGACTTTGAAGATCGATCTTCATCTTCATTCGACGGCGAATACCATCAGCCACCGCCGACAAGAGCATGGAAAGTATCAACTGTAGTTCTCGCCATCACAACTGTGATATTCGCGGCAACAACCATAGGTCTTTATATACGCCAAATCCCCGGTCACAGCAGTCAAAAAGGCTACGACACAGAGTTTGGTAAGTAGTAGCAGTTTCCGGAAAGGTGATCATAGTTTATTGACAATATTCGCTAGGCCCAGCGAGATCGAGCATCGAGAAGCAGCAAGTAAGATTCACGAGCGCTCTTGTGTACAATGAGAGTTCGCAACTATGGTATCGTGAACACGATCCAGCACAGCCGCAATTTGTCGGAGAACCAAAACCAGAGATTGATGAAGCTTGGGATAAACTTCTCCAAGGTCAATATATTGTTGTTACTAAAGAAGAATCTTCTCACCTTGAAAACCCTATGGAGATTAACGGGTATTATTTTGGAGAGTATGAAATCCATGAGTCCGAAAAAGTTCGAAGCTAACACTACACAGAGTCGAGGTAATGCACTCTTTGCATTGTCTGGTTTGTTTTCTTTTTCCCTACAAGTGATTGCGATAGACTAATGTTTCAACAGAATGCTATCCGGAAAGCATTATATCCAGAGTACTATGCTGGGCATGCTCACCATGGTGCAAGTTTACCAGAGTATCTTGACCATATCCACGTTGGTAAGGACCACTAGTTTCTGAAATTATGTACTTGCACTTACAATTTATTTCAACTTTAGAACACTGCATTGATCAGCTTCGTCAAACTATTCAATGCGCAGGAGACCTGACTCCAGTGCCTCTTAGGCTTTATGGTGAAAGGCCAAATGCTATCTTGGCAGGTACACCACAAGTCCATACTTGCAGGAATTGGGACAGTTTTAGAGAGTGGTACACTATGAGAGAGAAAAAATACGGTTCTCTGTAGGAAAAGTAATGAATTGGCATCAGACTCAATGAATGATTTACTCAAGAGTGTATACCCAGGAGCGTATTGAGAATCTCAGTATCTGCATTCTATATAAAATCTATATAAAATAGATCTATAAAACTTTAATCACTGCGCATCACTCTAATAAGCTTCTAAGAACTTAAATTTACATTCTTACGGTATTCTGAAATTTTACTAATAAGTATCCAATCCTCCTCAGTCATAATTTTAATCTACTTCAAGATGCAATACCTTCATGAAACCCAGAGGAGTCGACTCTGTAGAACACGAAAAATAGGGTCCTTTTTTGCGTCTATGTATATCTTGGACAAACTATACTTTCTTATTCCGTAGTAAATGCCACAATCTTTCTGCAGTATCTAGTTCGAAGGATAAGTACCATTTTTCAGCCCTACTGTCCTAAGTGCATTGCCCTTGCAGGTGTAATAATACATGCTATTTCATGATCTATTATGTTTCTTGATCCAATTCTGTCCTTTGATTTGAGCGAATGGATCTACTGTGGTGACACAAGTAAGGATCTGACGCCATCTATCTTATAAAAGTTATTATTCATTAAGCTCACTAACCCTAAAATAAGAGAATTCAAGACGCTGGTGGATGGAGCCTTTACCACTGTAGATAGCACAATTTGTCTTAGAATGAAACATGCAGCTAATTGGTCGCCGCATACCCCCTCTCACTTGTCTAATCTGGAATTCCAAGAAGAATAAGTAGAGATGAAAAAAAGAAAATCGTGTTTATTCATTAAAATACTCATCACAGTACCATACATTAATCATCCTCTCCAACATATTCCACTATCCAGCAAAGAAATAAGCATATCCAACAACTTCTTTCAAAAAGAAAACCGTTATTCATCGTCTCTCCTTTCCTATCGCCACAAGAGCATCATTATTGGCCACATAACTTCCAACCTTGACATCGGCAATCAGCCCCTTTATCAAACTTCCCCAGCGTCAATGTATCAATTCTCAGTGTGAAGTGGATATGATGCTCATTATCCTGATAGCTAGCAATGAACACGGACTGCTTCGGAAGGATGCTAACTATCATAAGACCTTTAAACCATATTATCCAAAAGAGTTGAATCACGCTTCTATATTAAATTGACCTAAGCCCGGACCACCGTTGCAAAAAAACACGGGTCAGG
>JAJCXA010000337.1:0-10270 GCA_026770245.1 Clarireedia aff. paspali H2
ACCCACGTGCGGTCAGCTCATGCAACATCGTGATGATTCGGTCCAAATCGTCACAATAACTCTTACTCACGATACGAATCCGTGTTTATGATCTGATAGGTTCAAAGCAGGTCTGAATAGGTCTTACCCTCTCCCTGGGCAGCAACAGGTAAAAATGCACGATCTTCGGCTGGTCCCTGAGGCTGCGAACAGCTGATATCGGCTCTATCATAGTAGAACTCATTGGATTCGCATACCGGCTTGCTATAGGCGGCGTGTGGTGTCCAGTTAAGAGGCAAATTCTAACCTGGAAGATCGAGTCGAGACATCTGCGACGTTTGCACTGAGGACATGTTCACTGGTCATATCTGGCACGAAGTAGAGTTAGTTTCTTGGAAGATTGGAGTGATTGTTGTCCTTGTATTCGCAAAGTAAAAAAGGTGGATGTTATAGATCTCAATGGCTTCGAGAGTCAATACCCTTGCAGGAAAATAGGAAAAAGAACAAAAGGGCAAGAGCTACTGAGACGCAAGCGAGCTGGGCGGGTAGCTGAATTGGAGCGGTAGGGGAGCGTAGACACGTGATGCAGCTGATGAAGTAGGCGGCCTAGGTGCAACGGTGAGGTATTGATGAAACTTAATACTGGCGGTTTATTTTCACCGGCGAGTCAGAATTACTGCCATTTGAATAGTGTGAAAACGTGGAGAAATAGATTTATCCTCTTTATTCCGCTTAAACCAAACGCTAGTACACCTTGAATGTCATACTGGATACAAGGTATTCCACTTGGTGCTTGCAAATCCTTTACAGAGGTACTCTATACTCTTCATCATAATCATCCGTCAATGCTACGGGTAGTCCCCATCCAAAATACCAATTATCCAACAGCCTCCCCACCTCGAATTCAAAACGCAAAGGTGTCAACCGCTCCCGAGCATTAAAGACACAAAAATTCGTTTTGGCAGCGTTTCCTCCTGGACCATTTAGCGTAAAATTGTAATGCAAGAGCGGAGCTAGCCAACAAGGCTTCTTAGTTGCAACCAGACCAAGCTCATTGCTTATGTCCACAGCCGTGGTCTTGACAAGCGCTGTATAGCCTGTTTTAAGCACGTACCGCTTGATGAATTCTTCCACCCTAGATGCCGAGTATAGTGTCAGAAGCTTACAGTATTGTGTTTGGAGTTATGTTGAGATGAAAGTACCGACCTGAGCATACTTGTGTTTGTTGCTGCTGTTCCGAGGAATAGATTCTGTGCAACTTGGGAGGATGCAGCTTGGCTATCTGCTCCTCCAAGGCCACCATATGACCACGCTGATCGGTGGAGCCACTAAAAAGTAATCATTAGTTGTAAACTTGAGGCCAAGATGGCTCAAAATCTTACCTCGGCGTCCCCAATCAGAGGTGGAGGAGTGCCAGTACTTTGCCAGACAATGTTTGCTGCCTTGTTCAAATTGTAAGCTCAAACCGAGAATTTAGAATCTAGAATACATGCATTATTTGATGATATTCCCATCACTGTCCCTTGATTTGCAGGTCTCTTCAAAGTACGAGTCACGTTGATCTTGAGGGGGGTCAACGTGGTAATCGTATCGCCTGTCCATGTTCCGACGGAAATATGTTGATTTGCGAGAACAACCGCAGGTCCGGTTAAAGTTGAAGCAACTTGCACTCCTCTAAAACCATAAGTTGGTAGCTTTGCAAGGCCGATAGTAGTTGTCCAGACTTCATAAAGATCCAGTGGATGGCGGCCAACCATTTGTTTCCCTTGGCGCCAAATACTATCTAAGTTTGGCCCAAGAACCTCGCAGTGTGCTGGAGCAAACGGAACTGGCACTTTGAGTGCTAAGTTAGTCGTTAAGGCGTTTTTGTCCTCTGCTTTTTTCTTTCTCTCCTTCGCACTCTCCCATACTTTTATGACGCTTTCTTTAAGCTTTTGAGGACCCTCTACACTACGTTCTATAAGCTTGCTTGTCACCACAAAATATAGAGTGCAGTTCTGAACATTGGAATCCCAGAATCGTGATATGACTGTCCAAGGCTCTTTTTGTGGGTAAGTAGCGGCAGCAGCGATATCTAAAACACATAATTATAAGCAGTAGAGTTTATAGGAACTAGATGACCTTACTGAACCACTTCGAGAACATCCGATCGTGAGAGGCGTATGTATTGTTGGTTCCAAAGAGTAAGCCTCTGTAGTAATCATTCATAGCATTCACAACAGGCCTAATTGTACCGTCTTGGTCCCATGCAAAAAAAGGGTGGCGACACTGCTCATGAAGTCTCTTGTCTCGGTCGTACATGAGCTGAGCACTAGGGCCTAGCCTGTTGACAACATCCTCGAGGCGGATGAAACTGTTCCAATTGACTTGTGTGACAAAATTCGAGGCATCTGGAACGTATACAAAACGATCCGTTTCATATCCTGTTGCCTTGGTTTTGTATACGATGACCTTTAGCTTAATCTCTTTCTCATCTGAACTCGTACCGTCCTCCTTTAAGAAAGGTCGTCCGTTTCTAGTTGACCAGTAGAAGAAGCTATTCGCCCATGGAATAGGCGTAATTGTAACTGTTTCCACTGGGGAGAATCCGACTCCGACGTTGTCTTCCTACGGTTAGCATCCGTAATATCGCTATGAGCAGAATCAAAATAAGCTTACTATTTCGATCTTGGAGTGCATCAGGCAAGACAGTCGCAGCCGGAGCGGAAGGAACTTTGTAAATGGGTGGTACCATTTCCACTTCAACAGATTCAGAATAATTAGGTATTTTCCGGTCACTTAATACCGTACTGTAATGAAGAGGAAAGCTGCGCTTGAAGGGATGATATAATACAGGAGCTACGGGACTCGGGGGGGAAGCTTATATTATGCCATTCTTCACGTGGGAAGTGTGTTTTCACTTGAGCTAGCTTGAAGATGCCTGTAGTGATAGCGCCTGAAAATCATATGCAAAAATGAGATTCCCACTGCACTCCACGGGAAGAGCGGAGACCTAGAATAGTAAAACATCCGCCTTGTGTGAAACACAGTAGTTCTAGGCTATGGCCATATCTTCGATATTCCCAAAGTGGGCGCCCAGTCAGCCACAAATTCACTTCGTAACCCCAAAGAAGAGTTTCAGCTGCTGGAGATTCGCGTAAATAAGGTTTGAAAACAATAGTCTGGTTTTGATCGGATCGACCAGCTTAGCTTCTTCTCCTTCTGGCGATGGGACTAGCTGTTGCCGCTGGGTTGGCAGCTGGCCACCGCTTTTAGACGTGAGCGGGTCGGGCCCTAGCAAGTGGTGGTAGCTTCGATCTATTTTCGGAGGGTAAACAAGAACGGGTGGGGTTGAAGAGTTTTCCAGGACTTTGATAGGCGGGTTGCCGAGACATTGTCTGCCCCTAGGCTGCGGCGTGGGGCCCCATGGGCCGGGTTTTCCACTTCTTGTCCCGCCCACTGGGTCCCCACGGGCTGGCCGGGTAATGGGACAATGGGATGTCCCGCCCATAGGTTACCCAGTAGGCTGCCAAGAACCCAATAGGCTGCCAAAAACCCAATAGGCTGCTAAGAACCTAATGGGCTGCCAAGAACCTAGGACCTCTTGTAGACTAAGAAGTTATATAGAAAATAATTTCTACTCAAATAGTATTTATATTATATATATTTCAATCAAGTCAAAAAAATTAAGAAATCATTGTATCGTTTATTAATCTAAGTAACCTTATAATAGATTAGTTATTGCCTATTACCCTGTGGGCTACCTATTACCTATAATCCAACTTATTACCTACTAGGTAATAGGTAACCTACTGGGTAATAGGTAACCTACGGGTCGCGGGTAACCTATGAGTCGTGCGCCGGGTTTTCATTTTCTCAGCCTACCCAGTGCCCCAAAGGGTCAGCAGCCCGCCTACTGGGCTTCTGCCGCAGCCTACCTGCCCCGCAATGGGTTTTCTCCTAAATGATCAGCTATGTACTTGATATCCAGAATCACATTTGTCTCCGATGTATGCAATCGTGGGATGAGTTCAAAATTTACGTCTAAGCTGTTCAAAGAAGATATCCCTCACTTCAAGTTTGTACACATTTCACAGATTATCCTCTCAGACCCCTTCTGCCGCTCAGCTACCCCTAGGCTGCGGCATAAGCCCAGTGGGCGGGCTGCTGACCCTTTGGGGCACTGGGTGGGCTGAGAAAATGAAAATCCGGTGTACGACTTATAGGTTACCCGTGACCCGTGGGTTACCTATTACCCAGTAGGTTACCTATTACCTAGTAGGTAATAAGTTAGCTATAGGTAATAAGTAGCCTACAGGGTAATAGCCAACAATTAATCTATTATAAAAAAGACTATAATAATTATAAGAATCTATAAGTAATATTTTAATTAAACTAAATTATAAGTTTAATTTTCAATACAAAGTATAGTAGAAAGAGTACTATATATATAATTTCTTAGTCTAAAATAGATTCTAGGTTCTTAATAGCCTATTAGTTCTTAGTAGCCTACTAGGTTCTTAGCAGCCTACTGGGTGACCTATAGGCGGGACAGCCTATTGTCCCATTACCTGCCCAGCCTATAGGGACCCAGTGGGCGGGACAAGAAGTGGAAAACCCGGCCCATGGGGCCCCATGCCGCAGCCTAGCTACCCCGCCAATTTCATAGCTTCTTCGTATTCCTTCTTCAAGTCGTCGTCATCTTCCTTTTCGATCAGCTCAGGGAAGTTAACTAGCTTGCCAATGTTCCGAAAAATAACGCGATTAACATCGGCTAGCCCCTTCTCAAAGGCTGAATAGTGTCCAGCTGCTACCACCACAGAAAGCAATTTTCTGCACATCTCTTCGATAGTGGGGAGAGTGCGCTGATCCTTGCAGCTTTCCAGAGCATTCTCGACATCTGTCATGGCAACAGAAATTCTCGCAATCGCACTCTCTCGGTCCTCAATCGCTTTGACGGCCTCAACAGCTGGTCCTTTGAGATTGCGCATCTCCTCGAGTGTGTTGCCTAGCACGCGCTTGGTTCGCGCCGCCTTCTTGGAACATTTGCGAAACTCTCGAACTCGGTTTAAGGCAGAGGTCACTTCGCATTCTGCTGCTTTCAACAAGGTACCGTATCCGCTTATGACAGCTTCGTCGGTGTTATCAATTGACTCCTTGTTGATCCCCAAGCTGTATGCCAAATTGAAGTCGTCCTACATCAAGCAGTCAGAAACAAATGTTCAAATTCCACAACTCGTATCACTCACATTAGATCGACTAAACCAGTCACCCAATCCAGTTATGATGTTTTGATTCACTCTGCGCTTATCTGCTACCTTGTTTTTGGCATTCTCATATGCCTTTGTTGCTCTAGCGACTTCATTCTTTGTGTTCTCAGCATCCCCTCGTGCTTTCTCTAAAGATGCTCCCATTTTTGATCGCTGAACGTCGACATCGGCAAGGATTGGGGCAATTTTCTTCTCAATTTTTTCGGCGCGTGAAACAGAATCGTTGAGGTCTTCTTCTACAGCTTGGATTTCATCAAGTTCTTTCTTGAGACTGTCTTCGCGCTGCTTAATCTCAGTGTACGCAGAAGACGTGATATCGCTAATTATGATCAGAGCTGTATCTGTTGTGCCGTTGATGGGAGATTTTGAGGCCTCGATGTATGCTTCGGCATTCTTTGGACAGTTCGCCTCGATGCATTCGGACAAGCTCACAACCTTCTGCAAAACACCCAATACATTCAAATTGAGTGCTTTTGTGCAGTGTTTGATGATTGAACGTTTTTTGTTGAATTGCCGGAGGAGCTCCTGGGCTTCTTGCCTTAACGCGTTAAGCTCGTTGACCCTGCTGGACATCTTGACTGTTTCCAAAACCTAAGATAAAATAAAATAAAGATTGCACACAGAAGCTGAGCCAAATTCTGTATCAGAATGATGATCAAAGTTTTAATTGATTTTTGACTCTATATAAATTGGTATGGTTGGGACTGGATTCCAATAACAAGTGCTAACCTTAGATTTCACTCGCTAGACCTTTAAACGAGATGCGGAGCACATTCCCTTCTCGCTTTTACGACTTCCTAAGCTCACGAGTCTTTCATGGCTGGCTGAAATTGCTGAAAATCCCCGCCGTTTTTAAAAGTGGTCCTTCTACAGCGCACGTGGCCGGTGCATGCCCCTGATGCCCCTGTAATCCCCTGCAGTAGTCAGTGTCCAAACCAACTATAGCCGCTGGGCGCTCAGTGCGTTTCAGTCCAGCTCAAACCACGAAAATGGTTCAGAGATACTGATCTCTTGCGTATGTTCTGTAAATAGTTGTTTTTCAGTTTCACCTCTATTGCTGTCCCGAGAGACTATTGACAATTTTCCCCTGGGGGTTGCATCTTGACTCCACAGAGGTTCAGCTCCGCGATTTATTGTCTCATCACACGAGGTTCAGAGATGTGCTTGATTCATACTTGTGAAATCTAGAGCCGAATGGACCATGTGTTGCAGAGAAGGGGGAACCCCGTGTGATGCACGAAAGAAAATAAATATCTATTGCTCTCTTCAGTTTTTCTCTATAAAACAATTCTTACATTGACTTGGAACAAGCACTCAAACATAATCTCTCCCTCAAACTATATTTTTCCAGAGTTTTAAATACTTTCATCATCATGGCTTCACAAGCTGGAAATGATGCTCTTGCAACACTGAAAGAACAGCAGGTTGCGAAGAGAAAGGTAAATATGGGTGCTGCTGTCAAAGACATCAAGGCTTCAAAGTTCTTCGAAGAGAACTGGAACGACTTGCTGTAGGTAATCAACAAACATAAAAGAAACCTAGTGTTAATATCAAGCAGTCAGGCAGCCCCAAACTGCCTTATGCTACTTGCAACTTGTGCTGCGGTCGCAACCTCTGATGCCGCAGGCGGGATTGAGATTTCTAAGCCGACAAATGGCAAATTCGATTATTTGAAGTACGTCCTCCCACCTCAATAGAACAAACCTCAATTACTCACAGATTCACAGATATAATTCCCTGAAAGGCTGTCTTGCGCAAGTCAGCAATCAAGGCCAGAAGTCATTCCAGTTTGCAGATGCGGGAATGGCAGACATTGCTGGCAAGTGTAAAGACGTGAAGACATTTGTAAGGTTGAGACATCAATACAGAGAATCTTGCTAACCATGTGATAGGTCGACCGTATCATCATGGCATTGTGCTCCATGGACGCCCCAATTTACAGCTTGATGGGGCATATGGACGACCTCAAGAAAGCATCAACCAGTTGCAGAGACACTGCAATTGAGATTCACGCATCCTTTGGCTTGTGGCAAGATATTGCCATGGAGCTCTATGCAGCTTGCAACAACGAGTCTTCCAATTCCGAAAAACGCCAGAAAGAACTCAGAGAGCAGCTTTCATATTCTAAGACAGTATCGGCGGATCAAGACGCTGTCACCAAGAAATATGAGGAGGCAGTCACTGAGATGAGCAACCGTGTCAAAGAATGTAAGGAAGAATATAAGCAACAGATGAACGACTTTCCAGGAGCGTAAGTGACTATTGTCTCAAAAACTGTCAGACTTTAACTCGTCTAGGTGGACCCTACTCGGCCAACAGGTAGCTATGGGTTTGACTGAAGCAGTTGGAACAGCTGCCGTGGTCGGTACTTCAATTGCTGCCCAGTCTGCCGCCGCCGCAGCTAATCCTATCGGTACTGCGAGCCAACTTGCTGGCGCAGCAGGAAAATTCGCTGGTCAATCTCAGCCAGTAAACGTTGTCATACAACAGCCTACCAACGGCACCCCTGCACCAGCAACTAAAGCTCCAGTGAAAGACGCTGAGGCAGCTGAAGAAGCTGCCGGCAAGAAAGAAGCCGGCCTTTCGAAGCTGCGAAATCTGTTCTCAGCAAGGTCAGCTGCAAAGAAGCTCGCTAACGGAAAGGGGAAACCCGCTGTTAACGGCGATTCTACGGAAGCACCTACCACGGGAGCACCTACCTCTACGGAGACCACTGATGAGAAATCTACCGATGCAAATACTGCAGCAAATAGCAGACCCGCAAAAAGTGTCATAGAATCTAAGACAACGACAGCATGGCCTCCCTGCGATGGAAAGTTCTATGCAACAGACCCAGCGATGTCCTCAATCGACGTAATCATTACCTACGTGGACGGAGTCCGATCTCTAATCATCGACGCCGACGAGGTCCGGAACGTCAACTGGGATGATATCATCGCCAAACCCGCAACAGCAGATCAGCCTGCAACCAATAGCAAAGCCTTTACCCTGAAATGCCAGCTTGAGAGGAAGGTCAAGGATTTCGTGCCCGACAAGAAGGGACTTGCTTCCCAATTAACAACGAGAATCTTGGCTGATTCACTTGCTGTTGTCTCAGAATTGTTGGAAGAAGGTAAAAGGTCGAAGAACCTTGGCGCCCAAGACTGGCAGAAACCAGATTCGGACTCCGAGCAGGTCCGCAGTTGGGATGAAAGAATTTCTAGATGTCACGACGCAGCTACGATTCTCAAGCAAAGCGCAAACTCAACTCCCGGTGTTGTACCCGGTGGTCTACCCTCCCTCTTTCCCGCGAAGACGGACGCAGAGGTCCTAGCATCGACGAATCTCAAAACAAATCTTGCTGCCGAGACTGTCAAAGCCGCTACGACTAAGTTGACATCGGCGCAAGATGTCTATAAGAGTACACTCAACACTTACAAAGAAATGAAAGACAAGAGTGTACAGCTCCAAATCGAGTTGAGCAAAGCAAGAGCCGAAGTCGCACAACTTCAACTCCAAAGTGTCACAGAGGTAAGCACATGGCGCTAATTTAACACGCACCTTTTTCCTATTCAAATCTACGTAAATTCAAGAAATATGCTTAGAACTTTCCTGTGCTATCCATTCATGGTAGCAGCTTTTCAATGTCCGCAGCTAACATTTTTGCCAGGCAAATGTCCGTCAAGTCCTCGTCCAATGCATCGGTTTCCTCGCCGAACTCAAAACCAAAATTGGCAAACTAGTCCAATTCTTCAAAGGCGTAACCATCCTTGTAAAATCAATCTGCGAGAGTCAAGTCGAGCCTTTCCAGCGCGAAATCGAGATGATGGTCAAGAACAATAAAGGCAATGAACTGAAAGCCTTCCGCTACAATGCTTATCTTCGAGATATAATTTTCCAGCTTACTTTACAGATCTATGCACAGTTCCAACTGTTCAAAGATATCACGGGTATGTACCGTGAGGTGCACGCCAAATGTATTCTTGAGGGCCTCGATCTCGTCAGCAAATGTCAGATTCCAGCCGCAAAGGCCCTCGCAGATATGACTCCTGCAGAGAAGGAGGAACAAACCAAGAAAGTAGAAGAGAGACGACAAGAAGTGGCTGCGTATACTACCAAAGCAGCCAAGACTGTTTCCGATATTGTGCTCGTCGTAAGTTAAATACCAAGTAACTTCTCTGAAAAATCCGCTAACAAAAAAAAACCTTAGAAACAAAATGAAATCATCAACGGTATTCAAGATCGCGTAGAGAAAATCGGCGCAGAAATCGCCGCTTTCCCAGAGGAATTGCAGCCCACACCAGCTCAGCGACAAGCTATCACCGATGGACGTGAAATAGCCGAGAATACTAATATGGAAAATGTTTACTCGGCGCCTAGTGGCATGGGAATGATGACGCAAGGAGAGATTACTCTGGATGATGATGAATGAAATTACTAGTTAACTGGCAAAATTGTTACATGGGGTATGGGATTGCGAAGAATCTATACTGTATGACTTGATCGGGGTTGAGCTGCCAGGCTGGTTCCGGGCCATTTCTTACATTAATGAGATATAAAATTTCATCCAGATCACAGTTTTGTTTAGAAGTATAGGACTACCGAGAAGAGGCCTATGACTGCGCTAGATACTAAATTTCATTTCCTAGTTGCAACTACTGAAGGAATTAGTTCACAATATTATTTACTTTGACTTAGTTATAAGTCATAAATAACTTGATTAAACTATCTAAATTTATAAAAATAGAAGCTTTTTATAAATATCCTTAGTAGTATTTTAATAGTTTTATATAAACTTTAATTATATAACTTTAAATAAATATAATATTAAATTAAAGTTATTTAGAAATAATTAGAAATAAATAGAAATAACTTTTATAATTAAAATAGTTGTTTAAATAATATTAAATAATTATAAGTTTTATTTATTCTTTTTAAGATTTATTAAATATTAATTAAAGATTTTTAATAATATAACAATCTACGATATTACCTTTAGTAGTAAAGTAGACCTTTAAGTATACCTGGCGTGCACGTGCCTTAAGCACGTGACCCACGTGACT
>JAJCXA010000338.1:0-10169 GCA_026770245.1 Clarireedia aff. paspali H2
GTCTGCCTCCACGGCAGTGGCCCTCGGAGAGCCAGCGGAGCGTCATGCACATTTCCTCTATATATGTATACGATTGGGACTAAGATAGATAAATAACAGTACTATAAATTATATATTATACACTACAAATTTCTCCATCAACCAATCCTGTGATTCAAACCTGCTAAATACGTAAGTAGATTAGCTATTCCCTTAACTGCTGTACACGGCTCTCGTCTCCAGAATTTAGGTGAGGCAGCAAACATTTAGCAGTCAAGGAGAAATTATATAACAGATAAAGATCTAATTTGCCTGGATCTAGATAATAACTCACTGGACAAGTGATAAATAATCCTACAAGGTTCTTAGATAAACAGTATTGGGATTTTAATAAAACAGATAGAATGCCAGATAAAAAAAACAAATGAAAATTGTAGGTACAAGTATAGTATAAGTTGGTTATGAAAGTGAAGAAAGAGAAAGGAAACAACACAAAAATACCAAACAAACTATTCCACTCCACTCCCTGGCCAAAATCTCATCGTATGAGTAAAGGACCTGCTATTCGAGAGCTCCTTGAACGCCACTATGATGATAGTAAAGCAAATATCCTTCCAGCCGTCCATCCGTCTCTCCATCTGCGCTGTACGTTCCGCGCTCCAAAGGTATCAAAACAAAAATATCCACCCGTTCCTCCACCCGTTCCTCCACCCATCCAAAAGCTATTTCCTTGCCTCCCTTCCCTATGCCTTATGCCTTGTCCTTATATCGTCTTCATACCCGCCCTCCATATCCTTTCCAATTACACCTATCACCCGACATTACGAAAAGCTAACAAACTTCGGATCTCTCGGCAACCCATCCTCTGAAATTCCCTCCCTCTTAAACGTCTCCTGCATCCATAATCGTCTAGCTTCATCGAAATTAACCTTCTTCTTGCGCATGATCTTCTGGATCTCCTTCTTGCCGTTATCGGATAGACCCGAGCGTGTCTCGGTGCTGGAGAGAAAGTTATCCGCGAGAGAGAAGTTGGAGGAGTGGAGACCAGATTCGATGTCGGTTTGGAATGTGGAAGGGACGGGTTGGTAGCTGAATGTGGGGAGGGAGGGGAAGGAGGGGAGATGGGTGGTGAAGTTTTGGAGGGGCGTGGGGAGGAGGGGGGTCCATTGGTGACGGGTGAGGACTAGGGCTATAGGAGAACGGTTAGTGAGTTGAATGGAGTTGGGTTAAACGAAGGTGTGGAAGAGGAGGGGGAGAGAGGTTAAAACCATGAGGGCAAGAGGAAATGGACATACCTGTAGAAAGCACAAGGAATATGAAGACGGTGGTATAGAGTAGGTATGCCATAGTGGTTGATAGTATTGGGGATATAAATGTACCTCTTAGGTATCAAATCTTGCTGCTGCTGTCTCTGCAGCTGTCTCTGCAGCTGTCTGCTTTTCCTTTATGATCCTCCTCTAACCCTCTAGCTTCCAATACTTCCTTTCCGCCCAGTATCCCTTATTCTCAATCAAGTTTTCTCTCCTGTCTCGTCTCTATTACGTTGTCCGTAAATAGATAGTGGTATCGCAGAGACTCCAACAGAATCAATACCTTTGGTCGCGGCGCGCAGTCTGGTCTCACCTAATCCCTCCTACTCAAGAACTATTGTATTCTGTAACCGAAATGAAACGATAGAAAGAAAGAAACAAACAAAATGAAAAATCCCTAATTGTGTATTCTGAGAAAGTAGTCGCGACTGCTTTTCGCATTGATGTATTTATCGTCAGCGCATAGTTGTCCAAAGTCTGAGCCGCATCATCCGATCAGTTGATTCGAGGTGGGAGGGAGTGTTGCTTGCGGAACAATTCCAAAGTTTAAAGTTAGAAGTTCGTTCCATGTTGGGTGGAGGATGACGAATGCTGCTTCTTTATGCCTTAAGTTCATGGCTCAAATCAAGGCATAAACTTTTTGGTTTTGAAAGTGATGTTGCATGCAAGTATGGACCCGCAAATGGCATAAGCGAGAACTCATTCTGATTGGACGCACAAATCAAAGGGTATTTTCGAGAATATAGCGAATTTCACGCCTGTGGATTTCTTGATTGAAGAACCTGTAGGAAATCTCTCGACAACATAACAATCGAATCTCCTTCGACATACCCAATCCAGTCAAGATGTCTCATCACTCGCCTTATGTCTCTGCTGATTTGATTTGGGAGGTTACCCGTACGTTTATTTCTCTACAATTTTGCGCTTGGAGCTCGGGGAGGAGGGAATGAGGGTTGGATGGATGACCGGATGGATGGATGGATGGATGGGGAATTGGATTTGGCAATGGAAATGGAAATGAATGATCAAACGAATCCCTCGCTGACGGGCATGGTTTTTACAGGCAATCAAAATGCTTTCTTGGTAAAGCGCACAACTGGTGGTGGAGTCAGATTCTCGAAAGACCCTCTGAACTTGACCAACTTGCACTCAAGAAAGGTATGCCTTTCGACGTCCGAAGTCCATGATATGGATGGGCAAGGAATGCAAAGCTAATTCGATTTATAGTATGCCGGATACACCAACGACAAGGTACGATTATCCAAAATCCAAAGGCTTTGCGATGGAATAGAAGGGGATGATATCGCAAGAGAGATTTGACGGTCATGAATGTTTACTGATCGGTTTTGATGGATAGGCTGCCGGTGTTACCCCGGGTGAGAAGGGTGGTGTCACTTTGATCACCAAGAAGACCTCTGCTACCCAATCCCCAGCTACAAGCCTCCACAAGACCACCTTCGGCAAGAACAAGTCCAACCGAAAGTACGTTACTCCTTCGATTGTTCCAATACGTCGTTCGATACCAATACATCACCTTTCACGTCCATACTCCGCGGGCTAATATCCTCATTCCGACTGAGAACACATACTGACACTATCTTTAACAGGGTTTACGCTGGTGTCGCAAAGACCGTTGCCAAAAACTCCTACAGACCAGATCTCCGTGCCGCGGCCGTTTCCCGTGCCTCCGCTATCCTCCAATCCCAAGTCCCAAAGAAAGACGCCCCAGAGCCAAAGCTTAGAGGATCAAAGGCCAAGAAGGCCGCTGCTGAGAAGGAAGAATAGATTGGGGACCAACGAGGTTGACGATCGTTGATTGATTGCATTGCTTGGCTGGTTTGGGCTGGTTGTTTAATGGATCATTATATTGACACTAGTCTCGAGCAAATGGAATCGATTGTATCATGATGTGTGAATTTTTTTGATGGTTTATGGTTTGGGCGGTGATGTGGATGTGATATTTGCTGCATATGATGCAATGTCCTCAAACGGATATGATGAGGCTTGGCCCCCGGACGGGATGCGTATTTGTAGAATTCTACGTGCCTAGTTGGAAAAGCAACTATTCACCTTGAGCGATTGAAGGTTCACCTATTCGGGCTCCATACACGCTAGCAAGTTCAAAGCGGAAGGTTTCGTGGTCAATCTCCTCTCAGGTTCACCTGCGTTTACGCTTTTACAGCTTTTATTGAAGTTGACAGTTCTGGCGACGCCTCGAGTCTTACTTCCGTGTATTTGACTCCTTTTGTAGGGGAGGCTATCTTACGGTGCCTGTCCATTGCCTTGCGTTGACCTAGCCTAGCGCGGGCTTCCTTAATTCTGGGATAAACCAAACAAGTGTAAGCGGTTGAGTTGACTCTTATTTTTCCTCAACTTTACACCCCAGTGTATCAACGGCACGCGGATTCGAATCTCATCCACGCTCGTCCGCATCATTCGTGAATACTGGACTCGAGCCATACAGTCTTGCTGTTGGTTCTCAAAGGGGACCAATTCGTAGCACCACACTTAGTCACAAATGAAGACTAAGTAGTGCTACGAATCGGGTTGTCCATTCTAAACTAAGTGGGAGAGAGTCAGACTGTATAGACCAGCTCTCCTGTACTAATTACTATGCTACAGTATGTATCCTTTGTCCCGTAGTATCTCTCCCGTAGTTGAGTAAATATACTGAACCCGGCACTTGCTTTCTAATTCTGAGTTCGGTGATTTCTAAAATGCCCCGTTGGACTTCTCGTCTAGATAGACTGAACTGCTCAAGTTTGGTGTGATGTTATGCACTGCTTGCTGAAGTGGGGAAGGGGAGCTGCTGAAATTTCTGAAGATGTATTATTCCGGTTTTGGCACGAGTAAACGACACAGAGTTCATCGAGTAGAATTATCCTTTGTATTCATCTCTCAAGAGAGGTATCTGGGCATCTTCTTAACTTGAGTTCGTTTTGCGAGCTGCGGGGGGAGTGTCGACACAGTTAGTCCATGGTGTATCTGCCAGCATGAATGTGATCAAAATCGCCCTGGTGAAATTATCTCATAGCTCAAGGCAGTTTGAGGACTTGCTGCCTGAATGTAAAAGGCGGTTTTTGATAGAAGGATCTAGACTCCTGGGACAGTGTCTGTATTGGAAATTGGGGGAGATGTTTTCATCGCCGAATTCTCAAAACATCTAAAATATTCTTCCAACCACTTTCCCTTCATCTTCATTAGACCAACAATCTGCTTACCTAACTCCTCTTTCACAGCAACGTCGGCGTTATGCACGACCCCTCTTCTCCCTCCCAGAACCATTCAAAACCGCAAGCTAACCCTGGGAAACTGCCAAGCTATACTGGGTCGGTTTTGAATCAAGATTATATTTGAACTCAGGATATTAGCTGATTTATTAGAAGTATACGAAACACCAATACCATTCTTATTTTGTGTTACTAGCCTATCTATATCTTTAGACCATACTAAAACTTATGTCTTTCCAACCAGATTTCTATATCTGCTCGATCTCGTTTAACCCAGTTCATTTTGGCTGTGATCTCTTCTATAGCTTCATCAAAAACTTTTCTGAATTTACCCTAATTTCATTGTCAGTTTTCTTTTACCAAAATATCCCAATCTTGCCGTTAAACCTACCTCAACAGACAAAGCAAAACTCTTTACATCATCCAGTTGCAGAGCTGTCGAAAGACTACCAGTGCAAGTAGTAACGTATCTTGAAGTAGTCACTCTGCCCCAATGTTCAGATTCATTCCATTTATTTTTCAACCATATCCAGGATGCTTCAGCTCCCGCATGATGAGTCTGAAGCGCTTTCAACAAGAACCATTTTTCCAGCGAGGAGAATGGCTCGCCTTTATGTGTCATTAGCGTCAATGATTGTTGGATTAGAGTTGGATTATCTGCGTAGCCAAGGGAGACAAAAGCATCAGTACGCAATTCCGGGTCTTGTGTTTCGCGAGCAATCACCAAAATGGATTCATACTACAGCAGATGAGCATACGTACGCATTAGCTTCTTGTTTTTCGCAAAGGGATGTCTGCAAATAAGTTGCACTGCTGTACTTACACGATCATTGATGACGGCTTGAAATACGTGCTTTCGAATATTTGGATTTAGCGCCTTTTCATTGCCAGCTATGAACTCGTCGAAAAGCTTCGACGAGACAGCTTTGAGGTGAGCATAACGTGCTCCCTGCGCGTAGAATAGTGCTTTTGCATTTTGAATGGGGATGGAATCCCTAGAACTGATTTTCCAAACTTCCTTTGGGGAATGGGATAAAACAAAATGCTTGTGGAAGTTCTGTAGTCCTGTGCGAGTCTGGGTAGATGAGAACAGGAATGCTTGCCTGATTTTGGCGACAACGAAGAAGATCTGCCGCCAAACAAGGAAGTGATGTCCGCTTGAGAAATTCAGTAGAAAATCAAGCAGGTCGACAGTCTTCATAGGTATCTCAAGAAAGGATGAGATCAATGCATGACAATCGGAGATCAGGCCGACCCAGTCTTCTGCCGATAAATTGCCGTTAGAGGTCTGCTTTGCAAATACCTGTAGACGATGTAGTGGATAGGAAACCCGATAGAGTCCGATCTGCTCTGTGTTGAGCTTGTAGAATTCGAGATCTACTGGATATTTCTGCTTGCGTGAAGCTAACACAGCGGAGTTGTCCACTTCACCACCCGTCTTCAAATTCAAAGGAACATGATATATATTCTCGTCTTCCTTGGGCTCCATCTTGATTGCTTGCAAATACTGCTGTTGCTCAAGAGTGATCGTACTCGTGTCATTGTCTTCAGAAACTAAGAGAACTGGATAACCGGCGCATCTGGTCCAGTGTTGCATAATTTTGCTCACGTCTTTACCACTGCTGGCGGCCAATGATATCCAAAGATCATCAGTCGTAGCGTTTGCGAAGGCATGTTTCTTCAAGTAACCTTTCACACCGTCAATAAAGATATCTATTCCCAGAAATCGAGAAAGCATCCTTAATAGAGAAGCGCCTTTCATATACGTAATGTTGTCGAAAAGCTCGTGCATACGATCGGGCGAAGCACGTGGGTTATAAACTGGGTGACTTCCTCGTGTGGAATCGAGATCCAAGGCTCCCTGGTAAAACGCCATGGCTTCGGGATCTGGGTCTGCAGCCACAAAATGCAACCAATATCTCCATTCGGGAAACATCTTATCGACGACATAAAAACCAGCCCATTCCGCAAATGCCTCGTTCAGCCACAGATCATCCCACCAAACCATCGTCACCAGGTTGCCAAACCACTGATGAGCGAGCTCATGGCACAATGTTTCTACAGCCATCTGCCAGGACTTTGCGGCCGTGGTCTCCGGATCAAGTAGGATGAAGCGCTCGCCGAAGACAATGCATCCCCAATTCTCTAGCGCACCGGCATCGGGTAGAGCGATCAAGTCCAGCTTGGGAAGAGGATATTCTAGGCCGAAGATGTTTTGAAAGTGATCCAAAGCTTGAGTAGCAATGTTCAACATGTTTGATGCATGCTGAATCTTTGCGCCCCGCACAGCATAGACCCTCACCGGAAACTTTAGCTGTTTTGACTCAATGAAATCAAAATCGCCAATGACGAAACAGATCAAATAAGTAGATGTTCTTGGCATGGTATTAAAGGCAATTCGTTTAGAAAACTGCAGTTCAGAATGAATGACCTGCGTCGAGCTAATATCCATATTGCTCACGCATGTCAGATCTTGATTGATTGTGACTGTGGAGGAAAGAGTGGCTTCAAACTCGGGTTCGTCAAGGCATGGAAAAATGCAGCGTGCTCCTATCGGCTCACAGCTTGTCGAGTACGCCCGCAAGTCTTTTCCATTGGCATTTTTGTACTTGGTCCATTGAAAGCCGGGAGTTCTTCCATTCTCTTTTATCGTACCTTGAAAAGACTGACGAACCTCAACTTTGGAACCAGCTGTGAGTGGTTTTAGTAGAGGAATGGTGATCATCTGATGGTCTGAGTCGTATTTAATTGTGGGAATCTGGACGATCTCACACAGAGAATACACGATTTCTGTGCTGGTTATCTCAAGATCTTCCGCGTGGAGGGTGATGGATGTGGTTTGTTGACAAATATCTAGGTGAACAGCGACTGAACCTTGGAAAATCAAGCCATCTAAATCTAGATTAAGATCTAGATCATAATGACTTGGCGCCAAATTTTTTGGTAAACGCGCCATAGTAAAGTAAACCAAGGCAAAATTTGAATATAACGAAGACTGAAATGTGTCACGTCAGTCGAAGATCAAGACTTAAATGACCTGCGATTGCTTACTCAGCTTGGAAGATTTACGGATTACGCTCGCTTAATCGCGGGTGTACAGTACAACATTTTAAAGTTAGGTCTTGCCATCTCATCATGCACTTCAAGCTTATGTAGGCTTTAATTTCATTGATGTTACGATGATTGGGTGTTCCTTAATGTCGTTGATTTATCTGACTAGGTCTACATCAGGTATAGATTCGAGGTACATTTGTGTTTTAGAAAATTGAGTCGGCCAAATTCAAATGTTAAAAGAAAGAATATAGTTCCTGCTATGTAGTAGCTACGGCCTCTCATCTGCCAGTGCAACAAAACAACCAATCGATAAGCTGAACATGTGTTCGGAATAATATGCCGCACATTCTAGATTCTATTATAGCTCAGATTCTGGAGCGGGGCAATCTTTTGGTCTCGTGATGTTTTCCAACTTCTTCAACATGAAACCGTCCGCATAGCCAGTAACTTCAAGCTCGTCAAGATGTGGTGGCATCTCAAGAAGCACTGCATCAGCTGGTCTGACAATCTTCTCCCACTTGGCTGGCTCATCCTTCAATTCTACTTCCTCTTGCCATCGAAGCAATGCGTCAAAATCTCGACATAACTTGTTTGCCCCGATGTCTGGGAATGGATTGTGCTGTGTATGACGCCAGTTATACGTCAGCATCTCCATGTTGGCGTTGCACATGATGTTCTGCCTTAGGATATCTATGCAGTGATCGACGTGAGACTCAAACATGACGGGAGGCTCGTAGCCCCAATCTTTGCCCCAGTAGTAGTCGTAGTTCAAGACATTGGTCCTGCGAAGTGCGTCAAGGCAATGTAGTTGATGGAAAACGTCGATTTCGGCCATATAAGTTTCCGGGCCGTATCCCCATTCCGGCATAGTCTTTGCACATTCTGTTGCGTTCTTGCCGATAGCTTCAACTTCTTGTTTTGTTAGGGCATGCATTCCAATGTCTATTTAGTTTTAGCTTTTTGAAAATCGTGTGATAGTGGAGCAAGGGACTTACGAGAAATTCGCTCCCATGCCGCATCAACCTCTGGGCTAGGTCGCCCCCGATAGATGTGATTCGGATTGCCTGGTTCTGGGAAGAGGGTTGCATCAATCTTCTTCCTAATCAGGGGTATATGGACTTTATCCATTACAGGCGCTGTAAAACTTAGCAAAAGTACTTTATTTTACAGAGTTAGAGGCATGACTCACAGTACGCGGCAGTCTTTCTATAAAGATTGCTTTCACGGTTCTGAACTTTATAAGTCCCAAGAACAGCAGCATAGATACTGAGTCCATAAAACAGCATCATGAAGACAATACCCGTGGTATTTGCCGTGATGTGTGGCAAACGTGAACGGCGTGTTGGCTTGAAACTGTAAGGCATATCAAAGCCTTCACTTTCTGCCTTCTCACTATTCACATCACTTAAGCGTGGTGCAATATCTTCTTTGTCGTCATCGTGGTTGACGGAGGAATACATGATTTTCTTTGGGATCTTTCTTGTAAGCCACATTGTCGAGTGATATTTCAACATGATGAACGAGAAAATGTGCTCTTGGCTCTTGAAAAGAACTCTGAGAAATGTCAAAGTTTTGAAGATGGCGTGGGAATGATTCTGAGGCCTTTGAATGAGAATTTAGAAGCTCTAATAGTATGCAAGATCATCTGTAAGCAACCCTTGAGAGAAATTCTATGCCAAAGCGTTAATTGTAGTACCCTGTCAAGTGCTTATCATCTATAAATCTGAATAATCTCTTTTGCATATGCAGTCCATGTCAGTCTTAGTTGGAGTACATTGCATTTTTAGTTGTGTGATCAGATGCATGAGTGGGTCGACGCCTCCTTCCCCTCAGCTTCGCATGCGTACGAGCTGACCTCGAGTAGCACTACATCAAGATCAGCCGACTTGCCCATCTTCAGAATTGGCCAACTCGACCTAGTAATTGCTAATTGATTGGTCAGAATACGCTAATTATGAAGATCCTACACTAGAGCCCCATCTGGCTCGCTGTAGATGCTCTGAGTTTTTTACCTGTTGCAGACGCGGCTCGGGGATAGGCATTTACAAAAGTTGCATTAGTTTTCACGTAAGATTCTGTGTATCACTTCAGTACCAAAACAGAAGGTGTCAGTCATTCCATGCTAGCAGTTAGTAGCTACAACCTGCACTATGCAATGCCAACCTCTTGGTAAAGATTACATGGAATATGAAGATAGTTTCGAAATTTGATTACCACACCTTTGCGTAACCAGTTGCATAGATCATACAATAGCCTCGAGTCAAGTTATTTATATTTCCAAAGCTTCTTCCTCACTTTGAAGCAAAGCAATTTTGGCTCATTCATTCTCATCTCAAAGTCTTTTCCAACAATCAAAAATCATCCTCACGTATTCATCATGAAGGTTCAAAGTGTCTTCATTTTGCTAGCCGCCCAGGCAATTGGGGGTGTCTTGTCGGCTCCTGTCGCTGCTCCAGGTGTTGCTGAAGTTTGGGCCAACTGGTAAAATCTTGTCTAATATAACCTATTTGATTGTTATAAGATCTAATTCCATATTTAGGAACCATCCTGGAGGCAAGAAAGTTGAAGCAGCTGAAGCAAATCAACTTGAGAAGAA